>VYZX01009426.1:2501-85351 GCA_013401335.1 Brachypteracias leptosomus | reverse complement strand
GACTAAAATACACCTTCCTGACTATGGAAGAATTTTCTCACATATTATGTAGTTACCATAATATGACCAGAGAAATGAGAGAGAATAAAAACTGAGGAAATCTTTACGTGCTCTGTATGTTCCCTATGGAGGGAAAAAATTGAAACCATCAGTTTTTCAGAGACCCTTTTGTACCAGAGCTGCAGGGTTTGGTCCCCTGTTCCTCCTTCAGGCAAAGCTTAAAGGTGGAGGGGGTATGATGAAGGAAACTAAATACCCAGCAGTCCATTTTTGTAGCTTGAAGGATGAAAGAACCCAAACACACAGAAGTTTCTTTTCAGTTTGGACTTAAATTTTCTTCCTCTTTTGTCCAGATGCGTGTGACTGTCAGAAATTTCTTTGTTATCTTTGGAAACTATTAGTTATGTTTAGGATTTAAAGTTGTGTCTGGAGGAAGACAGCTCAGTTTGATTTTATTAATAAACTTGAATTATCTGGATAAGAAATGAATAGTAACTGGAATTCCTTTAGGATGGTACTGCTTGCTTTTTTGGATGTTTTCAGGATTGTGGCAGTCTCATTCAGGCCACAGAACTAGGAGTGCTCTTCCAGAAACTTGTGAATCTGAGGCAATAAACAATAATTATCCCAGATTTATTCAAATACAGCACAGGCTTCATTTTATAAAGATACTTTTTTGAAGTAGCTTTGCAAACAAGTTTAGAAAGAAAATACTTCACCTTTTAAAAGCTGCAGAGTGTATTAAAAACATAAAATAAAATCTCCCCTGCATTGTTCTGATCTGTTACAGGCTTTAATTTTTCTTCCTCTGGAAGAGAAGATGTGGACGTAAGGACGCTGGGCAATGGTAAGGCCTGGAACACCCCTTGTGAGACACAGAAACAAACACTCTGGTTACCTGAAGCTGACCATCAAACCCCCTAAAAAGAAGCCCTTTTTCAGTGTCCTTGGCTGTGCAGATGCATGGAAATGCTCGTTAGGAGTATTTTATTTTATTTGCTACCTATGTTTAAGCTATTTATGGCAGATTCCTGACTGGTTTTCTGTTGAGTTCTCTACTTTTCCTCCCTGCCAGTGGGGAGTGGAGAAGCCTTACTTTCTTTTTGAACCTGGGGCCTTTATGAAGGTCAGTTGCTTTGCTAATATGCCAGAGGAGCAGGGGAGAGAAAAAGTAAAAATTTCACAATGGTGTGTTTCAGTTGCTGTCTGATCTGTGGCGTAGTTCTTGGCATTGCTTATACTGGGGATCATCCCTGGCCCTGAGCACAGAAAGTGCAGCTATTGCAACAGATGCTTAGCTGAGGGAGCGGGATTTAACATCATCTTGCACCTGGGCATTGCTGTAGGTGACAGAAAATAAGCTAATTAACTTTTTTTCTTATTTTATTTTTTAATTAGCACAGACTTGTACAAGATGTCTTCTGGGAAGTCGTAATTTGCACTTATTGCTGATACTGGGGTTTAGTAGCCAAAAAAAGTCCCTTGTTTCTTCCTTTTCCATCTGATGCTACATCCCTAAACCCGCAAGTCCTCTCCCTGTTTGCATAATAGCAGACAATCTTCACACCTTACAACCTTACTGCATAAATTCAGCCGTTAATTTAGAACAACATGTTTTTATGTTTTATGACTGTGCCCGTTGCCAGGAAGGCCCTTTGCAATTGAGCTTGTGAATCCTCATAGAATACGTTTTACTGCTGAGGAAATGAAGGGACTTCAGCAGGTAAATCATTTGCACCTCACAGAACTCATAAAGCATGTGTTTCTTCTCTCGCTGAGCAGTTTTGCTAACTGATTCTTTTTTAAATATCACAGACAATTAATAACTCTTCAGACAAAATACAGGTTCGAGATTTACAGCTCGTCACCAGGTCAGTATTTATCGTCCCTGGCAAGGGATTTCAAAGAGATGCTTTGGGAGTTTTGCAAGCGTTCTTGCTCACAGCATTATATAATTATGCTTATGTTATGTGAGTAATTAACTTCTTTTGTTTAGAGAGGCAATTGGACGTATGAAGGAAGGTGAAGAGGAAAAGACAAAGACTTATAGTGCCTTAATATGGACAGACAAAGCAATACAGAAAGAAGATATTGCATTTCTGGACGATATCAAGGTATCTGTCTCTTTTTGCTAATTTATATCGTACCTGTCCTGGTGCCCTAGGGGAGAGTTTATATACTTGCAGCCACAGATGTGTTTATAAACTTGCACCCACGGATGTGTATCTTCCTCTATGTTTGGTTATTTCTTCCTCAGGGTTTCTCTTGCTATAGAGAATTCCCCCTTCTCACCCTTCCTTATTCACCATTGTCACCCTAGCAATATAGCTGTTGGCCAAGACAACAAATGATTGCAGAATGTTGACCTTCCAGGAGACCAAATGATAAGTAGTGAATGGGAGAGGAGGAAATCTGGCACCCGCACCCCTTTCTTTACCTTAGATAATCTTTTGCCTAAGTGAAAGGAGTGGAGAAGGCCTTTTGATTTGCAAGCTAAAGCCATTCTTCCACAACTGCAGCTATGAGGAGTTTGTAATATCTCTGGAAAATAATACAGAGGCCTCAGTGTAAAGAGCAGCAAAGAAAATGGCAAAGAATGCTCAAAAAATGGCCAAAAAGAAAGTCAAAGAGTGCTCATTATAAAGTCACATGGTGTTAATGAGAACTTTCTCCAAATGTTGGTCAGGGAGATACTGCTGATGGAGAAGTGCCTTCAGTTTTTGGTGTGTTGCACCATTTCCTGGGCGCCTTGGCCCTGAAATCATTCTCAAAGCGAGGGCCTGAGCCATTTTGGTTCAGGAAGACAACTGGTGTGAAGCTTTTTTATGAGCTTGCCCACTCACTTCCTGAAAAACTGCCTTTCAAACTGCAGCATCTCATTTGGGAAAGGGGGTGGGGAATGAACTTTTAAAAAGACTGTTATGAGATTTAATCTCATTTCGGGGTTTTTTTCCTCACTTTTCTTTCTAGGGGGTTGGCTGTAGTTTAGACAAAGCATTTTGTGGGTGGGATTTGTTGGGGGTTTTTATTGCCCTGAGGCTCTCAGTGAGCTTCTAGATCCTGGAGTCATTCCAGCAGAGGACTATGGAGATTTCAAGGTTATTCCTCAGTATTTGTGATTTCATTAGTTTGTGTTCATATGAGGCCTTCTCTTGCAGCCTTTGAGATGCTGTCCTTTCTCCCTTTGATAAACATGGAAAAATTGAGTCTTGCCTCAAGAAGATTACTCAGCTACCATAATACAATATGAAAAAGACATGATTGGTTAACAATACACGAGTCTTACAATCTATGCAGCATGTTGCACGTTTCCTTCCTCATTTCTTCTGTTACCTCTTGTGACAGGAATTAAAACTCGACCAGAAGACACCTCTCCGGGTCCTTCACAGAAGACCTCTGGCTGTCAGGTGCCGGGTCATTCACACCATGAAATCCCAGTACATAGACGAGCATCATTTTCGCCTGCACCTGAAGACCCAAGCAGGAACGTATCCTTAGATGCCTTTATGAAGGAGCATTTGGGATGCTGATGGGAGTAACTCAGGTAACGGGAGCTTTCCTGCTGGTAGCACTGGGGTGTTCCTAAATCCCTGCTCTTCAGCAGTCACAGGTCACTGCCTAATATTTGCTCAATCTCACATTCAGGCTTTTGTTGAAAATCACTCCCCTTGTGTGCATCTGTTTTTGCTCTGACCACTCTGATTGATAGTTTTATTTAAAGTATGTGATAGCTATAAAAGTATACTTGTTACAGATGCACTTAAGCTGCTTTTTCTAATTTAATTGAAAACTTTTCACCTTAGAAAACAACCTTTTCTGCGATATTTAAGGCACTGCAATGCAGACTGTACTTAAGTAACTGTACAGTAACTGCTACTTACAAATTATCAGCTTGTGACATTTGAAGTCAGAAGCCAAGAATTAGGAAATCTTTTCAAGATGAGTATGGGCTTAACAAGTTGTTCACCTGTTAAGGAGTAGAAAAAAGACAGTGGAAAAGTAGAAAAGCATTTTTCACCATGCTCTTATTTTGCTTTTTATTTCTTTGTAGTAAAACACACTTTTCCTTAGCCAGTATTTCTAGCTACATTAAAGAATTTGTGCATGGAGACTTTGGGAGAACAAAGCCCAATATTGGCTCCCTGCTGAACAGAACCGCCGACATTCTGGAGTTGGATGTGGAAGTAAGTTGTTTGCTATTCATAATTCCTGGAAATCAGTAATGTGGTTGCATTTGTGAGATGGTTTCAGTGGAATTGCTCAAACTGAATCAACATTCCCTGCCAGTTAATAGAAAAATTGCTGCTAATGCAAAATTAGTGGTTCATGCCATGCTGCTGGGAGTGACAGGCTTCCTCTGCTGAATCCATGTTGCAGAGGGATGGGAGAGGATGTACCATGAATTGATGACACTTGTTATTAGCACCCACTGGAACAGAGCTGAGCAATGTCACACGTACCACATCATTTCTTTTCAAAATGGGCTCGGATGAAATATAGGAGAGATTTGACTTCCTCTTTCAATAGCAAGAAACTCTATCTGTTTACTTGCTGGAGTCAGATTAAAAAAAAAAATAAATTTGTTTTGGTTAAAAGAATGTGCGTAGAGATGGATTAATACTTAACCCAGTGGTTTGGCAAGGGTTATTTAAAACACAGCTTTTCATTTCAATCAGCCAATGATTGAAACAGGAACACCCGGCTTGGGGCTCAGGCTGAGGAGTATTGCTCTTGTCTGGCTAGGCGTCACTACAGTTATTGGACATAACTGTGAAAGATGTCTAGGGACTTGAAAATAATTAGTCATCTTGCTAATAATGCATTTTAGCTCAGCCTCAGAGTCTAATCCTTTGATGAAGTTGTAGATTAGGCAAGGAGCAGGTATGATTAATGTAGGCAGTGCTGAAGCCAAGGCACTTCATGTGCTGCGGCGATCCCCGTGCTGCGATTGCAGATGGTGATACCATGGTGGCATAGGGTGTGCTGCTTGGGGAAGAGGGTGAGCAACAAGTTTATGCCCCCAGGGGACAGGAGATGTGGCCTCGGGGAGGTCAGGGAAGAAAGACATAATCCAAGCTGTGGTAATTATGACATTTGCTTCCAATAAAGTGTCAGGCATGTTCAGGATGACTGTTCATGATGTTGCCCAGATAATTCTTGCATGTAATGCTTGACAGCTTATTCTTTTAGTCTAGTTTTCCTTGCTCAGCAGATGGATTTGGGGACAGGTGATGGTTTCTTACTCAAGCCTTCCCTGCACTGCCTGATACCTGAATATTTCTATAGTATCAATTAACAAGTTGTTTTTATGTCGTGACAGCCCATCCCCAGGATGGGTAGAAGCTGGAGATGGTTCATGGTTTTAATTAACAGCTCTGGACTCTCTGTAAATGTAGCCCAACGTCAAATGATGGTGGGAAAAAAGCCCAGCTCCCAGAGAGCTCTCTCCAGACACATTGAGCCACTGGAACGAGGTGGATCATTCATGCCACTGTCTCCTGTCTCTTATTTTAGTGTCCTTTAGTTACTCCTTTTCTTTCCACTGTCAGCCAATAACTGACCAACACAGAGTTCTGATACAAAGTCTCCCTATGTACAGAAAATACCAAGTCTGCTGCTTTTACCTTATTTTTTTTTCCCCTCTGCTCTTCTAGTCTGTTGACGTTGACTGGCCTCCAGCCCTGGATGATTAACTCTACACGTTGGGACGAGGAAGAAGCAGCTCTGCTGTCAGCAGCTGGCTACTGAACCCTGGGCCGTGTTACAGCTTGGCTGCAAAGTGTTTCTGTTAAACATTTGGATCACGTTGATCTGCAAAGGATACTATTAACTTTGAACCCCCTGTAAACGCTCTGGAACAGGTAGTGTTCATTCAGTCTCTAGCCTTATTTTAATTTCTTCCATGCATAAGAAGACTTTAGTAAGCTGGCGTATTGACAATACGTCTTTTTAAAAAAATTAAGGTAAATTGTTTAACGTGTGCAAATGGTGTACTGAGCAAGTATATCAGGTAGGCTTTCTGCAGTAGTTTTAAAATGTTTTAATTAAGAATAACCCTCCCTCAAGCCAGATTTTTTAAAACACTTTTTCTATTGGATGCTGCAGCTTTCTTGTCTGGATGCAGGTAGCACTGGGCTACCTGAACCCCAGCCCTGACTTTTTCTGAGCACTGTTCATGTAGGATATCCCAAAAGACAGGGAAACTCTTGAGACCAATAGGATAGTGCCTGGAATGAGGCAGCGCTCTGCTCTCTGCTGACTGCTTTTTGGTCAGTGTCAGTTGTAGAGATGGGCAAATCTGTCTCCCAAAACACTTTTCAAAGGGAAGAACAAGTTTTCAGAGGAAAACTTTGCAGTTAAACCGTGTTTTTCTTGTTTAAAAACATCAGTGATGCTTCCTAAAAACAACGGTTGAGGTAGTGGAGGCCTCAGCAGCTCTCTGGCCTGGTTACAGTCCTCTGCAGGCACAGGATTTCCCCAGCTGAGTCACCATATATAAAAAGATTGGGAACTCCTGGCAGTGGTGCATGACAGAAATCTAAGAAAAATAGGAATACCAAGAACCTCAAAGTGCAAGTGAATATAAAATGTACCAAAGAACGTTGGTATTGAGTGACCAAGACAGAGAGAAAAAGCTTTGGTGTGTAGGATAATGTATTTTTTTTCTAGTAACTAGCCTTGGGTGGATGCCTGGAATTGTTGGACATTGACTAGGAACTTGCCTGGAATAGGGAAGACCTGGGGTTTTCTCTTTGCTTATTTTAAATGTTCCATACAAAGCACCACCTACATCTTTAGGAAAAGCCATTTCTACGCCTGGATCATGTTAATCCATTAGGAAGATGCTTCTGCTTACCTGAAGTACAGAAGGGAGTTAAACTACCAACAAGAAATCAAGGTTTGGAATTTAAGGGCTCTTCATTAATTAACATTTCAGAAACAGAGGGTACTATTTGCCAAGACAAAGCACTGTGAGGATTACTGGGATATCTCACCTTCCTTTCAGCGGTGCTAGGACCTCACAGTACAACAGGTGCATGATAACTTGAGCCGAAGTCTCAAAAAGGCATTAATAAATACATTTTCAAGGAGCTCCTAAAAAATAAGCTTGAAAAATTAGTCTAAATATTATACACTCTGCCTGTGACAGGCTGTCAAAACTTGTCTCTCCTCATTTGTTTTCCTAGTCTGCTGTAACAGAAATATGGCAGTAGTTCAGAAGCTCCTGTTTTTCTAACACAAAAGTAATAGGAACATGATTCAGACAGCAGTATTTTTTTGTTTTTAATCTCAAAGCTGTTACAAGCAACAGATTCCAGGAGTAGTTGTCCGAGATAATAATCTGTACCTAGAAAGGAAGTGTCATGAATGATGGAAATCTTAAGAAGCTGAATTCAGAAAACAAACAAAACAGCCTTTCAGTTGTGCATCTAGGTGATTTCTTAAAACTCAAAGTGAGCTAAAATATGATTTATAAATTCCATCTAAAAAAAATGTAAACACCACTGCAGCAAGAACACGACAGACATGAGAAGAGGTGTTCCAAGGGGGGAAATGGAGCTAAGCAGGGGCTCCTGCCTTGGTGCAAGGACCCTTGAGGTGCTCCCACCCACAGCTCCTTCTGCACTGTGCTGTACATGGTGATCACCTCAAGAATCCAAGTGCTCTAAAGATGACACTAAATGTGCTGAGTCTCACCTCTTGTCCATACAACGTAGAGAGGTCCCCCAAAAACTCCCAGATTGCTTATTTTTAAGATGTGTGAAGTATCCAAATGAGTGTGGAGGGGGAAAGCTGCTGATGGAAATATCTCTGCAGCTCTTTAGATTGTTATTGTTCAGTGATCATGTGAAAATAGGAAAGTGAGAGATGGCTTCTGGGTTTTGGGACTTTTAATACAAAGTAAGCACTTTGAACTATCAGAATCTGTAATGAATATTGCAGCAATATTAACATGGTACTTTAGCCTTCATCTTATTTTTAAAAGTAAAATACCTCTTTGTGGGTACTCAAATAGGGTATTTTGTGAGAGATTTCACTTGTTCATCAGGCATGTGTGAAAGAGGTAGGTATTTTTTAAGACATTACATGAAAAATACTTACAAAGAAGCTCCAGTGTTTCTTAGCACCCTCCTGCTTTGCACTGGAAGAACTCAAAGCTGTTGTATTTCTCTGAACAATTTAATGCCCCCCTTAAGTTTGGGGGTTTTTTTGCATCAGCTTAGCTGAACTCGGAGAAAGTTGCACCCTTCTAGCTGAGCACAAAAGCCCCTGTTCTCTCTGCCCCTCTTAAAGCCCATTGCTCTGCCACAGAAAATTGCTGGGTGCAGAGGAACCCTTTCTGCACCCATTGCTTTAGGCCTCGGAGTGGCCAACGGGAGCTGTGAGCAGAAAATATCCTAAAAAGCCCCAGGATAAGCAACCCAGAACTTACCTTCTCCCATCTCTCTGGCTTTCCTGCAGCAAGGGATGTTGTGAATCTGAGAAGGTGGCAGAAGCTGAGTGCTGAGTATAACCAGTTTTTTTAATTAGGAAACCAACTCGTTTACAAAGGGAAACAGAACTTTGAAAATATTTAATTATACAGTAAAAACAAATCGTACTATAAAGAGCTTTCTATGAAGTGAGTAAAATGTTTACATTTAATATACTTAAAATTGAGAACTTCAAAAAAAATAAGGAACTGAATAAACAACACATTTCAATCTATCTTTGTATTTCTTTGGTCTTTTTATCTCTTTGGTCTATTACTTAAGACTGCAGAGGAGCAACGCAGAAGTGATGAAAAACTGCTTTAAAATGTGGAAAGTCAATTCATTGTGCTGTGTACCTGGAGTTAAGGGAAGCAGTTTCCCAAACTTGGTGTGTTTTACGTGCTGTCAAAGGAGCATATTCTGTCAAATGTGGGTAACTGGTGTAATGCATCACAGCAGCAGCACCTCATTGCTCAAATGCCACAAATTACTGCAGTTCAGGAGCCACTGTGTTCCTATAAACACGAGGGATTTTGGGGTTCCTCTCTGCCTTGCACACAACCGTACATCTCAAGTGGCATTTAGGATTTGGGGGGGTCTTTTGGGGTTTTTTTATATATTCAAGTGTGCTTTTTTAAAATTGCTTCTTTCCATGGTGCGGTTTCATGTTGCCAAACAGTAAGAATTAAGATTCTTAAGCCTTATCTGCCATATAAACCAGCTGTATAACTTACAAAATATTTGTATATTTCTTGCTGTTTTGCTTCTTAAAAAAATAATATAATAACAAAATAGCAAAGCCCTATAATGCAGAGTGCAGAGTCTTACCTAGCCAGTTACATCCACGCAAGTTGTCACAGAACAGCTCACAAGTCAGGCTAGGAACAAAGACTGGGAATCAAGGGGAAGGGAGGAGGAAATTCTGGATTCTGATACAGACTAGAGAGGAGTGTTTTTAATTAGTACTGACTGAAATGGCCTTAAGTTGTTAATAGAGCGCATCAAGATGAGGCTGCACTAAATGTGCCTCCAGCTTGGCCCCAAAGCTTTCGTGTGAGGGGAGGCAGGGTCTGAGCCTTATTTTAAGCAGTCACTTGCATAGCAGGAAACTGCTGGGACACCTGAGGAAAGAACAGGGAGATGCTTTGGCTCAACATATTTCTGAGTTCAAAATAACATCCACATCACAGCTACACACACACATACACAAAAAACAACTTCCAGAGAAATAACAGTGTGCTCCATTCCTAAAGCAACAGGGGTTTGTCATTTAAAACTCTGCACTTGGGATGAAGTGCAGAGAAGTCCTCACTTTCTGTTCATACTTTTGTGCAGTGATTCATTTACAACAGAGCTGGACTATTTAAAAACTCAAACCTTCCGGTCTTTTAAAATATATCTAACAATGACATAGTCATTAAAAAATTTTTTGAGTAAATTTGCCTTCAAAGCAAATGGATTATGGTAAAAACATAAGAAATCAAATGCACGAGTTTGTCTTAGGAGAGGAATATTTTATATGGAAGAGGGTAAGAAACCTAAACCTTTCAGCTAAGTTGAGTAAAAGTCTAACCTTGTTAGGCCAGTCTGAACTAGAGTGCCCACGTGCGAGTTTTCATCCTAATTTCTGTCCTATCAGAACTTAAAATTCATCTCCATAGCAAAAATGGTTATTTTTTCAAGCAATTTTAACCCTGTGAAGTATTTGAGATTTTAACCCTTCTGAAGACACCAGCTTTTACAGTTCCCAAAGGCAAGAGAGATTTAAGTGTTAACAGTTCCCTTTTCCCACAGCGTAAAAAATACGCTTACAAGGTACTCTGAAGGTCCAGAACCCCAAACCCTACTCCTACCTCTCTTTATGGGCACCACTCTTTGGGCTGCAATATATAACCTTAAGTTACATCATGAAACTTGGCATAGTAATGTTCTGGAAGAGCAAGCAGGGCCTCCAGAAGGGCCTTCACATAGCTAGCCATCAGAAAAGCTCTATGTACCCACTTCCAGCCCAACCCTGCTGGCTCAATGGTTATAGCTTTGTAATATGGTATCAAGTTGTAAAGACTGATAGAGCTCGTCAGTGTGGACACCGTCGGTGTCATAGTACTGGTTATCTGCAATGCTATTCTGGTGGTTTGGGATCGGGTTGGTGGATAGTCTTGATTGGCTTAAAACTTCTTGGTCTAAAAACCCATAAACTGATGGATCAGCTAAGTTAGGCTGTGAATTAAAAGGTGCGCTGCCCGGGGCTGCTACGGACGGGCAAGCTGGAGGCACCTGGTGGAGCTGCTGCCTGTGACTGCTGGCGTTTAACACCGGGTTGTACTTCTCAAAGTTTATGCTAGTGCAGTTCATGTCATCGGTCTCCATGTTCATGATGCTGGCTGTGGAGACACCGGTGGGATGAGCCTGGTGCACCATGCCGTTACCGGAAGGGTTCTGCAGCTCCGCAGCTGACACCGACACCGCTCCCAGCCCGTTCGCGCTGCCGAAACTCCGGTAGAAGCCCGAATCCTTCTCATCGGGCCAGTTCAGAGAGTTGTCTTGGAAAGCTGGGAGAGCACTGCTGCCCGGAGCAACAGGCTGAGGCACATCTGCAAAGCTGTTCTGAGGGTGGGTGTTGAGCAGGCTGCCAGCCGGGGAGGGGCTGCTGCAGACCTGCTGCCAGCACGAGGAGAGCGTGTCCTGCTTCCCTGGCCCCACTGGTGCGGGCGGGTGGGCCAGCTGGTTGCAGACAGGGTAGATCTGACCAGTGTTGCCCAGGGTTCCTAGCCCTGACATCATCAGTGTGGATGAAAACAGGTTTGGTTCTAGGGAAAAGAAAGACGTGATTGCATTTTAATGCCATTTCTTACATTTTTTAAAAATTACAAATAGTTAAAAGGAATGCAAAAATGTTGCTATCTCATAAGATTCTGTGTGCATTTGTACTTTTGTATGTGCTGAACTGCTCCCCAGGTTAGACCCCAGATTTCTGGACAACAGCAGGACAGCAATCCACCTCTCCCCACTATGGCAAATGCTCAAGGTCACAGCTACAGCTAAGGAAAGAATTGATGGGCTTGCTTTGTATAGTCCAAAGTACCAGCATCTTACAGGAACGACCCCTGAAGAGAATATTAGAACTTCAAGCACAGAGGAGGGAAGGCCAGCAACTGAGTGTATGTTTGAAGGGCTGAGTATCTGAATACAGAGGAGAATTTCTCTAAGATGTCAGCTAAATGAAGAAAAAGTTACCTAAATTAAGGCTGAAAGCTTCCAGATGTCCCTCTTCTGTGCAAATGGGAAGCTGCAGCATAGCTGAGGCTTTGAGTAGAAGCCCAAGTGAGGCAGGTACTTCTGCTGCCTTGAAAACTTCAGCACCCCCCTGGAAAAGCTTCAGCCCTTCCCCAGAGCAATTGGACACTATTTGTTTCAAACTGCTGCTGACTGCAAAGCAAAACTGTACCTTTCTTAATCATCTTCCCTTCAGAAGTTACAGCAGAGAATGGAGCAACTTTGGGCCTCTCTGTTGTGTTTGATCCTGTGATGGAAGCAAGCATGAGTCTACATTGAGCATTTGCTGGTATATAAAATAACTCCATCTACATGTAAGCTCACTCAAACAAGAACAAGACAAATATTTCCCTTACCACAGTCCTGTATGAGCTTCTGCCAAGCCAGTGTCGATCTTTGCCTTTTTGCTTTGTTGCCATATGGATCTACAGAGAAATGAGTGGAAGGGAGAAGTGTTACGTTCCTAATTAGTAAAGGAACTCCCTAAAACTTATACTAGTAGCACCAAACTGTAAGAGACATTTAGAGATACTCGAGAAAAATAGTTCAGCACTAACAACCCAAGACTGTTCTTAACCGTGATTCTTGATATTTTCACTGAAAAAGAAGGAACAAACTGACTATTGCAACTTTTAAAAAAACAAAGATCTACTTTGTAGCAGTGCTGCTGGAGAAATTTTACTAATTAAGCTGCTGTTTATTATCAACGCAAGTTCTGCAATGACAACAACTTTTCAGAACCTTAGCTGATTGGAAGCATACCCTTTTCATCTGGAAGGTATCTGAAATCCATCGGTTCACTGACTTCCTGGTCTGAAGGTCTTCGCAGCTGCATCTTCACCGTGACGGGCTCGGTGATGTCTTTGAGAAAGGGAGGTGTCCTGAACACAATTGCAACTTGGCGGTGAACGTCGGCTTGGGAGAAGGAACCTTTGGCCTCCCAGTTGTCCAAGACAAATCTGACTTCTATATCATCTAGTCCATTAGAAACAGAAGATGCTTGTTAAGCTCAAGGACTGAAAACTTGCAGCAGTAAGAAAAAAAACAAACAAAAAAACAAAAAAAAGGGAGAAGAGGAACAAAGAAAGGAGTCTGACTCAGAATTTAGATGCAAAGTAAATGGCTGGACTTTAAAGACACGAGTCTCTTTCAGAAGTGCTGAGAGCCCTTGAACCTGAAAGCTCTTCTGCCCAGAGATAAAACCACACCACTTACACAGGAGCATGGTGAAGGGCTTCAGCTGCCCAGCTAGAACATCAGCCATTTGGGACAAAAGAAAAAGCCTAGTCAAGTTTACCTTTCTGAACTTTGTCACACAGCAGGAATATTTCGTCTCCTCCTTTCACGCTTCCGCAGTTCTTGTTCACACGACAAATTCTCAATTCAGCTGTGTTGGGAGCTCCTAGAAACAAACAAGCAAATTTGATGATAAAGAATTCCTGTATCTCTGTCACTATTGAAGATGAGGTGCTGGGAATTGAGGCATTTGAAGGGAAGGCATCAGCTGGAGAAGTGTGACACCCAAAAATCCACACAAGCTGCTCCATACAGGAGATTCAGAAGCAGGGCTTGATGTTCTATGACCCTACTTGGCTGCTCATCTCCAAACTGAAGACACCAGTGCAGCTGTGCCACTTGTTTCCTAACTATTCTAGAGCAGTCTCAAAATACTTTCTCGAGTGCCACGCTTGTGCTCGGCCCTGCTGCCCTTCAAGCTGTAAAATTCAAAGCAGTTCTTGGAGTGACATAGTACCTGTTACAGTCATGCTTCTCTGGAAAAAGCTGGGCCAACGAGTCAAGAAAATTCCCCTCTCTGAGCAAGCGTCTCCTGTTACCCTCTCTAGGTGTTCGAGAATGGGTCTAGGAGTCTAATTTTCATGCCTTCACTCAGGATAGCAGGTTTCATCCAAAAATACTCTAAAATTCAGCTCCAGACTGTGCCTGACGGTGCCTGGCCCCATCCAGCAGCAGCAGCTTTCCTGCAGGATAGATACGGACAGGAGACTACTGCAAGAACCAATGGCCCTCTTGGACCTTCATGGGCTACGTTATAATTTTTTTTAAAAAACACTAATGTCACAATATAGTGATTCGGAACTAACAAAGAAGAACCACAAGCCAGAACGGAAGAACTCTCTCCAGAATTCCAAGTTCACCCTCTGTACCTATATGCTGTGTTGATACTTTTTAAGGACACGAGCACATACCAAATTTAAGACCCTGTCTTCATTTAACATAGGAAGTAACTGATGCTCATTTTCCTGCTACTGCCTGTGACCAGTCATGGCTCACTGCACCTTCTTCCATCCCTCCAGTCCCAACAGAACCAAACTACCCTGTGCCATGATGTTCTCTCATCTTCCTGCATCAAGGCATCAACTCCACGTGTATTTAAAACACCTGGGAGGATCTGCTTTGTGACCCAGAAACTGATCCTCTTGCCGCCACAGCAACACGAGGCTCCACCACCCTGGGCTCCCTGTTCCAGGCTCAGAGATGAAATAAAATCAAAGCTCACAGTATCACCCTTTAAAAAAAAAAAAATCTACTTTGCAGTCTCAGTTTGAGTCAGGCCCTGCCTGATCTCTTGTGGTACCAAACAGGTACGATACAGCACAACTCAGACGACGTGTGTGAGAGCAGTAACCTCGGGCCAGGCCCTGATGGTGTAGGTACTATCTGCAGCTATTACTATTATTAGGAAAAGTGGGTGCTGCAGCCTCATTTACTATATGACGCCACTTGGTTTGCTGAATGAATCAGAACCTTCGAAGGGAGGGGAAACAAAACAAACCCAGAAACAGCACAGAATCATGTGATTGACAGTGTCGCTGCGTGTTTTTCACGGGAAGGGTAAATTAAGAATTACGAGGAGATGCCTAATTTTACCTTTGTTTCATTTCTGCATGCTTGAATGGCACTTGGTGTCCTTTTAACAGGTTTCTGGGAAGGTCTCCTAGGCTGGAGCTGCTTGTTTTGTCTTCAGACAAAGAATTTAGAAGGGAAGATAAAGACCCGCGAACGCCAGCAGCAGCAGATACACCTCTCTCTGCTACCAGCCCTGAACATCGACACTGGCACCAGCCTCAGAGCTTTCTGTGGCCACTTCCATCTCTCTTCCCCGTGCACACCATGGCCTCCCCATCACCTCCACTCCGGCCTAGTTCCTGTTCCTCACTCCCCAGAAGCACATCCCTGATAACAAATCCCTCCAAAAACAAGCTTCTCACCAAAAATCACGTCACCAGGGCAGAAAAACTTGTTCTCCCTAACCTTGTTTCTCAGAAACAATGAGCTGCTTTAGCTGCCTTTTCCCAAGAGTTTTCAGTGTGGTAAGAGATGCAACTTGGGAAATTTTAGTTCAAAACCAGTTAACATTGTAAGCAACTGAAAACAGAAGCTGCCTGTAAAACTGAATTTTATACACTTGCAGCCTCTGCTAATGGGATTGCTTGTATTATTTTTACTCTATCTCTACTATCCAAAGCAGATGGAGGCTATGAAGTATTAGAAAGTGAAGAAAATAGTAGATTTAAAATGTGCAGGGCAGTTTTCAGAAAAGCTCTGAATACCTTGTTGCTCCTGATCTGAACAGATCTGTGAAAGCTCGAAATCTAACACCCTACACTTTCCAAGCCCATTGTACCGTACAACTTAATCTGTCATCTGAAGTTACAACCTGACCTCACCCAGCTCTGTCTGACCAAGGATGTCTAAAAGACTAACATTTTTAAAAGAAATTCCGATCTGAAACTGCTGTTCCAGATGAGAGCAGCATAATTTTTCTGATTTGTGGTTGCAGTTACGCGCTGCTCTATTTACACCGCTGCTATGCTACACGTAGCTACCTCTAGTGTATCAGAAGCTGCCCACATCCACCCACACTCCAAACCCGAGCTTCCCCCACCACACAGCTATCTGTCACTTCAGCAGCTTTGCATAGACTGACGTCAATCAACGTAGAGGAGTAATCATGATTTGGCACATTTCTAAATGGCATCTGAGGCATAGCTGCAAATCTCATACCTCAATTTTATCTCGACCCTAATTGCTCTGGTACTACAGGGGTTCTCAATAATGCCATGCACACACTTCCAGCCTCTGGACAATTCTAGAAGAGACACTAAAAATACCAAAAGCACCCCAAGTTCATAGTCAACATTTTCACCATGGTTATGCCCACATCAGCACAATCAAACTTATAAAATGCAGCCCTCTGTGTTCAGCACTTTCTGCTAAAATAACCTTAAATATTTAGCATGGAAAGACTTTCATTGCAGAAATAAAAACTGCTGCCAGAAAGTTTTCAAGGATTAAGAGCTCTTCTGCTGTTCTGCTCCATAACAGAAGTCCAGAAGATGTTGAGGGCTCAAATCCTCAACTGCAGTGACCTGCCCAAGCCATGTCAAAGTCCAGCTTTGTGATATGTGGAAAATGGTGCCAAGAAGGGGCACTTCAGCACCCTCCCAGAGCATGACCTCCCTGTTACCTACCTATACACTGAAAATAGCAACCAAATGGGATACAAAAGGGATACAGAACAGTGTTAAGATGTTTCCCACTGGGATAAATCTCTCTTGAGTCCCACTCCAGAGCCCCCACAAGACAAAGCAAGACTCCTCATGGTTACAAACAGGCTGTAGAGGACATTCCTTCCTTGAAATCATTATGTGATACACGAATAGGACTGAGGAAGCACCCATGCTTGAATCCTTGGGTGCAATGGACAATTCTTACTCTGGTGGGCCACCACTCCACCCTGGAATCACCTTTTCGTATGTGTTCACTGACTTGCCATGTGTCAGACACACATCCAGCAGTCCCAAGCCACGGGAGTGCCCCAGAAAGCTGGCACAGACCTCAGAAACTGGCCTGGCATTTTTCACCCCAAGCTAGGAAGAAAAAAAAAAAAGGTTAAAAACCCCAAGTTGGTACTTACTGTTGTCATAAATGGGGTTGGAAATCAAAGGAGGAAGAGCTAATGTGTAGTTGCCGTGTTCATCAGGGAGGAAAGCTTGGAAGCAGAGGCGGACAACGTTGAGATCATACTCATCGATGTTGTGCAGCTGCTCTTCAGGCACTGAAACAGCAAAAGGAGAGACAAGACTGAGGATTAGTCACCAAAACCAGCAGTAATTCTTTAACAAACCGAAGATGAATCTCCACTGGTAAAAAGGGATGGTGCAACCAAGGCAGATGAAATGTTCCCATAGTCCCTGCTGGCTTTACAGGAGCTGCAGGAATAAATTCCTTGTACATAACACATGATACAGAAGCCTTTAAAGCTTGCCCTTCACCAAACGAGGCTAAACTGTCCTAGCTCTCCAGCTGTTTGTTGCATCCAGTTTCTTCACCTTGCTTGCCAGGCCAGCTTCATGTATCTATAGTTTAAAAGTCATTCCCCGGATGTGTTTCTCTCTTGTTTAGGCATGATTAAATTTATAAAATGAGTGCCATTGCTGAAGAGAAATATTTCAGTATGAATAAGTCCTAGGACCTAGCTGAAGATCTGCCACAACTCTGAGAGACTTCTGCTATAGGAGATCATTATTTTCCTCTAGAAACCAAGACAGAAAAATAATCAGGAGGCAGTTGCTGGGGCAAGAATGAAGCCAAAAGAACACAAACCATCTCCTCGCTCCCATCAACATCTGTGTCACTTCTGCACCTTTGAGAATAGTGATGTCATTATGATAAATTTTGTAATACAACAAGCAAAGCCTTGCTGTAAAGGATCAGTTTCCTTACATATTCCTCCCAGTGCAAAACGCAGCAATGAATAACCCAAGCTCAGCACTTCAGCTTTGTTCACTCTTTCACCTGTTTCAATTTCAAGATATAGGACCCAGGACATCACCACTGAACATTTCAGGTACTGGTAGCTTAGTGGGTGATGGTGGGAAAAGCAGCTCTCTCTGAATTTGATGCCCTCTCCCAAGGTCTGACATTATTACATTGACATTCAGTGCTAGCAAAATGAGAAACTGATTTAATTTCATTTAAGGAAAAGTACTGATAATTAAAACCGTTTAAAGGGGCTCTCTCTTTCCCAATGGTTCCAAGCAGTAGTTCAGGATAGCTCGATACTCCTTGCAATTACCTAAAGAGAACATGAGCCAAGCCAACAGATCACAACCTCTCAAGTTCACCTCTTCCCCTGCCCTTTCGAAGGCCTCTTGCAAGAATAAAAGATTAAATGTGCCTGTGATAAGAAGTCCGGGGATCACTCTGTGCTGATTAGATTGCAGGGCTCTGACCTTTAACATTTATCACTGGGGCAGTCTCCACCCTGCCATGAGTGGGATTCCACAGTGCCCACTTGAATGATTTCTTCCTTTTACCTTTTGATAGTGTGAAATAATACATGCACTGAACTCAGAATACTTTCCATTGGCATTTTTAGTCTTTTTTTTTCTGCTCTGAATATCTCAGTTGCTCCTGGTCTCTACTGTAAAAAGAAATCAAGTCACCTTTCCCTTTTACAAGCCCAGGACCTGCAATATTTCCAGACAAATCCACCAGCAAGTACCAAGCTAAGCAGCAACTACAGAGTTACCACAACTCCCTGCCGATAGAAGCCAAGCACAAGATGTGGATCTGAACTAAAAGTGAGGACTTTGGGGCTGTGCAGTCAAGTCTGTCCCTCACAGGTTAAAGTGTTTTCCACAGGCACAGCAGCCTCTTCCTCAGAATCAAAGAATAGCAGACTTAAAGCTTTAAGGGAACTCTAAATGCAAAAACACACTAGATGTGGAGAAAATTAGTAATGCCATTGTTCAAATGACATCATTTCCTACACTATGAACTTTTGCAGATTCCCAATAAATCTGTTTAACCACCTGATACAGGAAAGGCCAAAGGCGTGTGCCAAGAATGACACAGAACAGAATCACTGGACACAGCTCATCATAACACAGCAACAACCACTGCTCCTAATTTGCATTTTCTTACAAATGATTTAATACGATTTTTTAAAGAATTAAAAAAAAATCTGTAGTTTGAAAGAGGAAGTGCGCAGTCAAGACTGATTCCTCTTGGGCTATTTTTAACCAGATGAGAAGAACACAAAAGAGCAAAAAAGGAGAACAAGACAGCTGCAACTTCATCTTGTGATGACATGCTTAAAAAAGAGGGAGGGCCTGGATTCCATGTTCAGTTTAAAGCTTTCATCGATTTCAAAATATATTTCCTTCTCACCTAAAAGACAATCACCCAAAGAAAATAAAATGTTGTTATTTTTAACAAACATCTAATTCTGCTCCCTCTGAAGTCAACTTGAGAGTAGCCAGTGATTTGAGCGGGTGCTGGCTTACACCTGAGAATATTAAAGACAAACAGAAAGGAGGCAGACAAAGAGCCTGACTAATGCCTGGAGCGCAGCTGTACTGAGGATGGTCGTGTCAGCCAGGGTTATTTCACAGACTTCTGCACAGGAGGACAACGGGCAGGGTTAAACCTGACTAACCTGAAGTTATTAAAGTTCAGAAATGCTGCTGAAGATTTGGGGAACAGAAAGGACTGGAAAAGGAGAGTAGCTACTCCATCAGTCTGCGCAAGCTCCTCGCAAGCAGCTCGGCTGAAACCAGTCATGTTACACACGTGAAGTAAAAAAAAACAACGTGTGAAGCAGCGCGTTGGGAGCAGACAGGGTAAAGAGAGGCTCCAACACGCCACAGGAATAAAAGGAAGAAGTACTCTGCTTTTGGCAAGAGCTCAACTTCCTCCTCTGACTGCTGCTCACTGTGTGGTACCACACCTTGCTGTCTTCATATGAATCCAACTGAAAGGGCTGGAATCCACCCAACATCCTCGGCGTGTTCCTGTGATGGCCCAATCTGGTAATAAAAATAGCCCTAAACTGGCAGAAATTCATTTTCCGTAGTTATTTGCGCAAACAGGAGCGTATGAAGGACTATCTGTAAGTGCAGCTCTTTTACAAGGGGCAGGAGAGCTTTCAAAAGTAACACTCAGCAACTCTAACACCTAAGAATTAATACTTAAAAAAGAATTAAAGTCCAGAGGTGCCCCACTGGGTTTCTACGGAATGAGAGAACTTCTTGGATTTGCTTCTGTAGCACAAAATTGGAGACTTTCTGGATCCAAGCCACCAACCTGCAATTCCAAGTTCAGGCACTAAAGATGTCAGTAATATCAGGCCTCCTATTTGTTCCTGTTTATTAATTCCTAAAGTTTTCTGCTATTTTAACAGTCTTCAACATTGGGAAATGCCAACAAAACACCATTTACCTGGTGAAATTACTGGGGGTTAAGGGCTCTGATGTTTACTCATAGGGTGATGCTACAGGGAAAGTGAAAGTTTATTCTAAACACTGAAGAGAAATGATGAAGTGTTTGGTTTTTTGACTGATAACATGATACCTGACTAAATAGATGTCTCACACACAGCCCTCCACCCAACTTCTAGACTAATGATGTCAGAAACTTCTGGAGTGGGCAGAGTTGGAGGCACTTGAGCATCTAAACTTAACCTGCATGGAAACTTCCAGGGCAAACGATGTGGGGTGACACATTCAGAGAGGGCTGCACTGAGAATACCACTTTACCCTGCAAAGAGACATCTCGTGACCTTCCCTTCTCAAAGAGGGGCTGTGGGGGCCTATGAGCCACACTAGGTCTCACACCAAGAGAATGACCTCCTGCCAACGAAACCACTTCACCAAGGAGACCGCTCAGGAACGCGCAGCATTAATAATCAGGCTGTGATTCTGCCTGCCCTCTTACGCAGATGAGGGTTTTTAATTTAGGGATATGCTGGGAGCTCAGTTTCATTTAAGTGATGACACAGAGGTGGTTGGCCTCAAGTGGTTTGCAGCTCCTGGAGTACAAAGATACCTTCCTTAGCCCTGATACCGACTGATCGGTTTAACTTGCTCAGCACCAGAGGTTTTGCTGTGAAAGGCTGGCTCTGCCCAACCTTCAGCTCCAGCATGAGTCTTATGCTGGGCCTAGCTCTCATCTGGTGAACCAGATCAAGGAACTTGTCTGGCTCAAGACTAACTTGCCAGAAGGAAAGAGGAAAAAGGCTTTTCTCAGCCAGCTGGTTCCCACCACCACTAGCCCTGGCGCAGGGGAAACGGTGGAAGCAGACGGACAGAGCAAAAGGAAAGACTGCCTCTTCCACTGCTGCTGCTGGTCTATGCCAGGTTCAACCAGTCAGGGAGACTGGATGCAAGTCACAGGTCCCTCTCCGTGCCTGGGAGGTACATTTCAGATCCAATTTACTCCCCCCAGTAAAGGAAATAAGGAACAAGGGAAGGGAAGGACCAAGGCAGCGCTGTTTCTTCTCCCAGTACCTGGATTACACCTCTGTGATCCATGAAGAGGTAAGTGTCAACCAGTTCCGCAGAGAAAAGAAACCTTTGCATGTACCTATAAGCAGAACATGCTTCAGCAACACTCAATAATTTAAAAAAGGTAAAAATTCAGGGTGTTGGTCAGTGCAAATGACTGTAAAATTCAAGTGCTAACCTACAGTCAATAAATGCCCAAACCACTGTGGTTACACCTTTCCCTGTTACATAGGCAAAAGAAACACAGGGAAGAAAACAGCCTGGCCTCAGACAAGAGCCAAGGGAAGGACGGGGAATACAAATTAGAACTGTCAAAACTCAGTCCTCGTTTTGCCTAGACAGCGCTTCTCCAAATCTGGGTTCTCCTCCTGGTTTAAATTCCATCTGAAAAAGGTAGAATTGGAACAGATTTAAGCTAATATATCCATCACGTCTGTACATTTCTAACAGGTTTTTTTAGCAGTTTCTGTTTATAGTATGAAACAAAAAGTCAGCATTTTTTGCATCTCTACTTGGCAATTTTCCTTTTCATTTTTAAACAAAACGGGCTGTCCTTTAAGTTAATATACACATTTCAGCATAAACAACAAGAAGCATTTGCATGAGGAATGGAAGAACAAAGGGCTTGCCAAAGGTAAAAGCTAAAGTCATGTCAAGATTGGGACATGTAGCTCTCCTCAAGTGGATTCACTCTGGGCCTCTTAAAAAGCTGACAACTCTCACCAAGATTTTCAGCTTGAGAATTTAGTCTGGGGCGGGGGGGGTTACACATTTGTTTTCATTTAAGTTGAAAGTTTCTGGTATAATCTGAGGCATTCATTACAGAGCTCTCCACTTCCAAACCACTCCCAAGCTCTTCCTAAGAGCCTTCTTTTGGTTCATAATCTTTTATTTGCTCGCACAATCCATGACCTGATAAGCCCCCTTATAAAGCAAAGGCTCCCTGGCAGAAATGGGGCTGGGAGAGGCGGGGGGGGATCCTCACATCAGAGGTGGGCGAGGGGGGGTCCTACAAGGGCGGGGCCAGCAAGGGAAGCTGTGGAGAGGTGAGGGCTGCGTGGGCAGGAAGCGAGCATGACCGGCGCGGAGGCGTGCGGGGGTGTCGTGGAGACGGTGACGAGCTCAAAGCCAATGCGGGGTCAGCTGCTCGTGGGCGGAAAGGGGAAACGGCAGAGGAAAGACTGCGGAGGCAAACGGGGAGGAAGTAGTTGTGGGGTACAAGGGAGAGCCTGAAATGAACTAAATGCTTGCTAACAGGAGCAATTAAGAAGGAACAAGGACCTTAAGCATCTCTCAAACTCCAGAGAAAGCCTATTTATACCCGTGCCTGAAATCTGGCAATTCTCTGGGTTTCTCACTCCAGGGTTTTCATGCTGTCATCCATTTGGCTAGAAGAAGGTTAGTCCTCTGTAATAGTGTGCTAAGTACAGTTTCCCCCTAAATTTAAAGGCCACACTTAGGGCTTTTCCTCATTGATAATTAACTTGAGTTGTTATTAACTCAATTGTTGTCTCTATGTCAAGTCACACCCACCCACAAAAGCTCTTAACTGAAGACTGGCTCTTCTTTTAATTTGAGTTGGCTGTACATCAGACAGCACATGGGAAGACAAGGATATGGCACAACTCAACAGCCACTAAAAGAAAACAAACACCCTAGAAAGCAGACACGGACCAGCTCCACTGGAGGAGTAACCCTGCTCCTTCGATGCTGTGCTGCTTGTATCATCATCATGCCAGGGAGCCTAGTTCCATGCTAGGCACCATTTCCACAGGGTGCTCAGGGATGAGAGGCAAGAGATTTCTAGAATTGGTTAGCTTATTAAAGGACAAAAATATGCAGGATTTTCCTTGTGAACACAATGGATTAAACGCACCCAGTGATAGTGTGGAAACAGTGATTCTCAAATGAGAAGCAACCCAAGCACAAGTCATCTGACTTGTGTCCTAGTGAATGCACACAATTTGTACAGCCTGCACTGGACTTATCAAGGGACAAATGCTGCCAGATCCAGTGAGGCACAGGCGTGATCTGCAAACACAGATTTCTAACCTTCCAGGAGTTCAGAGGTTGACATCAGTTGCTTCAACAGGCAAGAGCACTAGAGAAGATGATCTTAAACCACATATATCTGGGCCAAGCAACTTCCTATTGTTGCTGATTATGAATCTTATTCAGTAGGTGTCCAAACCATCTGCTGGAAGGGAGATTTTGTGTTAGGGCTCACTCTCCCTTAGCCACCCCAGTTGTCTGTGGCACCCAGGCTTCCCTGGAAGACAACGGCCTCTTAACATAGGGAATTTTGGAATGCAGCTTTGAGGATCCACACCTTGCTATTGCTTCACCCCTCACTGACAAGACTAGTAATACATACACTGGCAGGCTGGAGGCATTTTGCATCTGTCAATAGGGTCAATACTGAACCTCAGCCCCGAAACAAGACTCATGACAAGGACTGGTTGACTGTTCCAGAAGAAGATGGGAAAGAAAAAATAACCAACACAAACACCCTGAAGTTTGGTCTTCAGCACCATGAAATTTCTTTTCATACAAGAAATGAGTAACACTAACTTCTGACCTGCTTAGAGGGTGCACCTAACTTCAAAATATCTCTGAATGGAAAAGTCAGATGCCTTTCTGAAGACACACGAACGAAGCACAATGCAGGATGGACACAATCCAGCTGTGCAATCCTGGAGAACGCAGTGGAACTCTTCTAACCTTGAAAAACAAACTTAACCCATGCATAAAACTTTCAGCCTCGCCAAGCAGTGAACATTACGGTGACGGCTGCTAATGAAACCCTGTTTTGATCAGCTAAGTACACATATAAAAGCATTTCTGTCACTAATCCTGTTTTATTAGACCTTGGTGCTCTGCCTTTCTGGGCTCTACTTAGCGTGGGACTGCCCTGGAGCAGCTGGAGGCCACTCTCGAGCGGCTCTGCTTTGTGCTGACACGTTAGCAAGTGCCGAGAGGCAATTACGCAGGCTGGGGATTGCCAGCGGCCCCTTCTCGGCACAACCCCTGCCCAGAGCAGGGTGCTGCCCTGTGTGTCACCCAAGGGAGGCTCTCCCCTGCTGCTGGGATGGTGGAAAGCAGCCCAGGATCTGCCCCGATGCCACCAAGTGTGACCTGCCGGCATCGCCCAAAAAACAATTAGCAGACCTGGAGTTATGTGCCAACCACTGTAAAAATCTGCTGTCAGATTCTTTCAGTTAAAACTCTTCTTTGCTATGTGGTTGCTGAAGTTCCTTTGGTGAAATGCATGTACAGAAAGGGATTTCGTCATGTCCTTTTACTGCATGACATCGAGAGAAAATGTCAACTCATTTTTTTACTTACCGAGTACCAGAAAGCCAAGAGGGCTGAACAGAAGAGTTCCCCTTTTTTTGTTTGAAATCAAGGGAGAGCTGGCTGAGTCAAGGCAACATAGTTAAAACACTTAAACACACACAGTTAAAACGCTTAAAACACTTCAAATTGTGCTGAGGGACTACACTCATGTAAAAACAGATGCTGTTGTGGGCACACGTTACCAGAACCAGGATAATTGGTTAGATGGACCATCAGCCTGACTCCAAATGGCTGTTCTAAAATGAAGATAGGTATCTAAAACATTTCTTCTTCTGTAATAAGTTCAACATGCTTCTTTTTGTCCCAATTCAGGGACATGTATTTTGAAGCCAGACAGAAATCCAGCTCTTGACTCTTTAAAAAGGGTCTTACCTGAATTTAGCAAGACTTCTGTGTGTATTAACAAAAAAACCGAGTAGTATTTGGGAAATCTCCAAGCTCTTGCCACGTTTAAACAAATAGATGACTGCATTCATAACACTTAGCTAACAGTTTGGGGGTATTTATGCTTTTCATCTACTTCCCCCCAGTTGAGATGACTTGGTTTAGCAAGTTCATCTGAGGGGAAACCACTCTTTTTTTTTTTCTTTGTGCTTTTTTTTTCTTTTTTGCAAGTTGGTTTTCCATTGGAGCAACTTGCTGAGTCCGTTCACTCTGTGGCCTCAGCCTCTGCATCTGGTGTGAGGAAAGTGGTAGGAGTGTGTGATGGGGGATGGAGGGAAGAGCAGGAGAGCTCTTTTTGAGAGCAGCCCCTGAAATCAGCTGGTAGAGAAAACTACAGCCCCTGGGCAGGCCCTTGCAGGTGTGGTTCTGTAGCAGCAACCTGGGGAATCTGATTCCTGAGATACATGTAGAAGTTTCCAGGGAAAGTTTCTGCTGCTATCCCATTGTTTCAATCCAAGCAGCAACTCACTTTGCTGCTGGGGATAAAAATACATAAATAAAAGGGGCAACTACCCAAAGAGATTCATCACGTGATGATAATAAGGAAAGACTAAGAGGGACACAGAAGGGTAAGAGCATTTCTCCAAAAAACCCCACATATTTTTGAAAAAATAAAGTTCCACCCCCAAAGCAAAGGCAGGACAACCAAAACCCCACCACCCTGCAAAGTGAACTAGTGAACTTCTACTCACCATTGAAAGGGTTAATCTTCTTTGAGATTCGTAGAGAAATTGATTCCTTCAGGTCTTTCTTCTTCACACACTGAATGCCCAAATTCTGAAAACTGAAGCACATGTGGCAGGATTTCAGCAACCAGTGAAATCTTCAGTGTAGAATATTAAATGAATTATTTGACGTCGACTAGTGCGATAGCACACGGTGTGAGAAATGGAAAAAAAGCTCATTTTGGGGAGGGTGTAAAAGATCTGGAAAGAAGAGATGCTCTTTTTTTCTAAAATAAGAGTAGAAACAGAAGTGAAAAATACCAAAATAAAATTCTAAAGAATTTATATCTTTATTAAGAATGTATTTTTCTATATTACAAATTGTGATTAAAATTTAAGTACTCAATTTCAGATAATTTAAAGGGACAATTATTTTTGTTATCAATAAACCTGCTGGTTTGTGTTAGTTGAGGATCTGCCCTCCTGCTTCTACCAGGGAATGTAAATTTCAAACACCATTTTAAAGGGGTTTTGAAACAAGTCAAACCAGGTTTTTAAATCTCACGTAGTTATGGAAAAGTTCTGAAGAGCTGCAGCTCTTCCTTATTTGCATAAGAGCACAGGTTACCCCGATGCAGGAGGTGGGGGGAGTCCCAGGCGAGCTGACTCTTTCCCACATGGAAAAACCATGACATCATCAAAGCTGAGTGGATGTAAAGCAGGAAGTAAAAAAAAAAAATTAAAAAAAAATAATCCGTGTTTCATGATGTTACAATAAGCTCAGAAGATAGGTCGTGCCAGCAGGCATCTTTCTCCAGAAGTACCAGCAATTTCCCTTCCTTTGAAACTCCACACAAGTTCTTTGCTTCAGCTACACCTAAAAAAACCACCTTAATGCATCTAAAGACACTTCTGGTTCCTGCCAACGCTCTCAAGAACAGAGCCTGTTCTGAACAACTGAGCATCTCCCTGCTCTAAACAAGACTGTCCTACATGATGTTAAATTTTATTTCCTTAAAGTCTCTTGCCTGTGCCCAATATGCTGTTCAGAGGTCCCCAAATCCTCCACTTCCAGAACCTGTATTCACTAGAGGAATGCATAAGCTTCCTTTGAACCTCAACTTGATACAGTGAAGAAAATAAAGGAAAAGAGAGGAAAATAAAATGCAATAGCATCTCATAATTCACTAAAATACTTTGGCTTCATATTATGACTACTGACGTTCAAGGTTTGTGCTGTGCCTTGATGAGCAATCCTATTTCTACCTTCTCTTCTGGGTACTACTTTTCTTAGTAGAAGCACATACTACTTTTTTTCCCCCCAGAATACCCACTGCATTCCACAGACTCAGTCTGAAGCACACCTCAAGTCCATGGACAGTCCTGGTTCCATATTATACCCCCAAATTGCCACCTGGGAGTCCCAGGCTCTCAAGCCATCCTCTGTAAGTTATTGACCAAGTACAGAGGCAGGACCAGCCTCGAACAAAAGCTTCATCCCACCACGCCAGGACTGCCAGCCACCACCCTGCACCTTTCAACCACAGAGAACAAAGCCTCTCATGGAGGGGAACCAGGCTTTTAAGCAGCCTGTAATTCTCAGATTCTAAACATTTTCTTAAACATGTGCAGTCACAGTGAAAGTGTCTCTTTAACTATCACTAAACAGAGGGCCAGGTCAGGGGAGAAACCGGCGAGAACCTCAGCCAGGCCACGGGGTTTCACATCAACGAGAGCTGACAGGAAGCAAGCAAGATAACGAGAAGAGAGAGGGAGAAGTAGGAAGAGAGAGAAAAAAATTGAAAAACATTTAAAAAAAAATAAAAAATGATGATATCATCCATACAGAGAGACAGCAAACTAGGAAGTAAAAAACTGAGTATACAGAAGCTCAAACACTCATACTTTCGCCTTGATGTTTTAGGCAGGGAGGGCTCTGATCAAGTTGAGGCAACAGTAAAAAGATCATTATACCACAGGCAGAACTAAACACTTTGTTCAACATGGGGAACTTTAAAGAAGCAGAAAGCAGAGTAATTATTCAGACCGGCCCAAAATCTGAGATTAATAATTCCACTTCTGCAAGAAAAAAAAAAGAAAAGATAAATAAAATGGATTTTTCCTCCATTTGGGATGCGCAGCGAGAGCAAACACCAGCCAGAACACCACCAAGAGAAGACATCTCCTGGCTCACTGGTATTGCATGAGGCTGTCTCCAACATGGACTCGAAGAGAAGAATGTGAAGACTGAGTCACCAGCCACAAAAAGGAAAATGACTTTAAACATCCAGATCCAATTATGGATCATACTGTTCTTTCATCTTAAAGCAACCAATGATTTGTTAAAAAAAATAAAATAAAAATGAGTGTACCGATGCTGGAAACATTTCAAAGAGAGTGTTTCGAGCCTCCTCCCATCAGGATCACCAATGTCAAGCTCAATTTAAGTTTACAGTTTTGCACTATCAGTAAAGTGAAAGTCGCCCACTTACTATTTTGTAAGAAACTGAGAGGCTCTAACCTACATTGAGAAGAATTGATGGACACAGCAAACAATCACCAGTGCCTTGAGTGAAATGGAGACACAGCAGTAAGTCACAGGACAGGATTTAACACACATGTCGACTGGAAATGAAAACAAAATTGGCAAAAAGCATTTGCAGAGCATCCCAATGCTCCTTGGCATCACACCCTGGGATGGCCTCTCTCCAGCCCTGCCTCATGTGCACACACTTCACCTTGTGCAACAAAATGCCAAGAGGAAGAACAATCCTCAGCGTTTCCCTGCACCCGGGAAATGTAACACGGGGCCAGAAAAGCTCTGAGGCAATCGAGCCTTTTTGCTCCGGATCTGAGGGCACGCAGAGCCCAGAGTAGGAAGTGGGACGGGCTACAACAGCAGACATCCTTTGACCTTGGGGAAGGAAGCTTGATTTGAGAAGATGAAGGAGACGCTGGTGAATGGATGGTCAGAGGAAGGTGCAAGGTCCCTTAGCAGTTTATTTGCAACCGCCTTTACGATGAGGTGAAGGGGAATTCTCTCTGCAGGGAAGTTGAGGAGGATGAGGTTACAACGTTCAAGATGGAAGGGAAGTGCCTGAAGGGACAGCCCTACCTCTCTCCAGAGGCATGACAGTGGGGGGGGAATAACAGGAATTACATTCACTGATCCTTTTCTACCATTTGCCAACTAGAACAGCATCCTGAACAAAACCAAAAACAATAAAAAAATGGAATTGTTAACATCTGTAACAGCAAAACACATTATGGTCAACACGCTACGTGTCACCTGAACGCACAGCAGCACAGTGATGGCCACAAGCCTGGGCTGCATCTGAAAGCAGCATCTCCACTCTTACAACTGTTTATTCCACCATCACGCAATCATCGTCTTCAGACTGTGTGCTCAGTCCTCTCCTTTAATAGTGTTCTCCTGACTAAACCCACATCCACACAGAGTAATTTCACTAACATCAACAGAATCACACCAGCCTGAGAGTGGTGTCTAAGAGCTACTCACACTGAAATATCTACCTGATTGCCTTGGCAGCTCTGTTATGTTTACCCCAAAGCAAGAGCCTACTTCCAAATTTACTGCATCACAAACTGGGAACCACAAACAGCCTGTCGCTTCTAAATTGCCTTCTTCTGCAATAACCACTGGACATTTGTTGCAGTTTACTCTGCTTTTACTTTGTTACGTAAGACTCAGTAAACTTACAAGAAATCCCATCAAATACAACTGTCTATTAGATATTAATATCCCTCTGAATAGCACTGAGAAACACATCTCACAGCCTGAATTTTCTTTACTGTATCCACAAGTAGATCCTTCCCCAGCACATTTGCTCTACAGAACTGGGCCTGAGCACAATCCGTATTTTCACTCAGAAAAAGCCCAAACAGTGGCAGCTACTAACACGTTTCTAGATGTATCACAACCATTATCTTCTAAATGCTGATACTCAGCCAGTACAAACTTTCTCCAATTTCCAGAAAGTCCAAATATAATTCCCATGGAAAACATGAACTTCCCTAATCCCCATGAAGTACCCATTCTAACGTCGTTACCCTTTCCATTACTCACCATGCTCAAGGGTAAGAAGTGTTACTGAAGACAACTATGAAAGCAGACAAGTGGGAGAAAGGAAAAGGAGAAAGACTTTGGGTAAAAAAAATGTAGGAAAGAAAAGACAGGAAAAGAACAAGACCAAAGATTAGTGTGGGAAGCATTGAAAAAAGAAGGAAATACTACAAAGAGAAGTCTCCCTCTGAAGTAAACTTTGGCAGGGACAGCCTCCTAATTGCTCTTTTAATCACTACTCAGAGTTCTAAAATATGAGATCAGCCAATCACTTGCATAATTAATCGAACTCCCAAGCAACACCATTACTCACGACAGGACTCGCCGCTCGGGCCCAAACTCTGCTTCGTAGTAGCCATCTCTGCAGTCTTTTCCAACCAGATCATGAGGGTGGGGCTTGTAGGGTTCGTTCTTCGTTACCAACGTACATCTTATTTTGACTTTTCCAAAATAGTTCAGAATCTATTAAAAAATGTGAGATATTTTCTAGATTTTAGATATCAGGGCTAGTGAAGTTCTCGCACGTTACACAAAACACATTTTATCCTAAAATACTCTATGGGAGAAACATCACAGCTAAGAAAATGGTATTATTGCTTCATAAAAGGCAGGACCACTCAGAAGGTTTGTTCATCCCATTTCCATTCTGTTCATTTCACACTTAAAAATCCAGCTCTTTGGCAAAATATTTGAAAAGTGAACTTTTTATTTTCAGAAGTAGCCCTCTTCGACTTCAGAAAATAAACCAACACGCTTCACCTGCTAGTTTTGTCAAAGCAGCTGGTGATTTGTAATGATAAAATTTCTCTAGTGCCAGTATTGGACATTCAATCCCTTCAGTTCTCTTAAACTACTCTACCAAAGATCTTGGTAAAACTCCTAAAAACCCTCTTAAAGCCTCAGGAATAAGGCTATTACCTGTACATGGAACACTAAGTAGCGAAGAAGAATCTTAACAGAGACAACATGGAATAATCCCCTTTTTTTTTTCCTTCTTTATTTAGTTCTCAGATGAATATTCAATCGTATTCAAGAAGGAGGGCACTGAATTCTCAAGCTCCTACTAGAGCCTTCACAGCAGTCATCAGCCTAATTCAACACGCGCTTCTCAACGCAGAGAAGTTTTCCCTCACGCTGACGGCTACCAGTGGAGTCACCAAGAGCTGTGTGGGTGAGTGTCAAAAAGAAAAAAAAACAGTTTGGCCTAAATTGTTTGAAGCGTAACAACTTGAAAGCGAACACAAGGCTTGCTCAGGCTCACATTCGTGCAGAGGCGAGCTCTCCTCCTCCACTTCCCCTGCCCTGTAACTAACTGTTCCTCTCCTCCTTCAGCCCTGTCTTTCCTCCTCCTGAGACACCAAGGATCTATCACATGCCCTTTTCAGCCAACACCTCAAACCTTTGACTTGACCTGTGCTCTTCCAGCTTCCATCATCTGTTAGCTTCTCCAGTCTCCAGTTTGGCTCCTTCCTTGGCCTTCATACAAGTCACTGTTACTTTTCACCCTTAAAATAAAGACTTCCACCACTCCTTCACCTTCTTCAACTATTACATCATTTCTCTCTCATTTCACACCAAGTCCCTTGAACCTGAAGCTTGATCTAGCCACTTTTGACTCTCCAGTTTCTCCTTGATGTTCTTCATCAAAACCACACTACAAAATTTAATCTCTTCCTGGCCTCTCTGTTCTCGTCCTCATTGATGTTTCCATCTCTAGAGGGGACTCCCCTAGCAGCTAATCAGCACTAAAGCCTCCTACGGGCTTCAGGGAGGCAGGAATTCACCTAGAAATCACCTGCTACGGGTAACCATCAGCTCTGTCATCAACAGCCACCTTTAAAAAAGAACAAGCTTTGCCAGGATTGCATGGCCACCTACCCATGTCCCATCCTCCCTTTGGGTTCTCACTGGCCTTCATGTGCAGCACAGTCCAGCCTAAGAGGAACCAAGGGCTTACACTGTCCATTCAACTTATGCCCTGACACAGCCTTAGGCTGAGAGTCTGTGAAAATATTTACTCTTGCCAGCAGCCTACATAGCTCCTTGCTCAATTGGTAGAGTGCTGAAAAAAAAAAAAAGTCTGGCAATATCTCCATTTCCTGCATTCCTTCACCAAATCTGGCACTGTGATAGTCAAGGGGAGGATCTTGTTCCCTTCTTCCCTTAGCAATTTTGGCTTCAGGGCTAGATCAGCTCCCACAGTTGCTTTATGTAGTAGAGGCTCACTCTGCTGCTCAAAGCATGACTGACAATAATACCTTCACAAACTCACCCTCTTCTTAAAGAGCTGTTACACCTCAGCCTAAAACATCTCATTTTTCAGATTTCATGTCCTCTGTATCTCTTCTTTTTCTGCTGTGATTCCAGAGACTCCATCTTTGGCTCTACTTACTTTTTTATACTTGCACAATCTACAAGCACAGATACATAGCTTTTGCTCCTAGGCATTTAACATGCTTCAAGGTGGCGAGTACTCTTAACTTCCCATTTATAGCTGAGCTTTCTCTTCTGATCTCATCTCCGACAAATTTTCTCCAAATTAAAAGAAATCAAGGGTACACTGGCAATTTACAGGAGACCAGAAATTCTTCTCCCTTGCCCAACCTATCTAGGGTCTCTGACACATTCCTTTGTCCCACATATGAAAGTTACTGCCAAAGTGCTTCCAGTCCACCTTTGCTGTCTGCATCTTTGTCCCTGTTTGGACCATAGCTGTGAAGGCTACTCAGAGTCCCTTCGTTCTGGATTTCCCAACCTATCCCTAATGCAACGCCCTAACTCGTTTTCATTGCAGGTGCTCTGACCACATAATTCCCCTTTCTCAGTTTTTAAACTCTGTATCCCCTTCTGACTTCACATTCTTCATGGTAGTTTCTTCTGCAGAGCTTAATCAGTGGCTGCGAGTCACTTCCTTGCTTTGCCCACGTGTACAAAGTCTCTTCTTTCACGCAGCAGCTTGTCAAAGCCTTTTCAAACTCCTTCAAAGCTCTCCCAAAATTCCTACTGCAGTCCAAATAGTAAAAGTGAACCCAAGTCACAGAACTAAGAAACCAGAACACAAAAAAAGGTAATAACGAATGACTCCCAAACAATTAGTAACTTGACTCAATTCACTCTCTCCCAGTGCTTTAACTACCTCTACACCTTCTCCTCCTCTTGCAAATTTGAAACAAAATCTTTAATGACTAGGAGCAAAGAACTCCTTTTCCACTCTGTGGCAACTACATTTGCATGTCAAGGAAAGAATAACAGAACGTGAAATGAAAAGTATTTTGTTTACTGCACTGAATAGCTGCAGCACAGTGTTGATGGTAAGACAGGGATAAAAGCAGCACTTGCCTGGATGGAAGGGAAGGTCTTGTTGTTGTCGGTGCTGTGCTCTCCTGGGATGCTGCCCGCAGACCTTCCCTCACACTTGTACCTGAAGCGCATGCCCCTCTGCCGGGGCTGCTCAAATATCTCAATGTAGGGCTCAGGGCCACCTTAGAAACAAAGCAGAACATGTGCAATGTTAGTACAGCTTAAAAAGCAGTAAGAATTTGAATATCTAGACTCTTTGATTGACATTATTGTCTTTCCACTTGGTCTACACCTTCTCGGGCAATCTATGCTTCTTTTTACATACGTGCACACGTTGAAGGTGGGGGGTGAACAGATTTTAAATGAAGCCTCAGGTATCACAATGCCATGTAAAGGACATCCTCCCCTTCACCTCACTAAGAACTTTGCTTTTTAGATATCAGAGAGTATTTGTCTGATGAAAGAAAATTTTATACAACAGAAAACAAACCATTATTTTGAGGGAATGGTTGATATTTCTCATTATAATGCACTTTCAGGAATGACTGTGCCACCAAAGTACAGGTACTGTCAAGTATTATGTCCTCTGAAAGTGAGAATGTTTCCTCAGAGTTGATTTAGTTCCTATTATAGTGGAGCAGAAACTTATGCAGATTATGCACGCACACACAAAAACCTACTGGGTTGAATATCACCACTGAGGGCTCAGGAAATACCTGACTGCTGGTATTGAAACCTACATCTCAAGCTGCCCACAGGGCCTGCTTCTAATTGCAGTATCTCCCCAGACAACAAAACCTCAGTAAAAGCTATTGGGCAGTTTTCAGGAAACACGAGTGATGGACAGGAATAAGAGAGAGCAGAACTCTTAAATGGGGGGTTAGAAATACATTAACTCAGCAAGAGTGTAAGTACTTTTCAAGTACTGATTTATTGCCGGACAGTAACAAGTTATTTAATGTATCTCACTGAGAACATCAAACAGGACAGTCAATCATATGGTGACAACAGTGGGATGGCATGTGAAAAACAAATAACAAAAGGGTAAGTAAATACTGTAGAAGTTGAATCATGGTGGTGCTGCATGATCAGAAGAATATAGCTTATGGAAATGTCTACTGAACTCTCTGTCATCTTCATATAATAGCATCCGACTCAAGCAAGGTTGAGCATCACAAACAAACATGACGGGCAACATCCTGTGGCACAGCACTGAGAAAAAAAGTGCTTGGACTTCAACATAATAAGCAAAATAGTTATTAAATATATTGAAAGTGCTAAAAGGGTAAGAGATCCCCTACTTCCTTTTGCCCAAGGAATATGCAGCTATGAGTCCACAGCATACAAGTTTTGGCAAAGAGGTGAATACCAGACTTAACTCCAAAATAAAAGCTTCTCTTTTGCTGCACCTATGAAGGTTTAGGTATTTCTGCCAACAAAAAGCTTGAACTTTAAGCCTGTGATTTGTTGATTGCAAAACATTTCCAGTGCTGCAGTGGCTCGTACTCAAAGTAGGAAAATATTATAATGTAAAAGATAAAGTAATTAAGAGAAGTAGAGAAGGGATGGAAAGAACTACCTCTCTGAGATGTCACCTTGGCCTGACCTGAATGCACACTGCAACCATAACACACCTACAGACAACTGTGGAAAGCAGCAGTATGTGAAAGCAGCTCTCGTGCTGGAATTGTCTTCAACAACACGTTTCTTTTCAAAGCTTGAACACCTTTTAAAAATGCACAAGGCTGTATTTGGTGCCAAGCATTTGAGACCTGTGGTTTAGGATGAATATTCCTTTCTAAAAATCTATTGAAACGCAGTGTCTAAACTGATCACCTCCCAGCAAGTAGATTTTAAATAATTTTATGAAAAGAGACCGTGAGTTGTCACATTAAATATATATTAGCCACTACTCTAGGTCCAGTTACTTACAAGGATAGTCCCTTTTCTAGATACTTCCCAAATCTCACCTAACCCTCCTTTAGATGAGCTTTGCATATTTTTCTCTTTCTGGAAAATAAGCAAATCCGGCAAAGGGGAGGCGGGGACAAGCACTGATAACAAAAAAGCCTAGAAATGACATAAAGCTGGTTTCAAGGAGAGCAGAAGTCTGAGCTTCTCACAAAACCAAGCTCACGCACCAGCACCTGGCTATTTAAGTTTACTTATGCCATTGTATTTATCAACGGACGCCGCAAACCCAGACACGTATCCATGTAGTAAATTAAAAATCTATTTTAGAACTTATAATGACAAAATTGCAGCAAAGCACCTACTAATCATCTCACTTGGGAGATGCAGATGCTTACATAGCTGCTTGCCCGACGCACAGTCCACCCACGTACATGACATATTTGTCAAAAACCAGCCAGAGCTTTGCTGTCTGAAACTACTACAGAACAATCACTTCAAGCCTTCAGCTCCCTCTGCTTTAACCAATCACTGCCCTTGATGCTCTGCTAACACTTGCTGAAGAGGGGTTGGTTTTTTTCCTCACCTATTAAGAGCACTTTATTTTAAAACCCTGGGCTCGGTGATCTTTACGGGGCTGTGGTTGAAACGAATGTCACTGAAAGCAGTGGCTTTGCCTAACAGCAGGTGTGTTTGTGGGAAAGCAAAACTCAGCGATGCCGTAGCCTCCAGAGATTAAACATTAAACTTCATTCTGTCTTGGCTCTCTCACTCTATTTAAGACTCACGTTATCACCTCCACCGTGATCATCAGAGCCATGGTGCAGGGAGGAAACACACAGAAGTGTTTGTGTGAGCCGAAGGCATTGTCGGCACCCTGCAGTGAATGGAGGTCTGCCCAGGATCCCTGTTCCTGTGAGTCCACAGCAGTGCCTGTGCAGTGGCACAGCTTCGCTATTTCACAATCTACACTCACACTCAGAGGTCTGATAGTTCCCACACAATTGTAAAATCCTGTCCTTATCAGGTCTTGCTGTGTTTGTCAAACAAACATGAGCTACGTCAAAAACCAAACTCTTTTGCTAATTCTGGAAGAGAGACACACGGCTGCTCATGTTACCTACCTGCCCACAACTGCTCAGAAAAGCATTTGAAATGGGAGAAAAGCAAGAAAACTAGTTAATCCTTCGTCTAAGTGCTTAAGAGTTTAATTTGCATTTGTAATTAATTATAATTGCCTGTACGCATGCTAGCAATAGAAACATTATGCTACATATTACAACCTGCCTCTTGTTCTTTTTGTTATAAAGTTGTTTATTCTGCTCTCCCGTGCCCTGAATACTAGGCTAAATAATTTAAAAGAGAAGATAGGAGATCAAGTGTCCCAGGTACACACACAAGGAAAACACGTAAGAGCAGTAACAGCTCCAAGAATTCTGCTTATTACACTGACAAGTATCTTGTTCTCATCTGTTCTGAGCAATACAAAAAGGAACAACAGGACAATCCCAAACACCACTTCCACCGGACCTCTCCAGATGAGAAATCTGTGCCAGTTCAAAGTTTAACACAGCTGGTGCCATCAGGGAGGAGGTGTGACAAGCTGTCACCAAGCAAAGCCACAATGGGATCAAGAGTTCCTATGTCTTGGCTCGCTCCTTTGCTCAAAGGAAGCAGGCTCAGGAGGGACTAGCCAATTTGTGATTTTCTTGCACAACCAGGGCACAGGCTCTCCAGCCACATCTGCGTGTGAAAGCAAAGCAGCCGTGGATCTCTGTGGAAGATGTGAAAGTAGTGCCCGAAACTCGATGAGCTGAGGTGACTGCAGTGAGACACCCACCGGCAAAGTATTGCCCTTCAGTTTTTGATGTCACTGCTCTGTGTAGACCACTGGTGACCCTATGTCCTCCACAGCAACAGCCCTTTCTGAAAAGCAAGAGCAGACAATCTACACGCTCACGGCGTCTGCAACACCTCAGGCGAAAAGAGACGATGGCGGAAGGGTTGTTATGTAGCATGATCCTGCTCCAGCTAAAATAACCAAAAGCGTAAACACATTTTACTCCAGAAAGCAGTAATCTGCCTAGGACTCCATAACTGCACAGATTCTAACAGAGACAAAACTGCTCATGAACTTCCTCTTTACTACTGTGTTACTTTACAGAACGATAACCAAAAGAGAAAAAAAAAACCAACTATACAAGCCAGCTAGTACCAGGAAGTTATAAACTTCCCCTAGTGAAAAAATTCCTTATCTGGTTCCTAATTACACTGAAAATATATTAAGACACGAAGGGAAAAGAAAAAGCAAAAGCAAGCACTACCTCCTGCTGAAGTTTTGCCACTCTAAAACATAACACTTAGGCAGTTGTTTTCTCTCCGTGTTGATAGCTGGCACACCTATTTAGCAAGAGTGAAAGCTCATACTTTGCTAAGAACACACACACCTAAGCGGGGAGAACACACACCCCTGAGTTTTGAGGCTGGAAAGCATCTGTCCCTAGAAATGCTATTCTAATTAATGCTGCCAAGGCTGAAGTTTTGGGGGTTTTTTGAAACCCTAAGAAAGATACCAGAGAGACACCTTCTGAAAGGATGACAAATTCGGTTTAATTTAGCCTAAAGAAACTTAATTGTGCTTTTTGTTGTAATTACTCAACGCTGGATCCCTTATCTACGTTACTTTGCATTTATACCGTTTCTTTCTCTCACTCATTTGCATTCTCAGGCAAGTCCCTGTGCGGGCAGGATCCACGGAGCATCCCAGGGTCTCTGGCCTGTCGCTGTCCCTGGCCCAGACACCAGACCCATGCTCTTCTTTAACACCTAAACGCTTTACCAACACAATTTTAAGATTTAAAGAGATCCGTTTGAAACACCACAGCCTCATAAGATCTTGTTGTTGTAGTGAGGGGCCTAAAATTGAACGCAGTATTCTGAACAGTGGTACGAACTTTTTCTCCTTCACGAGCTACCCAGACATGGAATCGAAAGCAGATGCCGGGGTGATGGGGTAAGAGCACTATCGCCGTTCTTTCGCCATCTGCCTGCCTGCAGGCTCACGGCAATGGGGAGACAGTGGAAGAGACGCAAACCCCCGCTCAGCCCCCAAACCAGCACCAGCCGATGCTTCGCGTTTCCGCAAAACCACCAAACACCCTCCAGCAACGCAGCTGAAAGCACGAAACCGCCCGAAGCAGGGAGGAAGGGCGGGCGGGAAGGGTCGGAAGCAGCCCCGGGCGCACGGAGGAGAACCGGGGCGGCCCTCCCCGCCCTGTATCCCCCAAGCTCCCGCCGCGTCCCCGGCCCCGCCGCTCACCGGCCATGCTGACAGCTCCACGGCCCCGCTGCCGCCGCGCCCGGGCCCCGAGCACCTCCGGAGGAAGGGATGAGCGGACGGAGAAATGCTGGGCCCTACACCCCTCCCCGAACACCGCCCTTTTCAGGGGGAATTTCCCGGCTGGAGGGCGGAGGGAGGGAAGGACGTGAGCGCCCCGGCTCCCGCCCCCGCCGCGCCCCGCCTCCCTGCAATGGGGGGGGCCCTAAACAACGCAGGGTTGGTCCTCGGTGGTGAAAGGAAGAAAAAGAAAGTTATAAAAGCGCAGCGTGCTTTGAAAAAAGGCACTGAGAGAAGTGGGGGCAGCTCAGAGTTATGAAATAGGGCTTAAAAAAAAAAAAAAAGAGATTGGGTCCAGGGGACTTCAGCTTCTGCGTTGCAAAAGGGTAGAGTAAATAAGCTCAGATTCGGGCACCCCTAAATTCCATCTGTTTCGTTTTATTTTGTTTTTAAATTCCTGCTCCAGGTAGTCATGGAAATAGCTGGTGTGCCGGGGGTAAGGGTGCAATGAGCCAAGGAAAGGTGTCTGTACTGAGGCAAGGTTAAAGTAGAATTAAACCCAGCAAATGAAGACACACTGTCTTCTTTCATTGAACTTTATAAGACCTTCTCATACTGATACTGGAATTACTCTTAATTGAGCTAAGCAGGCATCCCTGAAATTTTTTAGCCTGTACATTGTGCATCTCTTCCTGCACAGATGTTTGCAATTGATCCCACCTCTCTTGGAAGGAAGAGTGATCCTTTCAGCAACCAATCTTCAACCTCTGCTGACTCAGCAAGATCTGCCCGGGTTTCTCTAAACTTTTCTAGTCTTTTAAAAGGACTAAACAACTAAACATCTAATAAACTGAGTAAATTGTGGAAAGTGAGGAAAGGAAAATGTTAAACTGCAACCAGGATCTAGGATATATGTCATTTTTGCCAGGAGGTGCTAAACATAAACCTTACTTCTGAATTTTAAGGAAGGAGCATGGTTTCAAACTCCAGGTCCCCATTCTACTGCTTAGGCAATTACTTTATTGGTGATATAACGTCTGGATAGCACTTGCTATGGTCTGTGCTTTGTGCTTGGTGTCGGTAAGAAAGCCTAAGGTCTACACTCCCTGGCACACTCCCTGTTCCAGGGGGGAGTGAAACTGCTGGAGGACACTGTCGCCCTGCGAGGAAAAGCCATCCCCTCCCCACCATGAAGGGGTTCAATTCAATTCCACCCAAGGGGTGCAACTCAGAGGTGGCTTAAAATATGAAAAATGAATTTTTATATAGCCCTTTCATCCATTACATTTTAAAATCCTTACAAGTGAAGGCTTTTACTAACTAAACCCCTTACTTTTTGTGAATTGACATACTGTCCAATGTTATTTTTAATTATTTACCTCTTGAGAAGAAGATTTATCTTTTTACTTAGCTTGTTGTCATTCCTCTGCAAAGAAACATGCCTTATTGTGAGGTCTGAAGAGAATGGAGTCATGACCTCCACTCTTGCTATGCCCTAGTGAACTCCATAGCTGACCATCACACCTCCAGAACTAACTTTTACCAACTTCAGAGCTATTAACTTCATTTTCATAGAAACACGGAATGTTGTGGGTTGGAAGGGACCTTTAGAGGTCATCTAGTCCAACCCCCCTGCAGTGAGCAGGGACATCTTTAGCTAGAGCAGGTTGTTCAGAGCCTCATCCAACATGATTTGAATGGTTCCAGGGATGGGGCATCAACCACCCCTCTGGGCATCCTGGGCCAGTGTTTCACCACCCTCACTGTAAAAAAAAAAAAATAAATTTTCCTTATATCTAATATAAGTCTCCCCTTTTAAAGCCATCTCTCCTTGTCCTGTCACAACAGGCCCTGCTAAAAAGTCTGTCCCCCTCTTTTTTATAGGCCCCCTTTAAGTATTGGAAAGGCTGCAATAAGTAAAAAGAAAAAAGTTTCATTCCATTTATTAGTCCTCTAATTTCAGAGCACAGCAGAAGTATTTAGAGCATGTTTCTTCCATACTCCTTGCCCTCTTTTTCAGGACCTGCCTCTGCAGGATCCCTACATCACTCTAACAGTCTTCTTTCCCTCTCTGGAAGCCTCCAGAGACCAAGCTGTCTTGTAATCCATGGTTTTCTCAGTTGCATAGGGCCTGGTTGCCACACACAGCAATCACAAAACTCCACATACCAGGGATAGACTGATATTGCAAGTAAGGAAAACTAATTAGCATCAAGCTGATTAAGTCACAATGATCAACTTAAGATCTACCTAACCTTCAGAGCATTCCAGATCCAAATCCTAGAATGGTTTGGGTTGGAAGGAATCTTAAATATGATAGAGTTGCAAATCTGAAACACATCTCACAGCTTGGCCCTGACACAGCTAAATGGAGTGAAGGAGGTGAACACCATGGGAACAACCCCACAGCCCCAAACTTGAATCAGAAGGGTCAGTAATGAACAAGCAGATCCAGGGGGATTTAAACCACCTAGAGAGGAACACAAAAGGAACACAAAGCCCACAGCCAGCTGGGGTACAAGACTGCATATAGTTAGCAACAACATCTTAATTTGTTTTTCTTAAATCTTTACTCTGGAAATGCAATACACTGTCACGTGTGAGCATGAAGTTCAATGAATTATTCTTGAAAAGGTAACAGCAAGACAAGAAAAGCAGAGTACTCAAGCAAGGTACAGAAGTGGTAGTTTTTAGTTTTCTTCCTCTCACTATCCTTTTTTTAAAGCGAAGTTTACTGGGATGTTTAGAAATGAACCACAGAAGAAAGTGCTGCTGTATGACCTACAAATCCCTACTCTAACCCACGTATAGTTAAGTAGAAGAGACTGCCCAATGCTTGTTCTTCCTGCTCTGTGGTCCACCTCAACCCCACAGGACTTTTCTTTAGAACCTCAGTTTTGACCAGCTATCATCATATTTCTTATAAACAGAAATTATCTTTCTCCATCCCACAGGCAAAACTTTCCTTATTTAAGATTCACCATGCATCATATGGTGGGATTGTTACAACCCTGTCAAACGTATAACTGAGATCAGAAGAATCTTAGGGGGCACACAAGCTAATCAAAATGTCCATGACACTAGCTCTAGAAGATTAAGGAACAGCTACATTTATATTTCAATGTTACACTAGAATAATTTTACGGTTGTGGGTTAGTTTCTTGCCATAACATAATGATTTCTCATTTTCTTTCCCACGAAAAACCCCCAAAACTAACAAATTAAAAAACCCAACAACCTAAGAAAGGCACTATCAGCACTGCCCTAAAACCATGAGATATTAGGACTAGGTCTTCATGTCTTCAGGCGTTTCTTGGATTCCCTATGATTGATTATATAAAACAACGTTTCTAAATCCAACTTGGACTTTACCTACACATACACATAGAACCCCAGAGAACGCACCAACAGAGAGACCTCAAACAAAACATTCCTCAGGGTGGTAGGTGGCAGCTGAGGCAAGGGTAGATGCTTTGCTCTTGCATTTTCAGTCACAGGGATAGAAGATGCCAACAAGACAACATCTTAACCCAGAAGGTGCTCAGAGTTCAGCATCTCACTGCTCATGCTGCTCAATGGTAAAAGCAGCAAATAGGGAAACACAGACCCTGGATTTCTCTCCCCTAAGCACCCACATCCAAACCCATTTAGCTTATGAATATCTAATATTAGAAGCTTCTTGAGCTTTTTCAATTGATCACCTGGCTGTGGCACAACAGTTCTGGACAGCCTTCACTCACACAGTTGGAGCTGGAGAAGTGCTCCCAATTTGAGGGCAGGCCTGTGGGTCACAGGAGTGATCTGGGCAGGATTTTAGGAGGGAAGAGGATGTCAGTCCTCTCGGCTGGCTGGAGCTGGAAAAGCCCAGGGAGGTTATTACCCAGGAGCTGGAGTGTAGATGTGAGTTTGGATGCAGAGCAAACTGTCAGTACAGGGATAGGAAGCGAATAAACTCTTATCTTCAGGCTGGTTTTCAAAAATCTGAGATAGTAAACTGTGGCCTTTCAGGAAGAATGAATTTAGGTGCTTCCCTATGTACAGTTTGTATCCCTGGTTCCCACCTACTTCTCTAGCCCATGGCACTACTGAACAAACACAGACCAAGGCACCTGGGAAACACTGTGGCTCAGAACAGAGGCATCTACTCACTTCTGAAGAAGGAAAACGTTATCATAGGGTATACACTCTAAACTGATGTGAAGTTAAGGGCAATATTCCAGGTGATACAAATACCATGTTATGACTAAAACATCTATAAACATTCCCTATTTTTCCCCAGCTCTTTTGAACTCTGACTCTTAGGGCTTGCAGGAACAGGCTACTCAAAGATAATCCTTAAGACTGCATGTTAGAAACAGAGGCAGCACCTCACATACACACCAGCATCTACAGTACAATCTGCTTACCATTATTTTTAAGAAAAAGCAACGAGTTGCACTTATCCCAATAAACTAAATCTATCTCTAGCCCTTCCAGGAAAGGAGAACAACCTATAATAATATTAGAGGAAAGGCAGCCATATGAAGCATTTCATTGTATAAGATCTATACACTGCCATCATCTGATTATATAGAGACTAGATCTGGCTCAGGAAGTCCTTGAGCAAAATTACTGGAGGAAGGACAAGGTGAACAGAGACTTTTTTTGGACAGTGTTTCCTTCTCCAGCAGAAGGCATAAGCTGATGCTCAGGGAGAAGCACAACCGCTGGACAAAATGATCTTTTAGTCTAAGCCCAGCAGATAGTTCTATAAGTTCATGTTCCTGAACTAGGGGAAAGTTCTATAGAAACCAAGAAGCCCTCCCAAAAAAAGAGAAAAACCTAAACAAATTAGAGGCCCTACTGAAAGTCATGCAAGATATAGATAGATAGATAGATCCCTTTATCCCTATGACTACCCTGTATGCAATTTTGTTCTGCCGCAACCAGAGTCTACAGCACAGGGATTATCTCATGAGGGTGATGAGCTAAAAGTTGCAGTGTAGCCTTGGTGATTAGAGAAACCTGGTCAGCAACTGACATGAACTGTGAGGAACATGTAATAACTTTGGGCACATGCAGATTTTTGCAAAAAGCAGGACGGAATTCCCCTCCTGGAGCATTGCATAACGCAAGCCAGGTGCATCCCTATTATTTTTGTCAGCTGACTTTGGCTATAGCCAGAGGCAAGATACCAGAATTCTTAGACCAGTTTGATCCAGCGCTTCACTTCCTGTCTTCCAGTTAAAGTAAGTGTTTGAAGATCCCGTTTTTCTCCACTTATCAAGTTGAAAGACAAGTCCTCCCCTCCTTCTCTTCACTGGCTGCTCTACTAGCACAGTTAACACCTCGGGTGCTGTGAGGAATGTAGCTCCTGCTCTGGCAGGGAATGTCATGGAGCAAGCAAGAGGAGGAAAAAAAGGGTAGAGTGGGGAAATAAAGACAAAAACACCCACATAAACCATATCACCAGAACTTCCGACAGGGAAGGACTGAGTGTTTGACATGATATTAGTCACCATCAGGATGATGGCTTTTTATAGTGGTGCTTAGCAGAGGCATTACCCAAGGAAGCCTGCAGTGGTACAAGAACAGCATAGGCAACTTAAGTCTCTATTTCCTGTTCCTGACTATCTGACATAGATCACAGATAAGCAGCTTGTCACTGGCACGGTGAAGTAGCCAAGCAGGCATTCGGGTACTCTTAGAATATGGCTCTTCTAAAGAAGACACGTCATACGAGGAACAACAATAACAAAATAATTCACTTCTCTCCTTAAGGAAGCAAGTTAAGTCCTGTTTTCCTGTCCGCTGGATCTCAAGCCTCACACACTCCCCTGATTAGCAGTTACCAATCCTCTATGCCTTAAGAAACCTTGTGCTGTTTGAAGTATGCTTTTTAATCTCAAAGGCCTCTTATTCAAACACTCTCAGGCCTTTTGGTGGTTAAAGCTTTTGTGGTTACTGGTCCTGAGGAAGGTTCTAATGCAATTAATGATAAACTCAAAGGTTGTTCAAGCCATTCTGCTGGAAACATTCCTGTATCATGCTTTGAGGAGCTTGTTTGACATGGAACAATGCTACTGTGCCTCCTCTCAGAACAGGGTGGAGGGAAAGGAAGTGCTAGTAGACAAAGGTTGGTCTTGTGGATAAGGCACAAGGCTGTGATTCAGGAGACTGGAATTCGGCTCTTGGCAAGTTAGCCTTTCTACTCTTAGGCAAGTCATTTAATTCTCAGAGCCTCAATTCTCCTACAGAAACCAGAGAAGATATTTCCTTGCTCCCACACTTCTACCTTATTCACTCATGATGCAACTTCTTTAGGGGATGAACCACTCATTGCATCAAAATGCCAAGCGCAATAAAATGATGGTTCCTTGAACACTTTAGATTATGGTAAAAGCAGAAAAAGGCAGTTTCCCTTCTTCCTCTCCTTACCTTCAGGCAACTCCCTGGTGTGTGTTCTTACGCTGCTGCAAGCACTCCTTTGGCTGTACAGGAGCTTGCTTAAAGGTAACCTGGGGAAACAAAAAGATTGATTTTCTGCTGGTTCACTAAAAATGGAACCAGTTCATATACAGTCACAGGAATGACTATCCAGCAGCACGGAATGTGGTGGCACCAAGGCCAGAACCAGTTTCTGGAAGGCAAGATTTGGGGAGAGGTGCCAGCTTCCTCATGAGTGCTGGCTTTGTGGAACTGTAGCATAACACTGTTTTTATCTTAAAAAATGGATAAATTTCTCCAGCATTTCTAATTCACCATCCTTCCTTCCCAGTTAGTTTTCAGAGCAGAAGTTCTCAGGCACCTTCTCCCCCGGCCCTCTCAAGTGTTTCCTGTTCCTTTCTCCTCATCCCTGTACTACAAACATACCACAGTTCAGCAGTTGCTGCATTACCTTAATAGAGAAAAATCTTTCATGTCTGTGGGCAGGCAAAACAAAACACAAAACCAAAAATAGAGCATTGTTTTCTTTTTCCACTGCACTACATAAAAGCCTCATATTACAGTGAAATGGACATACCAAAAGCTTCTTCCTTAGGCCACAATCAAGATTAATCTGTTGCAACACTGCTGTAAGCAAAAGGACTTGGGGAAGAGATGAGCTCAGGCTGAGCATAAGGAGCTAAGCAGCACAAAATGACATTTTTCTGCATAGAATGATTTTTTCAGGTAGATTAGCTCTACAAGCCAGATCACTATGGCTGGTACAAAGGAAAGCAATAGAATTGCTCTAACTGCAGCCACAAAAAATAAAATAGGGAGGTAGAAGGAAGGATAGGAATTTTCCCTTTAGTAAGTATTCCCTTTAGAGTTTCTAAGTGCTGCTTGAAAACTAAATACAGAAAAAAAAATATACAACATACGCTCATATTAATTCTCCTGTTCCCCCAAACCCCAGCACATACCAGCCAGCCATTATGCACTGGATCCACTGACAGAGGATAACAATTGCTCATCCAAGTTTTCATTACAAGGCTTCCCCTTCTTCCTCAGGGCTCACAAGGACTTTAGGCTACTTAACATCACCTTGAGTCTCAGAAGATCATATCTGCAGCCAATAACAAAGAAATAAAAAGGCAGGTTGTTTCACTACAGCCCCACCAGATCTATCCTTTTAATTTGAGGTCTCACACCTTGTTATTTAAGTCTCTAGCGTAGTTCTGACTAGTAGAGTTAGAGGATTACCCAAGTACAGAAAGTGACACTGCTCTTCAAGCTGGACATAAATACAGAATACAGAACACCTTCTGGGACCAGCTGGTGCTGGTGAAGTCCTCCTACGTATGCAAAGCATATCTATGGTTTGTAAACTGGGCAGCTACTCCTCTTATCTGGACCCGCACTAGCCCTTTCTCCAAATGGCCTGTGTGTCCATAGTGCCACCTCACCTTGCAAAGTCTCACCCTCAAGACTGGCCAGGAAGCCACAATCAACATCACTGCTTTGATCCACTTAAACAGGTCATCTCCACAGTGTCCACCTGGACTTCATGTGTGCACATGCATCCAATTCACTAGTACACTGCAATAAAATAATTTACATTTACTAAAAAGGCCAACGTTCTAGTAAGGCTACAATAATTAGTCTGGGCTTTCTTCATTACAAAGTTGAAACCCCTTGCTTTCTCACACACCTGTGATGGTTTTTGCTCTTTCCTAGTCTTGTTCATCTGGTGGGTGCTGCATGACTTGTCAACTTTGCTTTTAGGACATTTGGGGAAAGTTGGACACCCTTTTTGTAATCTGCACAGTGGTTAGCTTCTGGTATAACAGCATATTTGATAAATATTCATCCGTGCAATAATTCCACTTTTGAGCCTTACTGTTGCTGTAAAGAGATAAAACCCAAACACCACCCTCTGGGTTTTCAGGCTGGAATATTGTGCCTTAGGTGTAGTAGATGTGTCAACCACCATGAGACTCAGGACACTGAGATGCCTGGAAAAAGTACTTTCCTCTATATGAGTAAAGAATATACTTATCAATCTTCTGACTTATTTTTGATTAAAAGGGACGATAAGACAGGAAGAATAACAATTCTTCAAGACATCTGTTGCACAATATGCATTTAGAGAAAGGAACTGAATGGATTCTTTGCCCTATGCAGCGGAAAAAATATTTAGACCTGTTGAACGGGGAAAAAAAAACACAAAGGGAAAATTGCCATCACAAGCTTCTTTTGGGAAGTAAATAGAGGAGCCAGAGGAAGGAGAAGGCCTAACCCAAAAAAGAGAGGACAGAAACAAGTCTGTGAAAAGAAGGGTTATTTAAAACAAGGCCTAAAGTTGACTAGAAGGGCAACGTCATAAAGTTGAATGTAAAGCAAAGTTAACTGCTGGATGGAAAGATTCCTTAACATGCAGTTGTAGAACAGAAATTATATACAGTAAAGCTGCTGCCATCCCAGCTCCACTTCTGATCAGCTTCCAGTGAGACCCTGGGGTATAAGCCCAGTCAGCACCAACCTGTTGAATTATCTTGTTTCTCAAAGGCTGAGGCACCTAAAACGCTCACTGAACTTTTCCACTGCATGAGCCCCATGAATTAAAAGATAAGCATTAAAGACTTCAAAAAAAGAACAAGAGGGGTGGATTTGGAACAAAGTGGCTGATTACTGCTGTACTGGCCTTAGTCCTTACATCATAGGAGCTTGTCCTTTAAGGGCCTTGATGTCACTCCTCAGCGAAGATGAGTAATGCAGTTGGGTTTGCGGTGTCTCAATAAAATGCCCCCTCGTGGTCACTGCAGTGAGGTCCCAAAAGGGCAACGATTGCCTTCCCAGTACATCACACTGCACCTGCTTCAACCTGCTTGTCATGCTTGTGTGGTTTCATGCTGCTTCCAGCACAAGATGGTGAAGATTTTCATACATAGAGCTTTAGTCTCTGTGGTATCTTGAGCTCTCATCTCCAAGAAAAGTAGCCAAAAGACAGCAGACTGAGTTTCCATTAAAAGGAAACCTGTGTAAATAATGACCTGCATAACAGAAAAACTGAGACCAAAGTTCCCACTTGGATTTGCAAAGTATTTCTGTTAATCTACATAAGAAAAACACAAAAAGCCAAATCTATGAGTCTACTTAAAGAAGTTTGTTACTTTCTAAAAATTAACACTGTTTCAGTTTTTGTTACCACCTTCTCTTACCCTGTAAAATTAAAAACAAATGAGTAAACCAATTCAGATTTCATACCACTTCAAAGCTTGTGAGATACTAGAGACTAAAGAGTTCAACAAGTGAGCTACCAACTCTGTTCCCAGTGGTGCGGATACTGCCTAGTCCAGTCAGAAGTGACTTCTGCAGCTGGTGATTCCAGGAGACTTGGACAGAGTGACTTGCCTAAAGTACAACTAACTACTACAGTTAATTAATCATTGTGGTCCACACCCACCTATAAAACAGTCTGAAGAGAGACTGTTGCAACAGTCAGGATATGGTACTAACACTTGATTCACTTCCGGACACTTTTTAGTGCTGCAAAGGTCTTTCAAACTTATCTGACCTGCACCACATGAGACTAGAGGTCCCAGGAGGAATGTCCTGCTGCAAGAAAAGCTTTAATTCCAGCTTTATTTACACATAGTGATCAGCTTGCTGAGAGATGCTGTCTTCTGAATTGCTGGTGCTACCCTGTTTCACCATCTTCACCTGTTCTCTCACTATTTTTGGGCTCTAGAACAGTTTTGGAGGATTTCTCATCCTGCCTCTCCAGCACAACAGGGTGGTCTGAGACTGTTGCTACATGGCAACACCATGGTCAGTCTCATCTCTTACGTGTTTAGGCAGCTACATGTGATACTACTTCACAACAAGTATATGTTGTGTTTACTCTACCATCGACTTTGGCAATCAGCTCTACAGGACAGGAACCGTTCCTTTGTTTTGTGGTGATTCACCCAGAATTACACTGATTCCTCTTTGGGGTCCCTCAGCCCTGTTATGCTGCTGCTACTAATTCTTTCTCTAAGAGTGGAGACCTCTCAGAGCACTAAAAGCCCATTAAGAAATAAACCTGAAATAATTATAATGTTTCTTCAGAAATCCCTGTCATTTAGTGGGCAGATTTTTTAAAAACTAGAATTTATATTCCTTTTCCATATTGTAGTTACACATAGTGTTTCTCCTTCCTCAATATGCATCTTCAAGCCTCAGTGTCAACATAAATACTGGTACAACCATGCAATTAGCACTTTTGCTTCTGCAAATATTCCCATGACCTACGTCACAAAAAACTCTGTGGCAGGTGACCCAGTTACTACAGACTTGGTCAGTTCAGGACTTCACACTCGCAACACAGTTAAAACCTTCTTTGCAAAACAGCACTGCTGTAACTGGTCAAGTGGAAACCATGTGACCTGACAAGTTTTTAATTGCAGTGTAGAGAGAACTTTTCATTTATGTAGCCTAGGACTAACACAGCTTCTGTTCTGATGCCAGAGGACACCAGAAATGTAGGAAGTGAAAAAAAAGAAAGTAGGCCACTTGGATAATTTACTCAGACAATTACTGTCTCGTCATTACTATTCCTGCTTGGAAGTATGTTTACTAGTGCCCCTGGAAGAAGAATGGAAAAATAAAATTAAATATATAGCTGAATGGAACCACAGAATAAATTATATTTAGCATAGCAATTACAGTTTCTCCCAGACTATATGTATTATGAACAACCTATATTTGTGTGGTCAACAACCTTGCCTCATAAACAGCCCTGTAATTAATTTGAAATAACAAAAAACAGGGGTAAATAAACATAGTGTTATTTTTGCTCCCTTTAACAAAGCATTTGGTTCCTTACCTATATACAGACAGTTGATTCACCACAACTGTCTCCAGCAGAATTCTCCAGCCAGGAAAGAAGTGGAGGACTCAAGTGTGCCAGGAATGATGTGCTGGGTGGCAAGAGACTCCTGAAGTGATAAGAAAATTTACTGCAGTTTATGAAAACACTACATAGCAAAGTAGCTAATTCTTAAACTAAAAAATGGGGTTTTTTTCCCCCTCTCAACAGCAACCATGGCCATGCTATTCTCTAGCAGTCCCGTCCTTTCTTTTGCAATATCCTGCCCTTCATAAGCCTCTAACCCACAATTGTTTCAGCTTTTGCAGAAGACCCTGGTTGTCTTCCAACCCAGAGCTTTCTAATGCAGTGTGCAGAGCAGTGCTTTATAGCAGGAGTTTGATACCTTCACAAATTCCCCTTCTGGCTCAGTAGGACAGAGTGGACCCACAATTCTCTGTGGCTCCCTTTACAAGAGCATCTCCATCTTAGCTCAAGCAGCAGGGACTGGTCAACAGCTTTATTTAGGAGATCTAGGGAGATCTGCACTCCTGAAGCTGGAGAGAAGGGGGAAGTCAACTTCTCTCAACCAAGTGTTTCTTCCACTTTTATTTGAGGGGCTTTAAGCAACTTAAGCAATATCACATTCTTAGGCCCTGGAGGCTCCTTGTGCTCATTCACTGCACTGAACAAGCCATGATTACAGGAACAAGTTTATTAAATTTGGGGCCACGTAACAATCCATTCATAGCAATACAGTTAAGAGTCAAGAACCTAATTATGCAACTCTTACAGGCAAAGCTTCCACCTGGGTGGACTGGAATTTTGTCTGAGTGATACAAATACACAGCCCTGCAAACACAACATTCATTTAAGTATTGTAGGGGAGATGGCTGCCAGCAGCTTACTGTACACTCAATCATTCATTCAGAGAGATAGAACAGTGTACCAGCTCACATACATCACATTCAGAATTCAAACAACTTAACTCAGTCACTACAACCCTTTCCTAAATTGAAGGATTTGGCTTGCACTGAAGCCAAGAGTAATTTTTAACGATGAATCTAAAGGGCGATAACTTCAGGCTTAAAATGCATGATAATAAAGTCTGATATCATGGCTGTAAGTTGGAGGCAAACCCATGACAACATGGTTTGAGGCTGCTCAGTCTTGTAGGACTTCTGGCTCATCTTAGCAACTCTTGTTTCATCGAGCAGCAGAATCTGGCCAGTTTACGCAGTTCGACTTTATTTTGTGCTGCCCAAGGCCTGTGTGGCTTTAATGCATGACCACAAGCTCGGAGCCTCCTATGCTGAAATGGTATCACGGGATATCCCATTTTTCATAACAGCTGACATGATACTTCTGCAAAGATTTACACAATCACTTCAGAGCTACATTCATCTTCCACGAAAACTCTGGTTAGATGCTGCAGCATCTGTTCAGCAGCAGAAAAAGGCATCTCTAGTACAGTGTCTGTTAAAAAGCCACTTACAACTTGGACAGTTAGAACTCTACTATTTTTGCAGGGTTTTTTTAAGGACATACTTAGCATCTATTCATTTTCTGTAAAGACTTGTAGTAACTCCTCAGATTTTAACAATTCTACTATCAGGAATTGTTGGGATTCTTCCTTACCAGCCTCAGCCTTCCCCATGATGGTAAGACAGAGGAACTTACCCATCAACAATTAGTAGGGTGTTATCTTGGTCCTGGCAGCCCTTTGGCACTGTAAGTTGTGCTAAAGTTCTTAATGGGACTTTTTTTATGGAGAAAGAAATAAGCAAGAAGAATTTGTGCTCATTTTTTTTTTCTCTTCTTGAAGTAATCAAGATCTGAAAGGAAAAGCTGTTTAATTTGCAAGCTTATAAAAAAGCAACAGGAAAGAATATTGGGTTATCACTTATGGAGTAGCTTAAAAGTCAGCCACTGGTGTCTGTTACAGTCTCTAGAGAGAGTTACAGCAGTCCTTAGCTGGACACAGTAACTGCCATGTACTGGGAGTCCCAACTTCAAGCATAAACAATGTGACTCTACAGAGAAAGGATCAAACAAGACAATCTCATACAGTCAGGGAATTTGGTTTCTGGGATTAGCCACAAAATTTGTCTGATCCTTCATAAACTGTTTATCTCCATGCCTTAGATTGCTCAGCTATTAAAGCAGGTATTTTAGAAAACTTCTCATAAATCTTGTAAAATATTAAGCATTGAAAAAGAAGGAACTTTTGGTGGGCACCCTGGTTCATCCTCTGCCCAATTATTTCAGACAAGAAGTGGTCTTAGATATTTGCTCTTGGGGCATCCATTACTTAAACACAGGATCATCCCATGTTTCTCCACAAAAGCTCTTCAAGTAGTTGAAAACCAAACAACCTAAGTTCCAGGAACAGTGACCAAGAAGAGACTCAAGTTCTCATACAAGCAGGAGCCAAGGAAATAAAGCAATCTCACTTAGGAGTCACTAACAACCTATGATCAGAAAAGTTTAAGGCTTCAACATAAAAACTAAAGTAGCTGCTTTGCTTTTATTTGACCTTCACACAGGACAAACAGAAGTGCAGCAGAGTTTCCCCACTGACATCATAGCCACTGAAGTCAGGGATGACCTTTAGGGCTGAACACACACACATACACAAGATTTGAGACTGAACAGAGGAACCTCTTTTTGAGCTCTGGAGTTAGGCTTCTGGCCAGTCCATCTCAGCTCACCTGTGAAAGGTGAGCTGAAAACAACTTTAAGTAAGCACAATCTGGAGAAAATGGAGATATTACCTTTGCTGAGTTTTCCCTGCTTGAATTCACCACATGTAAGAATAGGAGAGAAAATGAACAGGCTGTTGATGACTTATTTCTGTAAGAGGAACATAATTTAGTAAAGAGACTTCTAGTTTTACAGGCCTGTGCCAAATATTTACCCTGGATTACAGAAAAGTAAATATCTCAGTACTTGCACAACTTACCACTTAGTGTTAATGCAGCAGTTTATTTGGTGGGTGAACAGGGAACAGAAACAGGGGATTCCCTCACCTTCTCATTCCTGTTTGCAACAGTCATTTTCCTCATAACCCAGTTCCCAGAGATATATTTTTGTCCTGTTTGTTTTTTTCCTTCGTCAATTGCTACAAATAATCGCGATATAGAAAATGCTGTATCCATGATTGTCCTGTTGTCATGCTTTAATAGACTGAATATATTTTTTTTTTGGTAAATGCATTGAACAAAACCTATGCTGGGCTGCCATATAGACTATCCTGTTATCCTGCATAGCAGAAAACATACAGTATTGATAGACCTGTAAAAACACTCAAAATGTGTGGAAAATTAATATATGCTATGCCAGCTAGCCAAAACCAGAAGTGAACATCATGACCAGCTACAAGTCTTGCAAGAAATGCTTAAAAACTTCTGGTTTCATACATACAGTTCAGAAGCAGGACCAACTTTCAGTTTCTGGATGGTTTAATGCCTGCCTCATTTGGGAGAGCAGAAAATGTAGAGCTTAAAATAGCTGCTTCTTTTAGCTTAGCTATTCAGAACCTCTGCTGTATCGCTCTCAGGGCAGGTTTATGGCCTTCTGCTCAAGTAGGACAAAAGGCTGTACACAATAAAACAGATTTGGTATTAAAAAGTGAGAGGAAGAACAATCCAACAAAATCACAACAAACACCAAAGCAGTGCTGAATGCACATGGACAAGCACATCTACAGTGAGTGATTCACAAACCCTCAGCTTTTCTTCTTGATGTGTGCACTTGGAGATGGTGGTCATGATAAATTCTGTCCTTGCCCAGTGAGCACACAGGAAAAGCGGAGCACAATTAAAACTGCAGGGACAAGAATTCCAGCTTTTTTTTTTTTAGCTTTTGTTAATGCTGTAGCAAGTCAGTGCCAAGTTATTTTTCTCATATTACCATCAACACACTTTGTTGGTCATGGATTGTCAACATTTCTTAGTTTAGGGCCGCATTTCTAGTTACACCAAGTTTGTCAAGTTTGTTTTGGGTTTTTTTTGGAGTATGATTACATCCACTGTGCCTCCAGATGATTTTTAGGAAAACCAGAACACAAATGACTCAGCCATTTCTAAGAATGCTCATGGGGAACAGGCTGCTTTAATAATATTCAAAGAATTCTTGAAACTTTTAAGAAACTCTTCTTCACATTTCAGAAACAGGGATGTGAAATTTAAAGCAGGGGCTGTGCTGGTGTCACTATTGGACTTTTTGCTCTTCCTTCAAAAAAAACACACATCTAGGTACATCCTGAGCCTTTGAAAAGATTGAACTTACACATGCTTAGTAACCAAAATGTTTAGCTTTCTCTCCACTGCACATTCTGCAGAGAAGGAGCTGGATGGTCCCTGCAGCAGGAGGCTGATGGCCAGGCTGCCACACACTCAAACTGAAACCAGGTGGGTTACTTCTCCTCTGGTTTCAGTTCAAATGCAGAGAAAGCAAACATGGATTTGGATGAGAGCTAAAGGAAGACAGGCAGGAGTCTGAGATCAGATGAAATGAAGAGAGCTGAGGTGTGAATAAGAAACCAGGGTGGGTGAAGAGAGCAGGATGATTCAGATAGGGTCTTCCCAGCAAAGAGGAACTGCCCAAGGATGAGCAGTCCCAGTTTAATTTTCTTGATTTCTATCAATTTCTTGAAGGTCAGACAACAGGCTGTATCTTCTGGCTACTGTTCTGCTAAGATCTCCCCCCAAAAATGCAAAGTTGAGCAGCCTGGAGCCCTGAGACCATGCTCAGAATTTAGCATCCAAGGGGTAGATCACAGAAGAGTTTGGGGTGGAAGCAACCTTTAAACATTCAACCCCCCTGCACTGAGCAGGAACATCTTTAACTAGATTAGGTTGCTCAGAATGTCCTGGAATGTGTCCAGGGATGGGGCATCTACCACCTCTCTGGGCAACCTGGGCCAGGGTTTCACCACCCTCAGTGTAAAAAATGTCTAGTCAATCTCTGTCTTTTAGTTAAAAATAATCATCCCTTGTCCTGTTGCAACTAAAAAAAGTCTGTCCCCATCTTTCTTATGGGTCCCATTTAAGTACTGAAAGACTACAATAAAGTCTCCCTGGAGCCTTCTCTTCTCTAGGCTGAAGAACTCCAACTCTCTCAGCCTGTCCTCATAGAAGAGGTGTTCCAGGGCTCAGATCATTTTTGTGGCCCTCCTCTGGACCTGCTCCAATGATGGCTAAAGAAACCCTCAGCCACATGGAAAGAGTCCATGCTGATGAACATGAGAGCACCATTCCCCTCCTTCTCAGCTCCAGGCTAGAAAACATCCCACTATGCTCTACTTGGTTGAGCCTGATCCAGCAAGATTCAAGGAAAGAGCACCAGCAGCGCTGACCAGGAAGCAGAGGGCTTCAGCTGGTCCCTCCAACTCCATGGGTGGTCAGGGGTGGCAGGGGGTGTTTCCCAGCCACCCACCCTCCCAGCAGAGCAGGCACATGCCAGCGCTGGCCCAGCACAGGCAGCTCACACCCCAGCTCGCCCCCGCCACGGGCCTTCGGGCAGGAAACCAGCCCCAGCATAGGAAGCAGCCTGGGCCACAGCTCCCCCTCTCCCCACAGGGGAAAGGGCACCCCCAGCCTCCCCAGCCACGCTGCTGTGGGTGGATAGAGGGATGAGGTTGCAGCCCACAGGGGTCTTCCTTCCTGCTTTACCAGGAGTGGGTTACTGCTCAGAGCAAGGTGTCCCCTACAGCCCTTGGGTCTCCTCTGGAGGCAGGGCACAGAGTGGCTCTCTCCAGCCCAGGGGGGCTACCAGCCCCTGGGCTGCACACACACAGAGCACACTACAACCACAGCTTCTCATTTACAGGAATATTGTCTAAAGGACCAGGCTCTTTAGAAGAACTGTCATGAGGTAATCACCAAAACACAGCTAGGAGTTTTTGCTTTTGTTTTCGGGCTACACAGCTTATGTCATCAAGTGTTACATAAAGGCAGTATTCATTACCCCTTTCCTCCCAAAGTCAAGATGAACAATCTCCAGACACCCCCCCATCTTTGCTTTTTACTCATTAAGGCAAAAAGCAAGTGTTGTCTTACTTTCTCTTAGTTTCTATCCATTGCAATAGCAGAAGTGTAGGTGACTTCATTTACTGTCTCTTTGCTTATACCTAATGAATAAAGCTACAGCTGTTAACTCCTGCAAGGGAATTTCTTGCTCAAAGTTACTGATCATCCATAATTTCAATACAGAGCTGTTCCTCCTCGAAAAGGTTGATCACAGATACCTCAACTCCTTCCAGCTGGACCTCCAAGCCACACAGAGCAATCAGCAAAGAAAGCAGAGGGAAAAGAGCAAAGTTTGCAGAAGTCTGACATCAAAAGGCCTCCCTCACTAAGTCTTTATGCATCAGGAACTTTCCTTTCAATCACTAACACAGAACCTGCTTCCATAAACAAAGGAAAACATTAAAGTTGAAACATTAGTCTGAACTTTATTTAAAACAACTGAAGTCTAATCTGTAGTCCTAGGAAAATAACAAACTTCTGTAAAATCCAGGGAGTCTCCAGAAGAGAGGTTGCTCTGCACTGAGACAAGCCTTGAGTCAGGGTCTATTAAATGTGTAATCTCACCTATGCTGCATCAAGGCAGAGAAACTATTGAACTAATTTCTTCCTACACTTCTTCTTATAGTCCTATGAGTGAGGGAAAAAAAAAGAAGAGCATTAGAAGACAAGTGCAAAGTAACTGTGTAAAAGCATGTACTTTGATATCCATTAGCTATACTTAGATATCCATTCAGACCAGTTTCATAAGAGGCTGGGGTAAAACAGCCCTTAATCTTGGAATACTCAAGTGGAATAATTGGTTTAAAGGACAGTAATGTCACAGGGTTGTAGGCTATTACAAAACACTTTTCATATTTGCTTGGCTGTTTATCTTATCACCTAACTTCAGCTTTAATTCTTTCAAATTCCTGATGGATTTTTCTTTACACAGGTGCTGAAGTTGTACACCTACTGCAACTAGTACACAGACTCAACCACATTTAAATACCATGGTTTTAACACAGGTCACAAAACAGAGGTAACCATTTTATGAACTGAAGGTGTAGTTCTGGTAAAAGCCACTTCAGTAACATGGGTTCTGTTTCTTCATTTTAAACCAAAGCCCTGAAATCTAAGTTTTGGGTTTTTTGTAGGCAAGAGGGAGGAATGAGACCTCTCAAATACACTAAGGTCAATTTTTGAAGAGAAATTGCACTTGAAGCAAGCTGGAAACTAGAGGTAACAAGGAAAAAAAACAAGTATATTGTGATAAATACAGTCATGCTTTCTCCACAAGTTTGGAATACTAGTAGTAGGGAGAATGTAAGAGAATGAAGACCTAGAAAGACACATGCTTCCTCTTGTTCATTTACAGTCCTTTGGCATTTTAGGTGGATGTTCAAGGTGATCAGAGCTCAGAATTGCTGTTTAAGTCAAGAAACTAATTTTAAAAGAATTCAGGGGTATCTGTTGTCCACATAGCAAACTGGGACTTCACCTGTCCAACACTGCACTACTCAGAGCATGTTAATTCAAAACCTGGAAATTCTAGAAGCAGGAAAGCAGTGCTCCTAATCTCCTCAAACTTAGTCTAGCATGACATTATCATCTGGTAGAACATTTTTTGTGGGACTGCTCCCCACCTTACATTCAGTTCGGTTGCTAGTTTTTTTTAAAGTAGATTGCATTAAAAAATAGACTGGAGATTTTGAAATTTCTTTGGTAATATTTTACAGTACATACAAAAATATTCTGGAAAAAATACAACTCCATTTACAAAAACATCACATAATAAAGAAATTACACTAGAGATAACATTTGTTTCATATGACCAGACTTTCTCCCCACCCCTCAAAAAACCTTAATGCACTTAACTGGGTAAGCAGTGTTATCAGTTTACAAAACTGGACTTAAGACTACTCCAGGTTTTCCTGTAACCATTTAGAACAGCTTTCAGGGTTCAGCTGAAACCACTCTCTGCAGGCCAGTTGCTTTCCAGCCTGCAGTTAGTAGGTGGGTAGTGGTGTTCCAACAGCCTCAGCTGTTGCAATTTTTAAGTACATCTTCAGCTGCATGTTCTGAGTTTAGTTTTACTGCCCGGTGACAACAAAACCCCCACCCTCAATTCTCATTCTGGAGCAGTCTTAAGGCAAAACCCAGATAACTTGGCATCATCTCCATACCTTGGTAGCATCCTCTGCTGTGTTTTCTTCAATATGTTAATTATTGCTGGACCTCCATAGGAGGCAATACTTGTGGGGTGCATGGCTGTGCTGGGCAGTGGGAAGCTACCAGCTGGGGAAGCTGAGCACCCTTGTGATGGACACAGGAGTGTTTGTGCCAAATGGGAAAATCATTTAAGAACAACACATGCACATGAACGAGGAAAGCACAAATGAACACTAGCATGTTCATGCACACTTGGAACCAGACTGTGGTGGCAGTGACCAGTTATCCCTGTTTACAGACATTCTGAATACAAGGCACAGGAGAGCTTATTTTTTTGTGGCTTTTTCCAAATTGTTGCAGCTAGTGACAGTTAAGGTGTTTAAAAAGACCAAGGATAACTGTTACAAGGGCATGCAAAGAGTAGTACAAAAGGAAGCAAGCAAGCATCTAACAATACTGTGAAACAAGAGCATGATTTTAACTAGCCAACTGCAGTATGGCAACAGTAACCTCTCATGCTTTGTTAGTAACCACAACACACGTTGATAACAGGGACCACTGAACATTTCATTATCAGCACCTTTACCCGAAGAGATCCTGGTCACCCATTAAGGGTAAGTTTGATGGATCTTTTAATAATACGAATACTATTTGTTGGAACAGGAGATGAAGCATCTGGTAGTTCTTTACTGGAAAGCCTCTACAACACACAAGAAGATCCCACAGGAAGAAAAAGAAAGAAAAATAAGTTTTAAATCCACTAATTCAGGAGTAGCAGCAGATAAGCCCTTTCCTAGCTGACTATAACAACACTATGTAGCAAAACAGTATGGCCCAAACCCAAATATTTACACAGGAGGATTTTTTCACCACGCTGTTTAGGTACTACCAGTTTACAGAGGAAGAGTATCTTCTCTCTGTACACTTCTATCCTGGCATCAATTGAGATGATTCTATTCCTGAGGGGGTGAAATGAGTTGCAAGGTGCTCAACAGCATAATAGAGGAAGCTACCATTCTGTTCAGATCCATGGTTCAGAAAAACAGAGTGTCCCTACCACCCAGACCACTTCCCAGTCCTATAGCCCTCAATTTCACAACATTTTACATGACACTGAAGAATTAAAGCCACTTACACACTTCAAAGCTTCCAAGTCTTGTCACAGAAACCACTGGGCAAGTATTTAAGGTAATAAGAGCTCAGATCACCTTATAGAAGATCTGCAAGGAGTACAGATCTTTTTGCTTGTAAAAACAGTAAATCAGGAAAGCAACTGTGTCACTGTTTAAGTGTACAGAAACATTTTTTCAAGTTCAGTAACCTGGAAACTTTGGCTTCCCTTTTGTGAAGAAACCTAGAAGGTCATTGTTCTGCTATTCAATTTGGTGGAAGCATGATAGGCAAAAATCTACCAACTACTTGGAACCACCATGTGTATGGGAATTAATGGTACGTAAGCCTTAGTACATAAAATGAAAATTCTAGTTTTGTTTAACCTATGAACCTTAACTGTGAACACGAAGTCACAATAAATACCTGTGATCTTAATGTGCTGATAACTGGAATCCGCATGGAGTTTTCTCCAAGGGCATCCTGAAAAAGCCAGAAGGAATTTATTAGGCAGTGTTGTCAAATTTGTAACTTGAGAGACAGTCAAGTCTAGTTTTTAAGTACCCTAATTGCCAAATACATACATGCGTTAACAACCACCACCTTGTTTAGTTTTTTTAAATCCCTAGAAGTACATATACAGCATTATGAGTATTTCAACCTTTAACAAGACCACATCTTGATTTAAGGGTGTGCCCTCAGGAGTTTGCTTCAGTAGCAAGCTATAATAAATCTAAAGCCCTTTATCCCCCTTTTGAAGGGTCAAATGCTTTAGTATTTATAGTAGTTTTGGTTTACATCAGTAAATCAATTGGTTTAAAAAAAAAAACAACCAATTTCAAGCATGGCAAGAAGCTAGATACTATCATCTAGTAGGAACATTTAAGATAGGTCATACAGGTGTAATATTTCAGTCTTCATTTCCCAAATAAGTTAAACTACAGCATATTTTTGTTTACATCAATAAATGTGTAGAGTATTTGTGAGGTCATCTAGGTACTAGAACAGTCCATTCAGCTTTTCAGGTAGTGCACTGAGTAAAATCACTTGAAAAAAATTACATTTTCTGTAGATGTGCTCCCAACGTCTTCTGGATTGCCACTATCTTTGAATGCTGAATCCTCATCAGGTAACTAGAACAGAACACACAGACTCAGAAAAATTACTCTATTAAAGTGACCTTCATATTTGAGTACAGCTTCCAGTCAATGCATTAAGACGTGCTGGTGGCCATTCTTAAAACAACTTTTAGACAAGTCTACCCTTACCACACCAGGATCTTGAAATCTGTACCTGAAATATTCAGGACTAGGTAACAGTTCTACAGCTTGGTTCTTCACCGTGTCAAAATTTAGTTTTTCTAGTTGTTCTTTGCCTCTGCCTCAAATCAGAGGTCAAGCCACAAGAACAGCTATTTAAGGAGATTTATAGATAGCAATAAAACAAATCAAGCATTAATGTGAAGCTTCACAAAACCACAATTCAACAAGCAACTCCACACTTATTTAGCAGCAGACAACCTATTGAGTAGGCTGGTGGTTTCTAAAGCAGCAAAATTATCAGTAGGCATGCAAGGAGAACAAGATTAGCTCATACTTTCACATTTATAAGATTCACATCTTCTTCATTTTGAGGTAATTTTCTGATTTAAGAACTGCTTCCAAATGAGCCAGTTCATTCAGCATAGGTCAGTACAGCAGTATTTAGAGACCCTGCCACCAGCCCAGAAACAGTTACTAGTTCCAGATCTTGGGGGAAAAGAGGTATAGCTATACGTTATATTTGAGACAGTTTCTCATATCTACAACCTAAGTAAAGCTACCACCATGCTGAAATGTAGATTCCTAAATCTGTTTGGGACATGTATATACACACTATATATACATACATAAGATTTCATTCACTCTACATCAATACTACTACTTCAACCCTCCCTGGCCTAGCTCCCCTTCCTTACCCTTTCTCCATCCACTCGTTTTTTGGGGCATTCTACTGATCCAGGTGACTGACGTCCTTCAGTGGCCCGTGAATGAGGTCGTTTAGATACAGTCTTCTTCAGGTCTGTACTTTGAGTCCCTCTTAATTCATGCTGTCCTTGGACAAAATGTGCTCCCAGTTGAGAAACCGTGTTAGGCCCCAGAACAGTGCAACCCGCTGGAAGTGTCAATGTTCTTCCAACAGCTGCAGCCTCCCTTTCTGTAGGAGATATTGAGCTTTTAGAGTCCAGCCATGAAGTCAGACTGCATTCCACCCACTGCTTCAATACATACCTGAATCAGCCACAGGAAGGGACAGTCCCACAGGCACTGATGGCACAGCTATGTGAAGTGGTATTTCTCTGTTCCTAGCACTGTGAGACACTTGATATGCAGCATTTCTGAAAAAGTCAGATGCAAGAGTTAGAAAATGCCTGTTTGTGAAATACTGTACACTTCATTTCCAGAAAGTATATGCAAGAGCAGCACTTGAATAGAACTGATCACAGCCTAGCATTAAATATACCTTTTGTTAGAGCAGTTACCTACACAAAATACTCTGCCTTCAAGTTACACACTAGCCTAAGATGATTTATACTCAAAACTAAATAGTTTCTCTGGTATCAAGTTGTTCTTCATTCCTTTGTTTACTTACATTAATTTTCTCAAAGATTTCTTTAACTTGTCTCCCCACCCTGTGCCCAAAGGAGATGCCAGCTTCATTCCTGAAGGCATTCAAGCCTTCTACATTGATTCAAACAAGAACTCCAAGACTTCAGACACATTGGGAATCAGGGAAAAATCAGCTTTTCCACAGTCCTAATTAGGGTTATGGTGCTAACCTTTCTCTCTCTGCTGTAGAGGTGGTCAATTTAGGTATCTTAGATGATGGAGAAGTAGTATGTGGTATTCCAGAGTTCCTGTCTCTGGAACTGCTTCCACCTGAGGAGGTCATTTTGCTCTGAGGCCTACTAGCATTTTGGCTGGTATCTGGCATGCTTTGCTGAAATAGTTAAAAAAAAATTGAAGTCTTCAAGTAATTAAAGCAAAAAAAATACTGCCAGAAGAACCATATTATTACTATACCTTCTTTTTTTTCTGTAAGATTTCTGCAGGCAAAAAATAGTGGAGATGCTTTCTCTTCACATAAGCTGCCTCAATCTTCATATCATCCTTTAGCATGTTGAGGTTGTTTGCTTGTCTGCAGACTGATGTGAAATGGTCACTCCAACATGTGCCAAAGGATTTTACACCTCAAGAAATGCATTTTCTGTTCCACCTCTAGATTCAAATCCTTTATCTGATGTGTCCTATAGGCTACACTTCACTAAACTAAGAGCACATAGCTATACTAACAGAGTGTGTGTATGGAAATAAAGGATTTCACATTAGTTCTAGCCTCTCAGCAGTACAAAAACCTTGTTGGCATAATTTACACTTGCCACAGCACTGAAACAGCACCACTGGATGTAATGCACAAGACAAACATTGGTATAGGTAACAGTGCAAGCCTGAGGAAGTCACCCCACCTGGCTTGAAACTCTGGCAAGAGTTTTGATGCATTTTTTTGTGCTTTCCTCCTATCCCAAAGCACAAGCTGAAAAGAAGATCAGGTTTTACTGCATTTACTCATGTTGTCCAAGCAAGACAACACAGCTCATGCTGGTACTATGGATAAACTCTTCAGTTAAAATAAACCCCCACATTCAAGGGAGCCCACTGTTTAAAACTCTGTCCAAACACCTGTCACTTCAGGAGCGATCCAAGTTCCTTAGTTCTTCATTATGGTAGCCAGGTATGAGCCTGACCACACACATGCACTTCAGAAAGGCACAAGAGGCATCAGCTTGTGAAGAAGCACTATACTTCCAAATGACTCTTCACCCCTAACCCCCCACCTATTCTAGCATTTTCTAACAATATTACTACTTTTGATGTAGAAAAAAAGTAACAGAAGATGATCAGGAAGGTTTACACACAAGACTGGATGTAATTACAATGTGACAACTGATTTTTCAAAGTTCTGGGATATCATAAACTGTTCTTTTAGAGTAATATTTTCAACACGTATTAACAACTCATTTTAGATCCTGATACTGTTAATTTTCAGTTTCAAAGTTCAGCAACTGGCAACTGTTTTTGGCAAGTGTAGCTACACCCAGTAAACATCTGGCTTCATGCCTGACTGGCCACTTCAGAAATGCAGTTCCCTTGGGAGTGTTTACTATGATCTGCAGAACTTTCACTAAAATAAAGATGAACTTGACAAGACTAGAGCAAAACTTAGGCTTACCCGTATCAGTGAACGATTGTATAACATGTGTTAAGTCAACATTAACACTTTCTGTATTTTCCACTTTCCTAAAGACAATTCCTAGAAACCACATGGATACGTATCCACTCCTAGAAAAAGAGATTTACAAGTTAATCATTTTTGCACAGATGCCAGTTGTTCAGATGCTGGGATCTACTCTCAGGAAGAGATTCAGTAAAAGTTTAGTTGTCCACAGCAAAAGCCATGCTTAAGTTCTGAGTACTTCTCTCTGAAGTTCTCCCTACTTTAAAAAGATCTTACATGCTCCAAACCTTGTCTGTCAGAGCTTGTACCTACAAAACAGTAGGTATGTCACTGAATATCTCTCACAGATGAGCTGAGGTGAATTAATATAAACAAGTTATGATATATTGGCCAAACTACATATCAGACAAGTAATGAAAACTCACCGTTTATGGAGTTGTTGGTTGCCAGGGAAGGACTGTGGTTTCACATGTGCAATAGTGATAAATTCATTTCTCTCCAAGTTTGCAACCAAGACACGAATTTTAGATTCAACAAGGCCAATCCTAGTAAGAACAAGATAATTACCCACTTTTAACTGTATCCAGCACATAGCAGTTCCACATCTAAATAAGTAGATGTTATATAGCAAGTACATGTTCAATTTTTTTGCTAATAGGAGGGCACAATCAAGAGGGTTTGGAGACCACTGCTCTGAAGTCAGAGATCTAGCTTGCCAGCATCTATTACATCAAGTAATCCGTTTGCTTCAGTCTCTGCAACAAGGAGCACCTTCCTAACTGAAGTAGTGCTGGGTAAGCAGTCTCCTTAGACTCCTTGCATCTGCTTCTCCAGATGATGGAGAGCACCTGACCTTCAGGCATAGGCACACAAGCCCTCTTTGTTCCTTCCCATCATGACTCCAACCTGTAGGTTTGCTTCTTGAACAGTAAGATTTGTGATCAACCCTTCTCAAAAAAGCTTTTCCTTTTGCTGATGAACTGTCTAAACCTGCTACTGTATTCCATGACTAGTTGCACAGTTTAATACAGTTAAACAAAGTGCAATGTTGAATTGACTTTCAACTCTGTACTGAACCCACATTTAAAGCACAACTTACCACTCCAAATGATGTTCTTTAGTAGCAGCACTAGCTGTCAGCACAATGTAGTGCCTAGAAGGAAAGGAAAAAGGCCTGAGCTAGTATATTCATTTTAGTCCTTCAAGGCAAACTAAGATTTCCTTAAATGTATAAAATATGCCTGCCAGACAAGGCAAATTATATCCTGTATTCAGCACAGCATTAACTGAAGAAAAACTGACTCCATCCTTTAGAATTGTGTTCTGCTACATTCTAAATATCAGTTGATTTTTTCTAATAAAAACAGTGTCAGTGGCATAATAGTTTTTCTATCTTCCCTATATTTACCCCTACCAAAATCCATATGACCACCACCAGTTTCTGACAAACAAGCATTAATGCCATCTTTTATTTAGACTGCAAGTTAAAACTCACTATACTAACCAGTATGTAAGTTCAGACAACGGATTTCATACGTACTTGTATTTCTGAAAAAAGTTTAATGGTTCAAAGAGTGTGGACCAGTCTGATTTTCCCTGCAGAATGTCATTGGTAACCTCAAGCCCTAGAATTAAGATTGAAAACCTTATTACCATTTTGTTTTCAAGACTAGCAGAGCATGATATAAACTTTACAAGACAAAATAAGCATCGGTAAGTGTAAGTCTGTAACTGTCAGATGAAAAAGCAGGAATTCCCTTGACAGTGCAGATCTACAACAATAGTACATTGTAAAGCTGGCCCCTTATTGCCTACAACAGGTATACTTCCCAGAGACCTGTTCTCCCCAGGTGGGCAGAACACCTCAGAAAACATAACCAACTCAGGGAATGTGGTTTCATCGAGCAAGAATTATACCTTCTGATTAGTTAATAAGCATGGAAACAACTTTACCGTGCTTTAACTCCTCTATCATCACTGCCCGTGTTGATGCAGACACATTGTAAGAGGAGTTCTGTTGAGGATAGGCTGGAGTAATGATTGGCATCACGTGGTATCTGTCCGACAGGTTGACCTGTGAGGTTCAAATCATTTTGCTTAGCATCACTTTAGGTTAGAAAAAAAGTTTAAAGGCTTCTGAATTCAATGTCTACATACCCTAGGGTCCCACACGGGTAAATTAAGATTACTGTCTTCTGGCTGTTTGAGCAGAACAGGAGTTGGCCATTCCCTATATGAGAAAAGACAGTAGTTATCTGTCCATTTAAAAGTCTGTCATGTAATTTAGGGTAGGATTGAATGTTTTTGGTGTAAATCTTATATAAGAGAACTACCTCTAAAAGTGTTAGCTCTCTATGCAAATTAAAACAGTCATAAACAATAACTCTTACCATTTTGAAAAAATTAGGAAGAATTTGTTGACAAGTGTTGAAGCTGATGCATTCGGGTATAGCTGACATGTTCTGGCCACAAGCATTGCCCAAGAAACCCCGCCGAGAAACCCCAACATATTGGAATAAATGGCACGCCCTGGAAGGGATACATCACAGTTAGCCTGTGGTCTTTCAATAGCCAAGTATATTCCTTCAAATTTACAGCACCAACCTCACAACCTACAGAATACTTGGTACACTTCAGCTTCCCTAACTCTGCAGTGCAATGAGCCCAAAACTGTTGGTCCTTACTGATGAGAAGAACCATTACCACACCACTCCCCAAAATACTGCCACTCTGAAAGTTGCCTACATCACTACAGTTTCACTCCAACTTCCCTTCAGAAAAAACTCCTGCCATTCTTCCAGCATTTACTCAAGCTACATGTGCAAGCTATTTTCTTTTTCCTTATGTATCAAGCTTTTATACTTGACATTATCATTTGTAGTCAGCTTCCCCTCTTCTCTCCACTCTACCCCCATTTAAAAACCACACTGTCAGACCCCAAATCTAAACTAAAACCCAGTTTTTAGTTTTCAACTGTACATTTAAGCAGCCAACCAAAGCTGAAGTACTTTTAATGGTCTTATTTTATCAGCTTGAGGTGCCTCTGAAAAGTTTAAAGATCACAAGTGATCTCATTACTCACTTTTTGCCCACAGTTTAATTGCACGGAGTGCAATCCTGAAGTTCTCTTTATTTGGTACAAGACGTAAGATTTCATCGGTGACCCTGCAGCCTGTGAGAAACAAGTTGAAGTAGAGAAGCTCCTAGTAACAGGTACAAGTCAGTTTTATGCTATAGCTTACAGTTCATCATTCAGGTCTATGAAAACAGGTTTAGATGACTTGCTTTACATTACATTCAAAATAATCACACACAATGCTCAGTATCACTTCAGGTAACTGGTGCCATCAGCAGCTTTTTCAATTTTTAATAAGACCTTTCAGCAGGATTCCAAAAGCTCCATTTCTTTTGACAGCCAGGAACAATTAAGCCAGGTAGTGTTAAAAAGTAAGCAAGTTAGGCTTCAGGTATTAGAAATATCTTGAACCTAATGAACTACCACTCATTCTTCTCTATCAAGTGCTCTACCTACTAATCTGAAGCAATTCATGACAAACTGATCAAAGAACCATGAAATACAGGTCTAAACACAACTCCTTGAAACATCTAAGTTTAAACCCACTTGCCATCACCTCAGATATCAGGTATAGTGGAGATCAGTTTCTGCACCTTGTACAGAAACTTGGGTTGTGTAACATGCATTCTACACCAATTTTGGCCACTCTTTGAAGATGTGTAAATATTCTTACCATTTAAACTCCTTATACATCTTATATCAAGGCTGCTCAGGCACGAGTCATCTCCAAGATCCAGATTGTCAGAAATAATATGCTTAGATAATCTTGCAAATACCAGGTCAATCTTAGGAGGAAAAAAGTAACAACTGTGAGTTCCAATTCCACACTGTTTGCCAACAGCACACTAGTGGGGGACAGTTAGTCTAGTCTAAAATGAGTGGTTAACATTTGTACTTAAAATTATGTGGCTAGAGATACATCTCCTAAGATATTTACTTACCAAAAACTCAAGAAAATTACTCTGCTACATTTTATTTACACAGATTTCATTACACCCCCTCTTTCTTTTTAAGCTAGGGCAAGGAGGGATTTAAGTTGACAAGATTATTCTAAAAAACTTAGAATTTCCATTAAAAGGGAACTTAATCATAGAATTAAAGATGTGAGTTCAATCACCTCAATTACACTTCAGGAGAGAGCATTTTCTTTTTTATACAATAAGCCCTTTGGATCCTAAAGTATCTTGGTTTTAGTACAGTCTGAGGCCAGAGAACTATTCTATTAATGTCTGTTTGTCTCCCAGGCCACAAAAAAGGCATTGAAAGTGTCTTCAAAGAGTGATAACAAGCAGTAACTTGCTTAGGTGTGACAGCACGTGAATCTTTATTCACTGTTTAAGTTGTATTCAAGACACAAGGATTCCTGCAGCTGACAAACCAAGGCAGGAATCAAATGAGTACTTCTCATTTTCCAGAGTCTTTTCTCATGATCACTGCAATTTTTTTTTTTGTCACAAAATATTTAGTCTGTTCCCATGATTCACACACTGAATTTCACTATACACATCCCTCTGTCTGAAGCTCACTTGTCAGAGCTGGGAAGAGTTTGCAAGGACACTGCCTCTACTCCTACTCTGCAGGATCCTTGCAAGATAAATTCTACCCAGATGACCCCGGTCCACTGTAGAGGCTCAGGAAAAGGTGTCCCTGATGGTCCCATGCCTGCCAGGCTTCCTAGGGGCTTATTTTCCTCTAAGCTCCCATTCTACCACAATGTCTTCTCCCGGGATAGGTTGTGATCAAGAAAAGCACAGTCACAGATGCCTGGAAAAGTTATCCTATTCCAAGGCAAGAAAAAAAGTTTACTCAAAGAAAGGAATGAAATGCTTACCTCAATGCCATCAAATTCAAACTTGACAACAGGCACATATGCATCTTCCACAGCCTGTAAAGGGGAAGATAACTCAGAAAAATTTGCTTGCTACTTAATGTTTTCTTTAAACTATGATAAAATACAGAATTTGCACTGCTAAACTACTCAGTATAAAGATTGAGTGACTTCTGAACCAAAAGAAATTGTGAATAAGCTGTAAGCAGTATAGCACTAATATGGTATTAATAGCAACTTTAAACAGTTATTTAGCCAAGAAATTCAGAACCTGATCATATATTGCAGTGAACAAACAGTGCACAATAAGCCCTCAGTATCAGCGTTGTAAGGCACTCACCTTGGTAGTGAGGAAGAAGTGTTAAGAGATTCCTGTAGCTATCTTACTAGTGGTTAACATCCAGAGAAACCTAAAAGATTCTGTCCCCATTTGACAGTACACTTTAGTATTCTGTATTTTTATTTTCTACCATGACTGAGATACTACCAGCTGCCTTACAGGAGTTTTCAGTTTTGCAGACCACAGTGAGTCTGTTCTCAGGTGACAGCCAAAGGCCCATTAGCTAAACTTAGGAAGTCCTTTAAAGTGCCAGCACATGGAAGACAAGGCTAAAAAACTTCTCAGTAGTTCAGTTTTACACACAAGGTACACAACATACACACTTGAGGGGGATTTTACAAAGCAGTTTCCCATGTTTATGGCACAGCTCCTATTAACTGTACGTAAAGCTGACAGTGTGCAGCCCTTCTGCCAAGTCTCAGGCTGAGAAGCCAGAGGAACGCAACTAGAGGAGAACTAATTATGTCCTCAAGTACGTCCAGAGGAACACTGTAGCAAAGGTGCCAGCAGAAGCCTTTCCACATCACGTTCATTATATCCTTACTTTCCAGACTGCCCTTTCCTGCACTAAATTATCTCATTTCCTTATTTATAAGAGAAAAGCAAGGCTGCCAGGGACCACCTTACTTTTTGGTACAGCTGACTCCTTCCCAACCCATGAGAGAAGTGTACCACAAAGGTTCTCATGTGATGTACAGCCATTGGGAAAAGGAACCACAAACTTGACTTGAATATTTTAATGATGCATAAGATAGTATTTTAGATGGTGCTTAGAAACAGTCTTATTTAATTCTGGCTTGTAAGACACTCACCACCAATACAAGCCTCTTAACATGAATATTCTTATCACAGAAGCTGCACAATCTGTCAAGGAGAGAGCTTACTCACTCTTAGATTCTTTATTCCTTCCTGATGTTTAAGTTTCTCAAAGAAAGACTGAAAAAAGTCAGTTCTCTCCACATGTCTGGGTGCAACACAAAGCGCATCTATATCGGCACCTGCAAAGAGATTCCATTTCTTCTGTTGCTGTTGGAAGTCACTTCCAAACATTACAACTATGGTCTTGTGGGAGGTGTCCCTGCCCATGGCAGGGGAGTTGGAACTGATCTTTAAGCTCCAACTCAAACCAGTCTATGATTCTATAACCAGACAATGGAAGTTCTACCTTTAGTATGTACTCCAAGCCGGTAAGACCCAAAGGTAAAGATTTTGCCACCGTTTGCTAGCACTGAGGTGGGGAGATTCTGTGGGTAAAAGAGCAGGAGTTTACTAAAGAAGATAAGTTTAGCATAGAAGTTATTTAGGAAAACTACAACAGCCTCCACAAACAACGTCTTCTCACTCCCATACTGAGTTATTAGTCTAATAGACTGATACTTTTTCCCTGAAGTGTTTCACAGAAAAAAAAGATGAGTACTGGAGTTGAGTAGCAGTCCTTTCATTCATTTACACAAATTAAGACCTGTTATTAGTTTTCCCTGCAGGAGACAAATTAACACAATCCAAGAGCTATACAAAAGGCAAGTCTAGTGCAATGGTTTCCAACAAGATTGAGTGCTGTGGGCTGTTTGGGGCAAGATTGGTGCCCATTTACCATCTAGCTCACCCCACAACACTTTGTTTCAGCTTCATTAACTGCTCAAAATCAACCAATGGAGCCTTTTTACAAATTTAGTGTTCCAAAGGCTTCAAGATCTTGCCCTGAAGTATCTTTTATACCTTATTTTAATGGCAATTACTACAGCTCTACTTGGTACTTAAGAAAGGTGAACTTTAGCAGAAATCCTAGTAGTATGGCCTTTAAAAGAAATAAAAACACTTGTTTTGATAAGCACATATTGAAAAAATCCTTACTTTTCTTTCACCAAGTTCAGATATCCATTCGTTGACCAAATTATTCAGTTTACCCAGAACAACAAACCTGTAAAGAAAATTAAATATTAAATTTGCCTTAAAACCCCCAAACATCCAAGAAGCTAACAAATTTTAGTCTTGTTATACCTGTGATTGAGTTCTTTGTCATCTTCAAACACACCAAAGGGTTTCATCGCTTCAATCAGTCTCTGAGTGTGAATAAAGTCAACATTCTTTGGATAAGCCAAGCTGATTGGAGATGTAACTCCATAATGAACTTGGGTCTGAGTTGGCAGCCTAGAAGAACTGTGGGAGAAAATAAAATATTGAAGGCTTCACAAAAGCAAATCCAAAGCTTATTGGAAAGCACCTTTCAGCTTACAGGTTTTCAAACAACTTCTGCTCTTTCACTCAGTATTAACATATGAGAAAACTCCTGCTTATGATTTTTAGATAACCTGAGCTAACTTAGAAGTCAATTTTTTAAAAAAATCATGTTTATTGATGTAAGAAAAGATCCAAGTTGATACCATCTTCATACAACCTATTTGCATTGCTCTAGACACGGTTGATCACCAGGAAATGAAAAGGTTTGAAAATCACTAAATGGTAGTTGATACTACACACAAAGTTCTGGACACATTTCAGTTTCATATCAACTTTGCTTTAAGGATATTCCCATCAGCTTCCTGCCAACACTAAACCATGTTAGGATACCAGGAAACTGGGTTTGGAGACCCAAAAGGCTACTGCCCTTGGAACTCCAATTAGAGCAAGGCATAATTTTCATCCTCAACCCTCTGCTTGCCCCACATGTTTAGGCTTATTTGCAATCAGAACCAGCACAGGACTAACAGGGCAGGACAATGATAAATTAAAGGCAGCATTTGCTTTTTTTTACACTATAGAACTCTTGCTTTAAAAAGAAAAATGGAGGAAAAAACACTACTTTGCATTACCAGCTCAAAACAAGAAAGGAGTGGGACAGGAGGTAAGATTTGTACTTAACAGATTGAGGGTCTCTACAGAAACACCAGTAGCAGAAGGGGAGATACATTAAAGGCAGATACAACTCATCATGCTTGTCAAGGACTCCAAATCCTAAGGCTAAAGGGATTAATTATGCCTTTATTCAAAATAGATATTTTCCTATTTCACATACAGACAACTCCAAATGTTAGCTGGGTTAGTAAGAGATGCTTATAACTGCTTCAGGTATCTGACCCATTTCAGCTGGAATGGGATTAGGAAATGCTCAGGGGACAGCTTCAACACTCAATTTAAAAACCAAACAGATTATTAGAGCTCCTTATTTCTAACTGTTGCCTTTACTTTTCCACTGGGGGAAGATGGATTTCTCCTTCAGAGTAGCTTTACCCAACTACAGACATAGCTTTTAGTCATCTAGTGGGTTTTTCACTCCCCTCCTATGAACTAATTTTTCAAGCTTTCTTCTATGTGTTTTCCAAAAAGCTGGGGCAGACATTAGGGCTGTAGTCCTGTCAGTTAGTGTCCCCACTCAGAACAGCTGTTTACTTACAAGTATAACTACACTTTGACCTAATTTGCCTTGCCTTGTTTAAGGGCATTGATTTGATAAGTAAAAATACTTACAACATTCTGCTTCTTATGACACCACTCTCATAACAAACACAGAAGGAAAGCCTGTGTTTAATCACTGTACATCTAAATTAAAACACCCACAGCAGCAACTTCCTCCATGTTTTAGGTATTATTTGCATTGTACAAGTTGCACTTCACAAAGTTTGCACTAAACAAGAATGGGGTTTACACTTTCCTAGCATTCAAAATCTTTCCAGCATATAGAAAGCCACCACCTGCCTTTCGTTGTTCCCATTATTCCCACAGAGACTATAGAAGATCGGCATAAAGGACAATATTAATTAGATATATCAGGTAATACTATTATTGAATTCTTTTAGTCAATAATAAACATTTCTCAGTTGCTCACATGTATTACTGGAAGTTTGACCTCACAAGTTACAAGTTGAGGAAAGCAGCACTTTGAAAGTTTTACTGAAAGAGTAACATGTCCAAAAGAGTATGCGTCCCTTTCAGAATCAAAAAAGTTAATAGAAGTTAAAGAAAAAAAAAATCTTACTTCCCACCCTCAGGTGTGCCAGACTGCCAGGCACATGGGATATTAAGAGATAAAGTAGCTTACATGGCACACCACCTATTCACCCACCAGCCTTCTATTTAAATGAGAACTTGTTCAATATTTTGCCAACTCTTGCTACAATTTGTCCACCACACTGAACAGCTCCAACATATTTGTTCTGGCACATCCTAATTTTACACAGGAAGCATAAAATTGGATTAAATCAGTTTGTTACAGGTTTTGCCACTTATTTATAGCTTTACAAGGCTGCCAGCCATTTCTGCTGCTGACGGAGAAGTGGTGGGCGAGTTTATGCTGTTACAGTTCAGGGAGATTCCTTCAGCCATCAGCACAGCTGTGAGGGCATTTCTCCAACTCTTGAGCCTTAAACCAGGTATAAGTTTCTCACTCCAACCTCTTCCATCTTTACCACTTGTAAGGAGAAGTCACTGGAAATCAGCTCCTGCATCACCAAGTTTGACAGCACCAACCAAACCACAGAAAAACCCCAACAACCCAACCAACCCCAACCCCAGGGCCTAGGCTGGTAACACCAGCGACATCTTCCTCTCCTCCCTCACGCCGAGCCGGAGGCCACCTGCCAGCGAGCCCAAGCACCTGCTTCTTGGCATCATCTCTCAAAAACAGCCGCTTTTTTGGGGTTGTTTTTCCGAGTTGAAGTAGGACACACGCCCAAGCCCGCAGCGGGACAACCGCACGGCCCGCAGAGTCGCTGCCGGACTGGCCGTTACCAGGTGACGGCGACAAGACGCGGGTTCCCTCAGAGAACCTTACGCACAACCGGAAGCACGGTGGGGGGGTCCGAGCCCCGCGGAGCCTCCACCCCGAGCCCACACTCTCAGATAACACTCAAGCCTTTATTTTAAAGACGTTTTTCCCCCCACCGGAGGCAGGTTCTCCCCCCGCCCAGACCCCACCGGAGTCCGCAGTCCCCACCCGGGCCCTGAAGGGACAGCGGCGGCGGGAAGCGCGAGGAAGGCGCGAGAGGGCGGCCGCCGCCTCACCCGGACATCTCCTTCATGGCGCGCGCGCCCACCAGACCCACAACCGCCGCCCGCCGCCTCGCGCCGCTTTTAATCGCTGCGCACCGCCCTCTTTCCCGACGGCCACCGCGGAGCCCGGCCAATGGGGTAAGGCAGAGAGCCCCGCGGCGGGACGTGCTGCGCACGGCTCGGTCGCGTGACGCCGCCTGGCGGCGGTGGTGTCGGCACGCGCCTGAGGCGGTTGCTCGCTTCACGCCTCCCCTCAGCGGGGACCGGCAGGACACGGTGGGGGACGCGGCCAGTCCCGCAGCGGGCTGAGCAGCCCCCGCCCCGGGGCGGGCACTCCCCGCGGCTCCTGAGTCGGGAGAATGCACAAGCTGCTCTTTCTCTTTGCAGGAGGCGGGCAGGTGAGGCAGGGGACGCTGCGGCGGCGGGGAAAGGCGGAGATCGCCCCTCATGGGAGAGGCGGAGAGATGGGGAACCTGCCTCCCGCTCCCGGCCCTGGACGGAGCTTGTCTTACCGGCAGGTCGTGGCGAAATACGTCTCGCCATTTCTGCCGCCCGCTTGGAAGGCTGGAGTGTGGGGGGGAAGAGACCCTCGGCCGGTCGCTGCCCCTCCTGGAGCCCTGAGGGACCCCCGCCTCAGAGGGGCGGGCCCCGCGCAGGGTCGTCCCACCCTCACACCCAGAGCGGGGAGAGGTGGAAGGGCGGAAAGGCAGAAGTCACCCTCCTGTCCGGTGGTTCTCATCCAGTAAGTGCTGAGGGACAAGCCTAGGGTCGCTTGACCTAGAATCGTAGAATCATTTATGTTGGAGAAAAGACCTCTCAGATCATTAAGTCCAAAGACCTGAGCTGGTATCAGGGTTGAGCACACATCGCTAGGGAGAACAGGTCTTTTTGAGAGCTCCCCATCACCTGTGGCCATGTGTCATTTTGGGCCAACACAGTCTGGGTGTGAAAGTAGCAAAAATACCCTGGGACTATTCTACACTGTGGTATTTAAATGACAATTCCCCACTCGCTTTCGAGCCTGCATAAAGTTAGAAGTAAAACCACAACATTCTTGGAAAGTTAAATAAATCTTTGGAAACAAGTTTGCTTCCCGAATGTCTTGACATCTTGTCATATCAGAGCCTTTCTCTGAGATCAGCACGTGCATCATTTCTCTGCTTTCCTAGGTTGTCTGTAGCGCCTTTGTTAAGGTAAGATACATTTTATCTTGCAAGACACTTTGAAGAAGTTTCAACAAACTAACAAAATCAAGGGTTGGTGTTCAGACACGAAGGTACTCTCAGTAGAAAAGCCTGACTTGCCCTCCTCAAATAACTTCTTGCTATGAAGGGAATTGCTTTATTTATTTATTGAATATTTGCATGGCTGAACTTGTCCTAGCATTCCAAAATCTTTGAAAAATCTTCAAGAAGATGCACTGGGAAAGCAAAATAAAATCAAATAAACCAAAATAAAATAATGAAAAGGTTTTCAAAGAAATTTATGATTTCTGAAGAGTTTGAAACCTCTGGTCATGCTCTTTTCTTTCTCAGAAGCTTATTATGGTTTTCTTTACCATTTTGTGATCCTCAAAACTCTACCGTGGTCCTAGAATCAGAAAACTTGTTGTCTCTCTACGGCTTGCTGTTCTTTCTTGTCAGGTTGACACCATCTATTTTGTGTGAGGAAAACACCTGCCTTTATTTTTTCCTGACTAATTAGCCAATGTTTTTTTTAATCTATAGCGCGTTAGTATCGCAATTGTAGCTCCATTTGCCTACAGATGTGAGGGAAGTTCTTTAATGGAGAGGTGATACCTTCCTTTAAATCACCTGCAACGTTTAGGAAAAAATTAACAGGTCGTCAAGCACAGAAGTTTTTCCTCAGGTGCAATTCTAATGTTAAATGGAAATTAAAACTCAACCAGCTTAACTTGATTGCTTCAATCACGTAAACTATTAAAGAGAAAAGGCAGCGAGTGCTTAAGAAACAAAGGATGTTAATGGTGGTTGAGGTGAGGTAGTCAGGTCGTGAGTTCTTGTAGCGGTTAGAGCTTGAATAAAGAAATGATTTAATTTCTTTTTTTTTTGTCAAAGGGACAGTTATGAAGTGCTGTGAGAACCACAGTTCAATAATGTTCCTGTTGTTTTGCTCGAGTTTATGAATTCTAGTTTCTAGTATTATATTTTGAAGCTACTTGAGAATTTTTCTTGGAGGACAGAACTGAAACTGCTTGAATTGGCTACTCTGTGAGTAATATTTTATTCATAGAAAGTAAGGTTCTTTTGTTGTTTGCCAGCTGTTAAAGTAAAACTCTAATGTGTAACTGTTGCATTCTACCTACTTAATTTTTGTAATGTGATGTGTAGCAGTAGCTAAAGTATTACATTTTTAGAATATGTAGAACTTAGAGTTTGTTTCAAGGTAGCACTTTCCTCTGCTGTGTGTATTATATATGAACTTTAAAACTTTTTAATGTAGCACCTGAGTTATAGAAATGCCTGGTAAAAAGTTAAATATTGTTAGTTATGATTTTTTGGGGTTTTTAGTGTATGTATGTGTTATTGAGATAGTATAAACAAAAAGTAAAATCTGTTTTCTTAGAGTGATGGGGGAGTGTTTTGGGGGGTTTTGATTTGTTTTTTAAATTGCTGGTATGTTCTAAAGGAGTAAATATTCTCTATAGAATAAACAAGGTGATAGTGATATTTGAGTATTTTCAACCTGTTAGAAGGTAGTAGTGATCTTGTAGAGATGGGTTTTATAAATACGAATATATAGGCTGTGTGTTTTCATATGTTGTAGTCTATATTTTAAATTATTTTAGTCTATTTTAGATTATTTTAATCTCATATGTAAAGTTAACAGTGCTTTAGAAACCACTTCTGGGAAGCCACGTGTTTGATAGACTTCTAAAATTCAACAGTCTAAATGCTTATTCCTGGCTAAAAGAAGCTGTTGATGTACTTGCAGTAGGTTTTTTTTTTCCCCACCTGTTTTCCACTCTGGTCTATTCAGCTGCTGCCCCTGTATGCTATAGGGTGTATTTGTTTGTAAATGTCTTTTCTTTTTCAGTTGAAGGTGATTTTTTTCTTTTTTCCTCCACACTTACAAACTCTTGATGTCTATTTAAAGTGGGCTAACTAGCTTTTTACTCTGTGCACAAGTTGTTTAGGGTAATCTCTTAAATTTAAATCTTTGCTGTGTTGATTTTTTATTAATAAAACTGCCTGATTGTGTAGCTATGTGATCAGAAATATTGATCCAAGGGGAGGAGAATGAACATATTGTGAGGAGAGAGGAGAAGGAGTAGGTTTTTTTTGATACACTCAAGTGAAATTCTGTACATTATAAGGATAAGATCCTTACCTATGCTATACTCTCATAGAGTAGTTTCATGGCAATTTTAAACTAGCCTAACTCATATTGATGTGATTTTTCCCCTCTCTCTCCAAGAAGGAAGATTATATGCTCAGATCTGTGCTGTAACACATGTACCATCTATCAGCTGACCCCCTGGCACTGCTGGTTGTCTGTGTTTGTTTGGAGATAGTTCTTTTACAAAGTGGGATGTCTCTGAGGGGCTGATATTTATAAAAGAGTGTGTAGCTGGTGTGGTAGAACAATGGTAACAATAAACAATGTGCCTCCGTGACTGGAAAAGGTGTAATAATTTACTTGTTTTGTAGCTTTTTCTCAAATGAGTTGTGTTGCAACCAGTAAAATATAGACATTTTTTGTCTAGAAAGATTTTTGTCTTATTTTATTTGGCAAAGTGCTTCATTACTCTTGTTAAAGATAAAAGGATAGTGAAACTTTAAACAGATTTTTTGGAGCAACTTTAGGTTTGAAAAGTTATGTACCAACTACTGCACCTGAACCTTTCTTCCTCAACATTAAAAAAACATGACTGAAAGGTGAAACTGCTAGGGAGAAAATATTTCTGTGATATTAAAATATTATCCACCTAACAGAAAAATTTATCAGGAAAAGATTTTATTCAGACTTCGGATTTTTCTTATGAATGTGGAGGATCTTATCTGTATAATGAACCACATTTCTCAGCAGCAAGATTTTTGTCAGCAATGATTTGTATATGTACATTTAGACCCTGATGAAAATCAGTTAAAAATAACATGAAATTCAATTCTGGAAAGCTGCATTTTGTAATAAATACTCTCAAGGTTTACTAATCTATCACATTATGTGGGAAGATACATGGTAAGAGATAACAGCAAAGATCAGAAAGTGGGGTTGCTGAAGACAGAATTCAGGTGGATGATTTGAGCAAGGGGTTGGTGAAGGTGGTTTTTTAGTTGTTTATTGTGGTTTGGGGTTTTTTCCTTGATCTTTGAATTTCATCTATTTACTTAAGGGATATAATTCTATATTCTAGGTATTGGTAACCTAAAAATGTAAATGAGAAAAACAATCTTTGAAGTCAGTCCTAACTGTTGCTGCTGAGACACTGAGCTTGCCTTGGAGGGCTTGACTTTGGGACTGTGTTTAGTGCTGTGTCTCTTTCTAGGTGGGCTTGTTGCTAATGGTTCCCAGCTTCTCACACTTGATGAGTAGATCCTGAGCTTAACTGCTCTCACTTGGTAGGATTCCAACTTGCCACTGTAGGTTGAGCCAGCAGCAAAATAATCCTGCTTGCTTGCCCTGGGAAGTCTTGAGCCCTTCAATGTGACATTGGTTATGGCCCTTCAACTGGTCACCAACAAAAAAAAGACCTAAGCTTGCACTGGCTTGTAGGGCAGGTGCAGTGTCATCAGGAGATGGATGGGTCACTCCCTTGTTTCACTTCAAATTGAAGCTGAGATTAATTATGGTGTTACCAGCTTCTAAAACAGGTTAGTTAATGGGCACTAACTGTGAGCTTGCTGAAGCAGCACTAATCTTGCTGCTCTCAATGAGGTGTCTGCCTTTGATCAGCTCATTCTCTCTCAGCAGGCCAAAAAATAGCCACAGGATACGAGTGCTTAGTTTACAATCGTGTTAATTTTGCTTTAGGTTTGTCTTCAGCTGTTGGAGATTAATGAATCAAAATGGTGTTTAAATTTACAACTGGTTCTCTTCTAATCATTTGGCAGTGTTATTTCTAGCTGGTTTTGACTTTGATTACCTGAGCCAGTCATCTAAAGGACTCTGCTATTCTGCCATATGGTGGTGGGGTACAGCCTTCAACTTCTAGGAACTAGCAAGGTGACAGCTCAGGGTGTTGAGGCTTTTTTTCCCCTTTTCCATCTATTTCTTACGCTGTGTATTTGTGTCAGCTGTATCCAAATACACATCTGCCTTTCCTCTTCACTCATTTTTGCCCACACAACAATCTTCACTGCTCCTCCTTTGATTCTACCAGTGTGCGTCAGGCACAGCAACAATATGATGAGGATATTAATTTATACCAAAGGTGTTATGTACCTGATTCATCATTGCAGTTTACCTTTAAGGTGGCTCCTTTTGGGAAGGAAAGTTGAGTGGGAAGTGCACTTGTTCTAGAGAGATAATTTAAAATTACAGAAGTGCTCTCTGCTTAGGTAACACCTGAAGAAGGAAAAAAATCTTATGTGGTAGGTATATGTTATTTCTGTCTCTTGAGACAAATAGTTACCAGGAAAGTATTGCCCAAATTTAATGGGATATACTACTTGTGGGTTTTTTCCTTACCACACTACCTTTGCTTTACAGGTAATATTTATTTTATAGGAGTGTTGAAGAGGTGTAACTTGTTAATGATTAATAAGTGTTTTATCTACTCTGAATGGAAGTTTCTACAGATGAATGTGCTGTATCTGTTTATGAACAGCTTTACATAGAGAGCAGAAACACTTATTTTTCTCTTGACAGAGGAAGAGAACAAACCTGTTTATTCTTTGCACTGTTGTTTACTTTTTATTTAGGGGAGTCCTTGGACAGCTGATGTTGTATAGCAGTGGTATTCGTTCTAGTTTCATTATAGTTTGTACGTGGCTGTGAGACTGTTTTTGGGCATTAAAGCCTGATGCTAATACCCCTGATGCCCTATCTCTTATCACGTTGAGAAGTCTTCTTTGTCATGAATTCATTAGTTTCATGCAGAGATCGTATATAATTCTGATTGCTGCTTGCAGGGAAACTTTAAAGAGAGGAATGGATACCAATAATTACTGAAACACCTCAATTCTGTGTGAGAATTGGGAGAAGAAATTTTCATATCCATTAACCTTGTAATAAGACCTTGCTGAAGTGTTTTTCCTCACTCTTTTACATGACAGCATCTGTCAAAAAATAGTCATTTGGTTGTAAACTTGAGCCCATAGCAGGGAGCTCTCAGCTGGCCAGCTTCTTCCAGCTGTGGTGGAGGAGATGGAGGCTCACCTCTTTAGCTGGCAAGGCTCTGTGGAGGTTATGTAGGTGTACTTGGGTTTAACCAGATCTTGACATGGCTCATTGTTTGACAGGAAACAAAAATAGTGTAAAACAAATAATAAATAATTCTGCTGTAATGTAAAACAGAAGTAAATGATACTAATCCTTTTGTAATTGCACTCCTGACAGGGATGTGGATGGGCAGCCCATCCAAATGTGTGGAATGGTCGTCTGGGTGGAGTAGTGCTCTTGTGGAGCTTGCCAGGGAAAATGCCACTTGCTGTGCTCCAGTTTGTTCACAGGATTTCTTTTCCTGTAGTGTGTACGTTCCCATATTCCTTATACTGAAATAGGGAGTGAGAAAAGAGGTAAAGACAATCTCCTGATGTTCTCCTAACATTAAAACCTACTGCCATATTCTACTGAAGTAAAAAACAGAATGTAGAATCATTGGAGAGGAGCTGGAGGAGTAGATAGAACTAGAGCTCATCTTCTGGAGGGTTTTGTGGCTTTGGCACTCGGACCCAGCCTTGTTCACAAGGCTGCTTCATTTTAGTTAAGTAAACCATACGTAATTGTTCTTTTCTGTTTGAACAGTTGCCTAATCAGGGAATTGGTATGCACAAGGGAAGCATGGAAGTTATGCTGACTTTCTCATAAACAAGTCTTAAAAAAAATAAATCTAACCAGAAAAGAAGAGAAAGCAAAGCGACAAGTAATTGGTTGATAAATTCAGGAAAGAGGAGTATTACAGAACAAAGTTATTACAATGAGGTAGTTGATGTAAGCATCCTCTAGGACTCCTCAGTATCTGTTTGTGCATGTGCACATGCATATCCCATCACTTCTACCTTGCTAACTACCAAACAAACCTATGGAACAGAATCAGCATCACATACAAATATAAAAATGCTTCCTATTATGTTAAAATACTTCTAACACAGTCATTGTGTTCTCTCAACTATAGGTAAAAAGTGAGTGAGAATAGAAAGTGAGAGCTAGAGACAAACACAACTGACCAGTGGAAAAGATGAGTGTAGTAATCATGACAATTGCTTGTAAATAAGGCAGTTCAGAGGCTGCCTTGAGGAATATAGTGCCTGGAATGGGTGTCCCAGGCATGTGAAAGAAACACTGAGATGTTCTGAGCTCCTGAATGCAGGGCTAATTCTCAGGTACATCCAGCCTACTAAAATACAAAGAGTTTCCAGGTTGCATAAATGTAACTCACTCCTATTAAGTTTTTGTAATGCTGTAAGAAAAGGAGAAAATAAGTTGTGCAAATAAACCCACAGTCTACAGGAGCTCACAAATTCTGACTGTGTATGTAGCAGTCACATTTATATCTTTACTGTGCTTTCATCCACCTGGTTCCTTTTAGATAGTGCCCATTTTGTCTCTTTCTATTAACAAATTACTTTTAGTCAGGAAGATTTTCCTCCTTTTGCTTGCTGTTTGCAGCACTATAATAAAAGGGAAGGTGTTCACAGGAAAGATTGCTGTGAAGATTTCAGGTGTACTGTGTTTTCTGAGATTATTGAAAATTGGTTCTGTAGGAATTTGTTGCCAGATAAGTTTTCCATTTTTGAGGCACTTTGTTTTCCCTGAGCAGCCCTTATTTAATCGATATTTAACTAGATATGGTAACCCCTTTCTGGCACGGCTGACTTCACTCTTTTCAAAGAAGTCTCTAGGTGTTCTTTGTTGTTTTTATAGGAACACTTATTTCAGATATTTAGGAAATAATACTCATTTGTGCAATATTGCTTTTAATTATGTTCTCATCTGCCAAATTTGGGGAATGTTTTACCCTAGTGTGAGCTCAAAGTCATACTTTAATGCTTAGCTTTCCATGATTTGTTGTATCACCTGTGCAAACAGCCAGTACTCATAGAGATGAGTGTTACACAGCTAAAATCACACCCTTCTTGATAAGTTAAATACTTCTGGTAACATCAACATAGCCATGAAAATAATGTGCCTTTTAAAGATAGATTAAAAATTTTGTGGGTCGGGGAATGTTCATTGGGAGACGCGGAGGGAATAACTGTGGTTCTCATGTGCCTGTAAAATTGTCAGGTGGCTCATATATGTGCAAGTATCTTTTTTTTGTTGTTAGAGTACTGGTTCCTTCCCTTGATGGACAACCAACAGATTCCTAAAGTTTCTAGAGACAGTTGCATAATGCACATGAATATTAACACTGAATATTCTCTGTATAAATAGCTTGTTACAGTGATCCTAGGAAGCTCTAGGATTTATTTCAATGCTCAGAATTTCTTGAGGCAAAAACCGCAAAGTAAAATTAATTTTAAGGCATAAATGCTGTTAAGCATTTAGATGTTTGTGGTATGTGTTCTCCACCACTAGTTAGTCATGGCTGTGGGAAGAACCTACTTGCCAAATACTCAATTTATTACTAGCTGTGTAAATCTTGATGTTGTGTATGAGGTAGTAAACCTTCACTCAGAATTTATCTCCTAAAGGCTGGGTCTAAAGTGGTAACATAGGGATCTGGAACTATTACCCTGCAGCCCAGCAACTTGGTGTTAATTTCTACTCCTGTAGAAGTCTTCTGTGTTTGTCACTAAATGAGTAGACTGCCATACTTCTTTCCTGAGACTGTAACTTTATAGACTATTTTTTTAAAACTACATGTGAATTCTATTTCTCCTTTCATGTACCCCATCAATGAAGCACGTAGGAAGATAAAAGTATTAATTACCTTCAGCTACTTAGATGGAGAATAAATAGGTTTTCATATTACTAGTTTCATACTGTACTGTAATTAACAGTATTCAAGAGTTACCCACTTGTGCAGAACTTGAAAAAGATTAGAAAAGAAACCTCAGTGCAGCTCAGCCTCTACCTCCAGCCCTGCAGCTTTCCAAAAAGGATACAGTTGATTTTCAGAGCAGTGACTATTTCTTGGCTGGCAGCAGATAAAAGCCTTCACTTCCCTGGGAGAGGCCAGAGCATAGAAAATGCTGGTTGCGTAGTCACAAGTGGAATCCTGTTAATGCTGGCGAGATGATCTTGAGAATTTTTAAAGTAATGATAAGGAGAATCTAATTTCAGGGAAGCAGAGTTCATTCTTGATAAAGGGATTTCTAGAAACCAGCTCATTGTAACTATAGAAACACCTAAATTTTCTAATCTTTGATGGAGAATGAGAACAGACTTTTCAGAGTTCTCGGTGAATCCCAGAGCTGATAGTGAATGCTAAACACACCCAGTGTAGAAGGGAAGAGGCTCTTTGGAACTTGCTTCCAGTAACACACTCTCTAAATCAGAGTAATATCC
>VYZX01009408.1:0-42507 GCA_013401335.1 Brachypteracias leptosomus | reverse complement strand
ACTCCTGATAACCTTCTTTTCTTCCATGTGCTTAGAGACGAACTCCAGAATGAGCCACTCCATCATTTTTCCAGGGATGGAGGTGAGGCTGACTGGTCTGTAGTTTCCTGGATCTTCTTTCTTGCCCTTTTTGAAGACTGAAGTGATATTGGCTTTCCTCCAGTCCTCAGGCACCTCTCCTGTTTGCCACGATCTTGCAAAAATGATGGAGAGTGATAGAGCGACATCAGCCAGTTCTCTCAACACTTGGGTGCATCTCATCAGGGTCCATGGACTTGTATATATTCAGTTTGCGTAACTGATCACTAACCCAGTCTTCATTGACTATTGGAGAGACTTCCTTCCTCCAGGCTTTCTCTTCTACATCCAGGACCTGGAGTTCACAAGGGCTGGTCTTAGGATTAAAGACCAAAGCAAAGAAGGTATTCAGCAACTCTGCCTTCTCTGCATCCTCGGTTATCAGGGCTGCCACATCATTCGGCAGTGGGCCCACACTTTCCCTATCCTTCCTTCTACTACTGATATATTTAAAGAAGCCCCTTTTGTTCTTTTTCTTATGCTTTTCTGACCTGTCTCTGGAATAGTGCTACATGCTTGGCATGCTGTGGTTTGTGTTAATGGTCCTTTTAAATCCTGGAGATTGGATTCTAGAACACAGTTCTAGATTCTAATTCACCCAGTTGCATATTAGGATGTAAAGAGGCAAATTCCTGCCAAATACTCACTTATGTAACCCAAGCTTTTGGGGAATATTTGCTTCAGCTTTTTCAGATCTGAAGAATGGCTTGAGTTCAGAGAAGCTTTTGTCCTCTGTGTTCAAAGCTTGACATTCAGAAGATCCTCCGGCTCAGCACAGGAGGGAGATCTAGGTGCATAAACTGTAGCTTTTTGTTAATGTCCCTAGTTCTGTCTTCAAACACTTTTACTTGTTGAGGTTGATGTTGCTTCTTACATGTGAATGGTTTCTATTAGAAATGTTCTAATGTTGTACTTACCTTGGAATTGGCTGGAGGACTCATTGTCTTCGTTGTAACACTCACAGCTTTAGTATCAGGGCAGATGCAATATGCTTTTCACTGCTTAACTTGCATCTGCAGAAAAGAAAATAATTTCATGTGTTTCTCTGGAGAGGTACTGCCTTTGAGAAACCAGGCTGTGCTACATTTTTTTTCTCTCTTAAGACAGGCAATGATAGTGTTGCATATCTCTCCCCCACTGTATGGGAGATGACAACTTTCAATATACCTGTATATATATGACCTAATTTAAGAAATACATTTAAGCATCACTAAGTATTTTTACATGACATGTACAATAATAGATGCTGTTTCTCTAGATGAGTTTGGTTTGTCTTTAATTTTTATTGTTCTCAATCAACAAATGACATAAAGTATCCTTTAAAACTGGTCTTAGCAATTTACTGTAGTCTCTGTTCTGCCTTCACCTTACTTTTCCCTTCAGTGCTAGAGGAGGTGCTGGCTTCCATTGAAAATGAGCTGCAGGCAGTGGAGATGCAGATTCAGGAGCTTGTGGATAAACAGCAGGAACTTATTGAAAAGAAGATGAGGGTAAAAAGTCTGATAAAGCAGTCCTCAGGAGACTTGGAGGCAGGTGGAAGTAAAGACACCGAAACCTCAGCTGAGGCATGGAACAAAAAAGGTTTGCAGAGTCAAATTCAAATATTCTAACATACAAGTAAATTAATTTAGTTGGGGAAAAATGCATTTGTATTGAGTTTTATTTGGATAATGATACTTTCCTATTTCTTTTTGTTTAGTTGGGTGACCTGCCATCTTAATTATGCAGTGTAATGTTTATACTTAACTCCCTGGACATTCCTAAATACTAATTTGATTTCTGGGCAAAATTATCACAAGAATGGCCTGTTAAATACTTTTATTCTTTTCTTTTTGCAAAGTCACAAGTTGATTTGATTTGTTGTAAGAATCCTAAAGTAAATCTGGATATATTGCAATACTTATAATCCCTGTTTATTTGTGTTTTAAAAATAATTACCCTGGGTATTTTCAGCATTTGATAATAACAGTCTTGCACTCTCGAAGTTACTTCTCACTGTCTTTGTATTTCTTCTTGCTTGAGTGAGTAGGATGTTTGTTCTGTCTGCCATGGATTATGCAGCCCCACTGTTTTACCAAATTATGCAAATTAGGTAGATGCTTACTGTCAAAAGTAGTGTAGATTGCATTGGTATAGTAGAGTTTGTCCAACTGGCAAGTGCCTTAAGGTGGTGAGAGGGCTGCTGTTCTTTCGGAAGTGCTGTCTTTCAAGTCCTGGGTAGTTCGTGGGTCTTGACCATATTATGCCTAGTTGAATTAAATTAAAATCTTTTTGTATTTTCCTTTTTTCACATTCTTTTTTACTTCTCTTGCAATTTGAAAATGCATTGTTAGTTTTTGCCTGTATCCATTGTGTGTATTCTCTTGTCTTTTTAAAAAATGAAATTAATTTTGTAGTCTAATCCATATTTGTCCTTGAGAAAAGTATTAAGCATAGATAAGAATACTGATACTTTATAATTGCAAATTGATTCTATTGAACAAATCTGTCTGGTGTGGGTGACTTTGTGCCTAATCCTATCCTCCTGTGCTTTTAAAACTAACATCTTTGCAATCAGATGCTGTGTACATGTTGAATAAGAGCAGTAGCTAAACTTGATACTGGAATGAAGCTCACTGAAGTCAGTGGGAGGCTTTTCTTTGTTCAGAGAGCCTGGGATCTTGGCTGTGATCTCTGTAAATTAGGAAGCAATGTCACCTCAAGTACCAAAATTAATTCTTGCATTGCACACAGCTAACCTGGAATTCCCAGTATGTTGGGGCGATTACTTTGAGGAGGATTAATTTCCCTCCCACCTCATTTTTTTTTTTTTTTTAAATTTTCAATAAATACTTTTGATCTCTGGAATATATGTAAAAAAATGGTAGCCCAGCCTTCATTATACTATTTGTAATCACTGTATTTGTATGAGGGAAGTATTTGAGTAACTTAGTAGTGAGACTGTTGTAGGGCTCAGTGCCTGGTTTTATTTATTTTCAGGGTGAACTTCTCATTTCCATTTAATTTTGGACTAATCAGTTAAGTTGTTCATTAGTACTTTGAAGCTCTTTATCACTTTGTGAGTTTTTAGCATTAATACATCTACGTGCAATGAGAGCCTTTATTCAGGAGGTAGATTGTGTTTACATTTCATAGGATTTTCAGAGGAATTAATTTATACAGACACAAGTTGTGTGGGTTTTTTTGTGCTATTACTGAATCTTTGAACACCTTCTCAGATCTAAAATTGTGTTGCTTCCAGATTAAGGGATTAGATACATAATTTGCCCTTTTTTGTTATATTTTAACTTGATTATGAAACATATTATTGTTTTGGGGTTTTTTTTCCCTTAACAGATTTTCCATGGTATGAGGAGATAAAAACTGCACTGCAGAGCAAGTTTAAACTCCAGAAGTTTAGGTCCTTGCAACTTGAAACAGTTAATGCTGCAATGGCAGGAAAGGATATATTTCTTGTCATGCCTACAGGTGGTGGAAAGAGCCTTTGCTATCAGTTACCAGCTGTCTGTTCTGATGGTACGTAAAGGAAGAAAAGGCCATATATAAACAATTGGATTTATTTTCTACCCTTTATAGTTATTTGGAGAATGAACATTATATTGGTCTAATATCACATTATGGGGCAGAAGAGCAAAGAGATGAGAGAAAGATTTACTGGAAATATTTGCTTTGCTCTCTTCATTTTCTCTGAAGATGAGTAACATCTTTAAAATAGATGTACCTTTTAGATGTGATTTAGATTTAAATAATTTATCTAGGTTCCTTTCAATGGATTATGTTATTAAACATGGAAAGAACTTTAAAAAAGTTTGTCACTATTTTTTTTTTCTTTCTTTCCCTTTTAATTCAATATACAGACTGTAGGTTATTGAAGTATAGATATCTGTTATTTGTCTGTTCCACTCTAAAGTTTTAGCTTCAGATTATTTGGAAGAGACCTTGCATATTAATTTTTAAAAGTAAGTATTCAGTTTTAGTTTTTACGCTTTGTTTTGTTTTAATAACCCATCCAATTTCATGGAAGTTGACTTTTTACAGAGACCAAATTTACCAATACCTGGCATTGCTTAGTTGTGTGGTAAAAAAGCATAACAAAGATGTGAATCCAGCTTTGTTTTGTATGTTGGCTCTTGTACTCTGTTGCAGCCCAGTTATTTGTGGTCTAGATTCTAAGAGAAGGTACACATCACAGGCAGTTGATAAGAAGTATCCTTATGTGACTTAGCACTCACCAGGTATCTGGGAGGGGAATCTGCTACTGTGTGTGAAGTTTAAGCTCACATTGGCAGTTCCTTCAAAACAAATCTGAGGCATTTGTAAAAATTAGTAGAGGAGACATTTGTGGCATCTGAACTGTTCAGTTTGCACAATGATTGATTGTTACAGGTTTCACACTCGTGATATGTCCTCTGATATCACTTATGGAAGATCAGCTCATGGTTTTGGAGCAGCTTGATATTTCTGCAGCTTTATTAAATGCCTCAAGCAGTAAGGTATGTTTAACTGCCAAGTCTTTGTTTTTTGTGGTGTGTGTGCTGGCATCTTGCCTCTGTATATGTTATTTATGAACATTGAATGAATGGCACAGTTTTATCAGCTAATGCCATTCTTGCCAACTATGTGCTCTGATGTGGATAATGTGAATAAGTATCTTGCATTCTTGTTTTAATGACAAACGTATGAAAACCAACACCTTTCACGGGGCTGTTTAGAGGATGTGAAGTACCTTTGGCTGGTGTGTGTTGTAGGTTTTTACTCCATTTCTAGACTTAAAAGAAGATTGGAGTAGGTAATTTTTGTCCACTAGTAATATATTGAGCAGTGCAGACTTTTGCATATAAATGTTTTATCTTACTTTAGAATGGTAAGCTTTTTGATCCAGAGGCCAAGAAGTGACTAATTTCCCAATCTATTAAGTCATTTGCTTTTTACAGAGAAATATATTTTCCTGTCATGGTCATTAACTTGCACATGACACTGGATTTAATAAGTTAGTGGCTTGATGCAATGTGCCAAACTTCAAGCCTGCTTTTAGGTAAAGTGCTTTGAAAACTCAGTAATAACAATTACAATTGTGTGTAAAAAGTTATTTTACACTTGCAGTACTAGAGGCATGTTTGTTACATTATGGTTTATTGGGAAAATACTAATATCACATGATGAAGCAAAGACAAATGTTCAATAGTTTGCCTTTCAAAGTTCTGTGACAGATTTTCCAAGTATTAAAATTAGCATTTTATATAAGATGATTTTCTGCAAAGATTTATAATAGTGGTAAATGCTATGTAACAGTTTATCAGACTCTGTTAATTACCCCTTACAAATTGTTAGTAACCTCTTAAGACTCTTATCACTAAGCAACTTCAGTGTGCCTGATTTCTCCTTTTGTTTTGAACAGGAGCATGTGAAGTGGGTTCATACCGAAATGCTAGCCAGAAATTCACAATTGAAGCTCATTTATGTGACCCCGGAGAAGATTGCAAAAAGCAAAATGTTCATGTCAAAGCTAGAGAAAGCTTATCAAGCAGGGTGTCTTGCTCGCATTGCTGTAGATGAGGTCCATTGCTGTAGTCAATGGGGCCATGACTTCAGGCCTGGTATGTTCATTAGAAATCCAGTTTGCAGCGCTATTGGGGCACCGATTAATAATGAGTTAGGCTTGAAATAAAGGCAGGTGCTTTCTTTATGTGTTAAGTAAATACTTAGCGTATGACAAGTACCTGTGTTAGTTCAAGGACTTTAACTACAAATGAATATATCCTTGTCCAGGAGCTACGTTCATGCAAATGAAGGTGATTTTGATGTAGATTTTGCTATCAGAAATCAGTTTACTTTAGTTGGAGCTTAATAAAATGAAAATTTTTGTCTGCCATCTTCAATATGAACAATACAGTCATCTTTAATCTACCACTACATGAAAAAATGCCATTCTGTGCACCAATCCCCAGCACTCTGGGTGATAGAGGTAGAACATTTTGTAAATTCTTGAGGTATGTTTTAATTGCTTCTAAAGCAAGCTGAAACAAATGCCCTTGACTTGCAGGGAAAGAAAGTGTGCTTTAGTTTGTTTCTGATCTTGTCAGCTGTAGAAGACTGTTACTGATTCCGTTTCTTTGCCTTTGAAAGAAAACCGGATTGGAAGCAGTAATAACTGTAAAGTCAACCTTTGCAGTCTTGTTTAAAAGTGGTATCTGAGCTAAGAGTCTGCCAGTTAAACAGGTAACATGGAATTTGGATATGTACCTTTGGCTGCATTTCTGCTGCAAGGCAACAAGTCATCATCAGCACTGAGCCTTTAAAATCTGTCCTTAGTACAGCCTGGTCTGTGTATCCAAGTTTCACGTTGCTTGTTTATTAGCAGAGCTGTGTTTACAGAAAAGCTGTTTGTAAAAACAGACCTGCAAAATAACCTGGATGTTGGTTAGTGTGATGCCACTTACATTTTTCTAACTTTTGAAGAACTTCTATTTCAGTATGTTTTACCTTCTGAGTTGTGGCTGCTTTTATAAAATTCAGTGGAAAGAGAAAGCTTCTATTTTGATAAGTGCAACATTTTTATTACATCATTTGGATGTATAAATTAGTTTGTGGTAAATTAATCAGTAATAACATTTATTGCGGTATTGTGCCATTGAATGCTATCTACGTTAATATCTCTTTTAACTTTGGGTCTATGGTATGAGAAATCTTCTTTCCCCTTTCTGTTTTCTTGCTTAGACTACAAGTCTCTTGGTATTTTAAAAAGACAGTTTCCCAATACTCCCTTGATTGGGTTGACGGCAACTGCTACAAATCATGTTTTAAAGGATGCTCAGAAAATTTTGCACGTTCAGAAGTGCATTACCTTTACTGCATCTTTCAACAGGCCCAATCTTTACTATGAGGTATGTCTTATTACTTGTTTGTTTGACTGCATCACAGTCATATTGTCTTCTGTAGGTTACAGCTGATGAGTTCTAGAACAGGTTTTCTGTTATATATTTTAATAATAAATAGCTTCTCAACTAAATGATGATGTTCTTTCATGACTTTATCTTGCTGAACTTGCTGTTATCTGCAGAGGAACTGTGTACAGGGGAGAGAGGTAGGTTGCAGGCTCATACTGCTTACAAATTGTTGGCAGATATGTCATATGATTGCAAAAATTTGTGAATTACTGTGTTGTGCTGTATTTTCAGTATGACCACAGCTTCTTTTCTTGTCCTTCATGGAAAAACTTGTGCTCTTTTTTTTCTGTCAACTTTTGAAATGTAATTTGACTACACAAAGAAATTCTAGTACTTTTGACTAAACAGCAGAATAGGTTTTTTTTATTGTACTGGAATAGAATTGTTTGACAGATTGCTTGCCCACTTGAAGAGCTGTCTGGGATATGTTTATTATATTTTTAAGGTTCGACATAAGCCTTCAAATAATGAAGATTTCATTGAGGATATAGTTAAGATCATTAATGGAAGATACAAAGGACTCTCAGGTAAAAAGTGTGAAAATAAAAAAAAAAAGAGGACGTTATTTCTTGTAATCTTCAGCATTACAAGGATCTTTTCAAGTGATCCTGGAACATGTAGAGAAATTCTACCTTCACCATACATTAACATTAACAACATCCAGCATCAGAAGAAATGAAATTTAATAAGATCCATACCTTGAATAATTGCTTTTCATTGATTAGTGTTTAAATATCTTTGCAGTTTACTTATATCTTCTGAAGTATTGAAATATAGTGTTGATGTATAGAGAGCAATATTTACATAAAAATTGCTATTGTTCTTTTCTAAGATTGTAAAAACAAGGCTCAGAAAAAGTATCTATTTGTACTTGAATCACATGTGTATAATTTAGTATGTATGTGTCAGGATACTATCTTTAACAATTCTTCATATTTTATCATAAGATTCATGTATTATTCAGTGCCTAGAATAGGTGTGTGAGGGGGCAAATTGTGCTTTTGTGATGAAAGCTGAACTGTGAAAGTTGGACTTTGTGTATTCAATTAATTATGTAGTGCAAGTAAAGAGGAGAGCTGTATTACAAAGACAATAGAACCCAATTTTCTGGAGCAGCAACCTGTCCCTGTTTCTGCTGTGGAACGCTGTAGCTGTGATGAGTAGCTCCCCAAGTACAAACTGTGCTAGGATGATCACAAATCACGTGGCTTTGTGAGTAATCCTAGATTTAGCCCAGACTGACTAATAACAAAAAGTGGATTTATCTGAAACCTCAGGTGAGATGTCAGGGAACAGCACCCCTTTACATAAACATTAATAACCATTGTCATCCTTGAACATTGATAGAATTATTCCATGATATGTGGATTGACACCCATATTTTCTCTTTAGCCTACAAGTCAAAGCTGATAATGAAAGTTCCCTTCATGGCTAGCAATGCTGCAGGCTGAATAGGCACAAAGATCGTTTACTGGTTTTTATTCATTTACTTTTAAGTTAATAAAACTTTCAAGTTGTGTTTGAGTATTGGGGATTGTTTGGGTTTTTCCAGACATTACAATAAGGCATCTTGTCACTTTTGTGCAGGAATTGTTTACTGTTTTTCTCAGAAGGATTCTGAGCAAGTTACTGTGAGTTTGCAGAAACTGGGAATCAAGGCAGGGACTTATCATGCAAACATGGATGCTAAATATAAGACCAAAGTTCATAAAGGATGGGCAGCAAATCAAATCCAGGTTAAGTCAATATTTTTCATATACTTCTGTCTTATTTAAACAAATTGTGCTTTGGTATCTTGATGGTTTATTAATCTTTTTGTAGGTTGTAGTGGCGACTGTTGCTTTTGGCATGGGAATTGATAAACCTGATGTGAGATTTGTAATTCATCATTCTATGAGCAAATCCATGGAGAACTACTATCAAGAGAGTGGACGTGCAGGTATTGTAGGAAGTGGCTTTTGCAAAGTCACCATTTACATCTGTTAAACCATTGAAATTGTGCTTCAATTTCAGCCATTTGTGCAAAGCGTCTTGTCTTTGAGACTGGTTCCAAAGTGTGTAGTGCTGCTCTGCCTCTGTAAAGGGGCTTTAAAGCAAATACAAACTACATTTGTGATCTCTGGCCTCTGTACTGCTGTGTAGCAAAGAATAACTGGGTGCTTACCAGTATGATTTCATAACATTAAATTATTAGATGATGTCTAACCACTGTATGACTTTCAGTGGCCATAGAAATACAGATAGGATGGGGCGTCTGAAAGAGGGAATTTTAAGGATCGATCAATGTGTAGCAGCACTAAGTAGCTGTTATGGCTAAAAAAAAGCTTTTGTGGTGTTGTTGTTTGGGGCTTTTTTACCTTGTGCATTATTACTTTTTCAAAGAGAGATTTGAATCTAAGTGAAGGAAAGCTTTTTAAGGACCTTGAGGGGCAACTGGTTGAGATTTTAACTATGTACGTGTGATTGAAATTGGCCTTAATGCTGCCTAAGAAATACAGCAGTCATCCAAGTTTGTAGAGTTTGCATCTGCTTATACTAGAACCTGGTTGCTTCTAGATAGTGCTGGAAGTAACAGGAAGTATAAATATTGAAGTAGTGAGACAAGGGCTGTGTAGGTGCTGAAATAGTTGTTTCACCATGTTTATCAACTTGGGATGATCAGAGCAAGCTTTTGTGTTTCTTCCTCAATTTAAATCAGATTCTTCTGGGGAGGGATTAATTAAGCTCTGCTACTCATTTACTTGACTGTACTCCTTAGCTCATAAAACCTTTCTTTTTTCCCCTTGACTGCCCATCCAAGTGAAGCAGTTCCCTTCTGTTATATGTTAAACTTCTTAAAGCATTTAGGTTTTTTAGGCCTTTTCTGCTCTCTGAATCTTATAAACAGCAGGGGGACACACATTAGCAGGTTTAGAAGGGTTGGTAGATTTATAACAGGATGTTTTGCTAAATCATACCTAATTCTCTTTATTTATTACCATTTATACCTAATAAGGTATTTGAAGCTTTCAGTGTTTTTAATCAAATAAGAATTAAGGCTTCAAGATGTATTTGGCTAGGATTTTCCAAGAGGTGTTAAGGTGATATGACGCTAATATTTTATTTTAAGTGTTAAAGAGTCAGAATCATCATTGTGTAGTGTTTTCAGTTTGCTTGATTTGATGAGTTTACTTGTAGAAGACTGTTCTAAATCTATTTTTCTAGTCTGTATCATGCTGTGTTCTCTTGGCTAATATGTTATGCTTGATACTTAGGGGCTGCACAAGCTCATGCAGATTAAGAATGGAATTTGTATCAGAAAATGCTGTGCTTAAAATAAATCTCTTTGAATTTTTTGTCTGCTGTAATGCATTGCAGGTAGAGATGACCAAAAAGCTGACTGCATTTTGTATTATGGTTTTGGAGATATATTCAGAATCAGCTCAATGGTAGTGATGGAAAATGTAGGGCAAGAGAAGCTGTATGATATGGTATCTTACTGCCAGAACATGAACAAGTAAGTTACTATGGTGGCTTGGTTGCTTAGTTTTTAAATATGCTAATTTCATTGGGAATTTTAGAGGCCATTTTAAAAAACAAAAGAACACCAAACAAAACCACTCACAAAAACAGCAACAAAAAAACCCTCCACACTGGTTTGGCTGCTCAGTACATGTACTCCTGCACACAACTCAATGTTGGTGTGTTGCTTGCAAACTTCAGGATAAAGTTCTAGAAGCAGTTATGTTGAGGTGAAATATCTGTCAACAAACACTGTTTGGATTTCAAATCCCATTCAGAGTAAAAACTGGAATGCTTTGGTTTTTATTCTGTCAGTGTTTAATAGCCATACAGGAATTAACATGTGTTTAATACTTCATCTGCTGCACTGAGTTATTTGGAATACTTCAAGGAAAACACTTGTACCTGTGTTGTGGACAACTCGTGCATTCAATATAGCCTTTGTTGGCCTCTGTATGAATTAGTTCATATTCTTATGATTTTTCATTCTACTGAAATTGCAGATTATACTTACTTTTCTGCTTTAACAAACTGTTTTGACAACAGTGTTTACTATTACAGAAAGCTACTAATTATTCCTGTTAGCATAATTGACAGGGAACTGACAGGAGCTGACAGTGTTGCATTATTTCTTTTCTGACTTTCTTTTTTTTCCAGAGAAAATTCTTCGTGCTCATTTTGAGATGCGAGCTGACCCAAGGGACCTTCTTTTTTGCCACTTTTATGGTTTATAAGACAGGTGTATATACTTATGTTCAGTAGTCCCTCTTTACTCTCTGTTCTTTCAGATGTCGCCGGGTCCTCATAGCCCGTCATTTTGATGAAGTATGGAATTCTGCAAACTGCAACAGAATGTGTGATAACTGCTGTAGAGAGAACTGTAAGTTAATTGTTTTTATAATCAAGGAGAGAGCACATGAAGAAGGCTGTCTTAAAGAAATACCTAGTTTAGACAAACTGTGAGCAACTTCTGTAAAGTGTGCTTGTAATACTGTGTATTTCCAAGGTGCAAATTTTGTTATGAAGATCAATTTTCAGCAGCTTAGTGTTGCCAAGTTCAGGGTGTTTAGCAAGATAACCTTGGTTTGGCTTTTTGTCCAAGGCCAAACACTTCAGTATCTTTCAGGCTCAGCCCTTCATTTGTTCCCAAAAGTGAAAGCTGGGGCAAGGGGAAGATGGGCTTACCTGATTTAAAAGGATTCTGGTATGTATTGGGTTTTGTTTCAGGATTTCTTTGGATGTGAAAGCTTTATTTTGAGAAGGAACCTCTTGCTCTCTGCGTGCCAAACTGTTCACACTTAGGCTCTAAGAAGGCACAGTTTGCACGTGTCCTCCTACAATTTGCCTGGTAAAATATCTGAGGATTTCCATACTGCATGCTCATGAGATGTACCTGCATCAGGACTATGCATGACAGTTGTGCAGAGCAACTGAGCATACTAATTCAGGATTTTTCTGTGTGTCAGCCCTAACAGAACAATCTTAGTGCATGCTTTTCCTCTGGAAGAAAGTTGAGATCGTAAGAGGGATGACATATGGGCCAGATCTAGAGGGAATTTGGGAGACAGGCTGAAACAAGACCTGCTGTATGGTAAAGGAGGATGGTTTCACTAGAACGTGCTTCTGGGACATAAGTTCTGTTGCTGCTTTGCCCACAAACATCCTGGGCAGTGTTGGGTGGCTAGCTTAAACTACACTTTCATTGTCTGCTTTAATTGTCAGTTTTGGTACCCATCCAGAAAGCCGTAAGTCTCTGAAGATGCACAGAGTATCTGTTGCTGCAATTAGAGAGCAGTGGTTTAGGCATAGGAATCCCCATGTAAATCTAGAAGGCTCTGGGAAGAGTGCTAAGAAAAAATGGGTCTTGATCATCTCTAAGTGGACACACAAAACCACTCATAAATTTCTTTGAGGACCAGGTGAGTTCTTGTCATATATAGAAAATACCATCTCCTTATACCACATCTGTTGTGAAGCCTTTGGATAATTTTGTGATCAACACTTGAAAAACTTAGGAACAACTCCATATTCAAAGCTGTTCTCATAACTAGACTTTATTTCCCTGCACATTTTTGTGAGGGGTTAAGGTACACAAAACAAATTTTGCTTATTTTTTCTTTGTACAGTTAATCATATCTATATAATAAAACTGTTTTGCAAAATCGCACAAATAAGAACATCTTGTTATCTTCTAGTTGGAATTGGGGCTCATTTGAAATTTATGCTGGGATCAGAGGTTGAGAGGACCATGGAGCTGGCTTGAACCCAAGATTTATAGGAGCCATGTGAGGAAATACAGTTGAAATATATCCTGTTTACAGCTGGTTCACCTCCAGGGCCTTTTGATACATAAACAAGGTCTGAGGAAACCTAGCAGCAGTACTAGTTTTTTCAGTACTTAATTCTTTGTATTAGAGGAGGCATTAGGAGTAATTCTATGCCATGATCTGATGGCATGATCATTATGTACTACATGGAGATGTTAGTGCTTGGAATAATCATTCATGATGAAGCTAATTTTTACAATGAAATTAATACATTTTTCTGTCTCGTTTTGTCTGTAAGTGTCTTGAGAAAATAAATGTCTCACTTAGATTCTTCAATTCCTCTTTGCTCTCTGATCTTTCCATAATAAGTGTTATGGGTGAGGAAAAGGAATCCAGCTGCAGGGTAACATAGTAGCTACCTTACAAATTCTTTCTGAATGCTTCTTTGAAATTTGTGTGATTTGTAACACTAAATACATATAAAAGTGTTTGCAGGATTGGAGTTTTAATAATGAAGTAGAAAGAAAAATGTAAGTTTGAGTACAANCTTTTTTTAAATCATCTTTAAAAAAAAAAAAAAAAGCATTGCTATTATGTGGCACATATAGATACATATGCACTTTTATACATTTTTTATATATATATATATATGCATACACCTAGTGTACTATCTAAATAACTATAACTAACTTGCTATTTAAATATTATTTCACTATTTGTAGCATGTGAGAAAATGGATATAACAGGATACTGCAGGGATCTAATCAAGATACTTGAGCAAGCTGAAAACATGAGTGAGAAACTCACCCCACTGAAATTGATTGATGCATGGTCTGGGAAAGGCGTATCAAAATTCAGGGTGGCTGAAGTTACTCCACCAAAGCACCTTCGAGAGGAACTGGAGAGAATTATTGCCCATTTACTGCTGCAGCAGTATCTGAAGTATGTAAGATGACTACTTCTTTGTTTTAACATCTAGTAGTTATTTTTATTTACTATTATGTTACTTCTGTAATGTATTAATGGATACATTTCATAATGGCATGTTTAGCCTTTATTTCAGATACATTTAATATATTAAGAAAATTAAAAGATTATTTCTCCTTCAAAATATTAAAACAGAAGTCAGAGGAACATTTGAAATGCTGCATGTCTTGCAATTTTAAAAAGTTGGGGTTTTCTGTATTCAGCAGGATTCATTTTGGAGAAGTCTGCTGTTTATGCAGAGTCTCATTTTCATTACATGGATAAGCAGAGCAAACAGGGTTGCCCAGATGAAGTCAGGACAGGCTGGCTAATGTGGAAAGTGGTACTCAGGAATTTTAAGAAAGCATAGTGCAAATAACAGCAGTGCTTCTTGTGTAACCTGGCTGCCTGCGTGGTATATGTTTTGTCTTTTCATATAGTTTTAGAAGTTCTAAGAAAAAGTACAAATCAAATATTCAATCCCTTTATTCTTGTCTTAATTTTTTTTGGCATCTGTTTGTACATCTGATGTTTTATACTTATAAGAGGGTGAGCAGATGACTTATTACATACATTTTTCCTCAATTTCCTTCATGTATTCCACCAGATTGATGTGTGTGTGTACGTAAAGGTCCACAAACTCAATTATGTTAAGTGTTGAACAGTCTTGCACTAAATTAGCTGACTATGCACTTGAATAGCAGAATCAAGCTACTATTTGGAACTTCCATCAGAAGGGTTAATGTGTCCCTTTTTACCCCTACATAGTTTAGCCTGTCTTTGCCTCCAGCCTTCCCTTGTAACATTGATTTAATTTATGCAGGGAAGACTTCAGCTTCACAGCGTTTGCTACAATATCCTACCTGAAGATAGGACCAAAAGCCAGTCTGCTGAAAAATGCAGCACATATCATAACTATAGAAGGGATAACAAAGAAGAAAAGTGTTTACAAGGTATTGTATCTGTACTGACTTGCTATATGGGTATCTTTTCCATTTCATTTTATTTCAATAGTTTACCTGTCCAATGTATTTTTCATAGTAATGCAATCAACAGGATTTAAAATAGTATCTTCTCTTTTGTGGGGGAATACTGAAAAAGAAGAAAAACAATGTTAGAATTTTAATAAAACTGTTTATACCTTACAGGACAAACCATGTCAACCTTCAAATTCAAAAGGAAGCAGAGAAAATGCTCAGACTGTTTCAAAGACTGTACAAGATTCAGTTGTGAAGAAGTCACAGGAACATAAACGGCCTAATTGTGGTTCTAACTTAAAAGCAAAGAAACTTAAGCTTCAGGCAGGTGGAGATGACCAACCAGGAGTTCTTGACTGAGTTTCACACTACGTTTAGGGTCTAATCATGTTTGCTTCTCCATGGACAATGCAGTGTGTAAGTTCAGTTTGTGTGTTAGTAATGGTATTTTTTTTGTGCATTTTTTTTAAATAAAAGCAAACAGGGAAACAAGTATCTTTAAAACTCTCAAATCTAGAAAAAGTCTAGTAGTCAGGGGAGAAATGCTTCATATCAAAATGACTGATACATATCTCATGATACAGCAATGACTGCAAAATGTAAGTAATTACCATGTTGCCTTTTAAATTCTTTTGAAAGTGTAGCGTATAGTAATGCTATTGCAGAATCACACAGGCTGGAAGGGACTTCCAGAGATCATCTAATCTAACAACCTGCTCAAAGCAGGTCCAGTTGGAACAGGGTGCTCAGGGCTGTGTCCAGTTAAGTTTTGACTGTCCCCAAGGATGGAGATTCCACAACCCCTGTTAGCACCCGTTGCAGTGTTTGACCACCTTCATGACCAAAAAAATTTAAAAGGACATTTCTTAGAGGTAATTATTTCCTGTGTTGCAACTTGTCTGTTGCCTCTTGTCCTACTGCTCTGCTTTTCTGAGAAGAGTCTGGCCCCATTGCTCCTATGCTTTTTCATTAGGGAGTTGAAGACAACAGCAAGGTCATAGCAATCACTCCCTCTCCTCCCCAGCTTTCTTCTTTCTTAATCTGGAAGAAGTCAGTTCTCTGTTTCTCTTCTCTAGGCTCCTGCTTCTTCTCTCAGAGCACCTGGGCAGCTCAGTAGCCTGCTAGATTCAATGCAGTGTATCAGTATGTTGGGTTTTGGTTGTTTTGTTTTTTGGTTTTTTATACTGGGAAGTGCAGAACTTAACCCAGCATTCTAACTGTAATCTCACAAGCACTGAATACCCAGGAAGAGTCTTTCCCCCAAATTGCTGGTTATGTTCTTGTGACTATAGTCTACTACACAGTTGTCACCTGTGCTGCAGAGGCACACTGCTAATTCATGTTCAGCTTGCTACCTACCAGGAACCTGGGTCCTTTCCTGCAAAGCTTCTTTCTCACCAGTCTGGCCCACGCCTGTACTGTCACGTGGTGTTACTCCATCCCATGTACAGGCTTTACTTTTGCCTTTAACTTAGACATCCCCATCAGCCACAGTCCAGCCTGTCTAGGTCCCTCTGAATAGCAGTCCTGTCTTTCTGTGTATCAGCAGCTCTCCCAACCTCAGTATTGTCTGCAGAGTGGCTGGAGCACACTCCATCAATGTACCTAGATTGTTAGTGAAAACCCTGAATTGTGTTGGCACCAGTATTGATCTGTGTGAACATTGTCATTAGTAAATGGGATCTGTGATATGAACTCCAGCTGGTGGCCAACTCTTTGAACCAGGTGATCCAGACAACTTTTTACATACCTTGTTGTACATATATCCAGTTTATATCTCACTGAAATTTTTAGCTGTAAGGGAATTATAGGAGATTGTGTCAGAAGTCTTGCTAAAGTCAAGATATACAACATCCATTTCTAGCAATTATCTCAGTCAGCCTGGTTGATCAGGTGTGCTTTGCTTCTGGTAGATCTAGTTGGCTCTTCCCAATCACCTCCATATGTCTGAAAATATCTTCTGGGAGTATTTGCTCCTTAGGTTTTCTGGGGTCTGAGGTGAAACTGACTGGCATGTAACTCCTTAGACCCTCCTTTTAGAAGATGAGTGAAATATTTGCCTTTTCCCAGTTGCCAGGAACCTCCCCCGTCTCCAAGTCCTTTCAGAAATGATACCAGTCTTGCACTGACCTCCACTAGCTTCTTCAGCGTCTCTCAGTGNCTCCTCCCTTTATAGTTGAGCTGACTTCATATGGTATGGAATATCCTATTGGTCAGCTCGGGTCGGCTGTCCGGGTTGTATCCCCTCCCAAATCTTGCCCCCCCCCAAACACCCCGTACCTTTGGTGCTGTGTAGGAGTCATAACAAGGGTGTGTGTTATCAACACCTTCTGGCTTCCAGTACTGCAGCATGAGGGCTGTATGGGGAAAATCAGCTCAGACAGACCCACTACACCCATCCAGTCCTGTGGATTTGTGTATGGCCAGTTGACTTTAAGTGATCTCTAACTCCACCTTCCTCTGCTGCTTTACTCCCATGGACTTGTAATAGGTTGAGGGACCTGGGAGGTCTGAGGGCAAACCTTACCAGTGAAAATAAGGCAAAAAATGAGAGTACCACAGTTTTCCATGTCCTGTGTCACTAATTCCTTTGCCCCTCTGGGCAGTGGGACCATGCTTTCCTTACCCTTTCTTTTACTGCTAAGGTACTTACAAGAAGCTCTTCTTGCTGCTTTTCACATCCTTTGCTAGTTCCACCTTCAGCTGAGCTCTTATATTTCCCTCCCTGCATGCTCAGGCAATGCCTCTATTCTGGATATCTTGTAACTTCTGTCTCCTTTCTGTGTTTGAGCTAGCTGAGGACTTCTCTGTTCACCCATGCTGGCCTTCTGCTATGCTTGCTCAACCTTTTGCACATTGGGATAGACTATTGGTGTGTTGAGGAGGTTGTGGTTTAGAAATCAAACAGCTCTTCTTGAGTCCCTTTTCTTTCCAGGGCAGTCTCCCTAGGATCCTGACAAACAGACCCCTGAACAAGCTGAAATCTGCTCTCCTGAGGTCCAGGGTAGTGGTTCTACTATATGTATGTCTTAGCGCTCTGTCGAGTTTAAAATTCTAAATCACACAGTCACTGAGCACAATCTAGGATCTGGGCATCTACTAAGAAACAAACCTGTCAATGTCTCCAAGTCAGGTTGGCAATGAGGGCCTCTGTCCCCCACAGGAGGGATTGTTTAGTAACTCTCATCATCCTTCATTGCATGAACTCTTGGCTCAGGTTCACCTGGCATCGATGCTTCCGTTGGTGGAGTTCATCAACCTTATCTTTCTCAAGGCACTGTACCTACTCTGCAACAGCAGAGCTGCAGGTGGAAAAGGAGCCCTTTTGTGTTGCTAGAAGCAAGAAGTTTCCATCCTTCTCTCCTGTAGGAGTCTCCATCCATTGCTCCTGTGAGGGTAGTCTCAAGGTTTTCCCTCCTTTGCAGCACAGGACTCAGATGGTCCTTAGCTCTGCAGTGTCTCTGTGAAGATCTCACCTCCTGTTCCTCCTCCTGGCTGCTATGCAGGCTGCTCACCTCCTCCTGCAGCTCCTTCACCCAGGAGCTCAGCACTGCAACCAGAGCACAGCTTCCACAGGTGAAGCTGCTGTTGCCAGCAGGGAGAGACACCAGACATCGTGAGGCCTGGGCTGCTGCAGCACCCTTCTGCTAGAGCATTCTGTGGTCAAAAAGCCCCTGTGGTGCTGGGGGTGGTTGTTCCAGCCCATGTGGACATCACCATCACTGCAGTTGTGAGCAGAGATCTGTGGCCTGATTTTGGGCCTACTACACCTACTACAGCACTGAATATTGAGTGTACTGTAGAGAACTTCAACGGCACATTGTTACAGCATTGTGCTACTACTGACTTGTAGAGATTTTTGTGAAATATATGTATTTATTCCTTCAAAATACATCTGTTGCTTTCAGAACTGGATTTCTCTATCTTGTTATTCAAATAAAAAATTACCACTTCTGTGCTTTTCAGAAGTACCTAAGTTTACATTTAAAACCAAGATGTTTCTTGATCTCAGCTCCTCCCTTTTTAAAAGTTCTATGTTATTAGGGAAACAGAAGAAAAGCCACTCAAGAAATGCTTCTCTCTCTTTTTTTCCCCTCCTTCCCTCATTGAATTGGCTTATATTCCAACTACAGTTCTGTATTCTAATTAGAAGTGAACCTGGTTGCCTTAAGAAATATTCTTCTGCTCTGTCAGCATTAGAACATGCCTACATTGAAAGCTGCATACTTTAAATGTGGGCTACATTAATTTAATCTTTGGGAGGTCTCTGAATTCTGGTCTTCTAACTTTGCCACCCCACCTGTCCCTTTGCTTATGTTCTTATTTGTGGAAACAGAAGAGAGAAAGCAACTCTAGGAGAGGATTGCAGCTTGCCTCTGGCGTGTCTCCACCTGTCTTATTTGACTCGCCTACGATTCCTTTCACTTAGTCTGAGTTCTGTCACTGTAAGAGAGTGCCTGTGCTCCCTGCTGCAAATGTTCTTGCATTTCCTCATCCCACAAAGCTGAGTGGCTGATTAAATATCTGTCTGGGTGAATGCTCAAGTGTGTGTCTCCATAATACACAGGTTCAATGCAAGCTTAATCAAAGCTACAGTAGTAGAGAGAAGATTGTAACAATCCTTCAGAATTACAAATTAAGAGTAGAACAGAGGACGGAAATTGTTTTTAAGATATTTTACAAGCAGCAGAAATTTGATAATTCAGAAATTATGACAGAATTTTGAGTTTTGGAATTAGATTGAAACTGATACTTTTATCTTCTTATTTTTTCTTTTGCTAGAAAGGCAGAAAAATTATATTTGAACACTGTCAGGACCTAGTGTACTAGGTGCAAAGGGAGAGACAATAAAAAGCATGCTTGAGCTATTACCTTGGAACTGCTACTGCAACCCTAGTGTTTGGTACCCAACAGGGCCTTTTGCTGCTACTGACTTGGTGGTGCTTTCAGTTCCTGTGTTTGTCTGAGAGGGGAGCAACAACAGCTGGGCTGGGGGAAAAGGCCTGAAGAGCAGCTTTGCCCAAGCTTCCAGTTCCTGAGCAGCAACTGCTGGACTTTGGTTTCATTTACACTTAACCTTTAAGCAGTACTTAATCTCAGAAGTGCAGATGTCTTGGTTATGCTGTTTATGAAAAAGAATCTTTGAACCACATGAAAGTTATGAGTAAAAGTAAGTGGTCCTTTCTTTGCCCTTCAGGGTTCTGGATTTCTCCTCTAATTTCTTCCAAACTAGAAGATGATGCATATTGAGCCCTTAATTCCAGGACTGCAAAATGCTGTTGGGATAAATTCAGTAACCAAGAAACTACCCTTATTAACTCCTTTGAGACTGATCACAACCTAGAACCATGTGACCTCTCACAGGTACTTCAAGAAGTTGCTAGAATGCTTATTGCCATCTTAATATTTACATTTGACTAATTACACAAAAGGAAAAGCTTCATAATAATGAAAAGCTTATTTTCATACAGTAAGGAGACTTAAGTGCTACCCTTTCAAACAAGGAGCAAACCATGTGGCTTAGCACTGCTCCACATTCAGACAACATGGAACACCCCAAGTGGGAAGGGACCTTAAAAGATCTGGTCCAACTGCTTGTGGGAAAGGGATCCTAGGTGAGATTATCAGCACCTTGTTCAGCTGCATCTGGAAAACCTCCTGTGATGAGGACTCTAGCCCTGCACTGCAGAGGTTGTTGCAGTGATTGATTGTCTCACTGTAAAAACTCTTGTTGAAATAAACCTGAAGGAGCACTTGAAGACTTCAGAACAGCTGGCGTTTCTCAGTATAGGCAAGTGTTGGGGTACATTAAAAGTTTTGGTTCTTTTGCAAAGGAGAGCTTAGAAGCTTTTTTCCATTCCTACTTTCCCTAATCATTAAGTACTTATGATTATATCATCAATATGCTCTGAAATTGGTTATTTAAATTGTATCAGCTTTGTTTTATTTGCTCAGTCCTATCTTCTGCACTGTGCAATTAGGTGTCATAAAGTCTTTTTCTCTCCATGCCTAACCCAACCTGTACTGGAGGACAGCCTATCCTGCTTGCTCAACTGCTCAACTGCAGCCATTCTACACTAAGGGTCACAATCTCATTCCTCAGCAATCCCTATGGACCAAAGATAATCTTCAGCTACTAATTTTTCTGCCTCCCATTTCAGCAAGGAGAATATTTAACTGTATGTGAAGTAGAAATAGGTACCTGTTGACTTCCTTTGATGAACATCAGTGTTTCCAGAAACAAGTAACTGTGTTGCGAGAGTAGTGAAGATCCAACAGCTGCTGCTGACTTCAAGCATTGCTTGGGCACACATGAGGTGGAATGCTAGGTTCAATTTTATTTTTTTTTAAGATCTTAGCAGCCAATGATTGGTAAAGTAAGTTCAAACTCATTATAAAGGTAAGTTCAGGTAAGTTTCATTTTGGATCACCCCCGAGACACATTCAGATATATACCAGCTATAATGTAAAACAAGTGTGATTACAAACACGCTCTTCAACTTTATTTTTCTGGCAGAATCTTGTCAGTGACTAAAGCTTAGTATTTCACCCATATTTTAACTGAAGCCTCTGCCAAAAATGGAATTCATTCATTTGATTAAACGGTCATGCTCTTAAAAACTAATTAGAGTGATTTTCTGGAAGAAGTCTCAATGTGTACTGCCAACTTTGCATTTAGTGGAGTACAACAAACTGTTCCCAGCTTGGCCCTAAATAAACAGCAACTCCCAAGTAACAACTCTAGAACAAAACCAGAAGCCAGTATGAAGTGACCTCTGTCCATAGATGCCACTATGGAATACAGAGAGGACATTAAGGAATAGCTTATGTTGGGCTGTATTGCCCAGGCACTGCACACACACATCACTATCAGTAATGTGCATCTTGCGTAACTACAGATAGAGCAGGGAGCTGGTAACAGTTGTAAACAAACACCTTAAAACCTCAGTTTGCAACTTCAGAGCAGATACTTTGTCACTAATTGCTGCAAGTCCAATTGGAGCTTAGTAACTGCAAAAATTCCTTCCTGGAACCAATGTGTACAACAGTGGAAATGAGAGGGTATAAAGTGGCCAAGACAGAGTCCCCATGAATGTTTTCATTAAGTAATAGTTATGTATTAAGAATCCCATTGGGATATGGGACTTGCATTTAAAGGGCATCTAGCACTGTCTACCACACACATCATCTGGATCCAGCAGCCTGCTCCACAGGTGACATCCCCCAGCGCTGCAGTGTTGGCCTTTCCCTGGAGTGCACTGCACATGGGTCCTGCAGGAGATCAGACAGCATGCACCAGTGCCACTCCATCACAGCAGCCAAGCAGCTGGAGTGATGTAAAAAAGCTGCTCTCAACTGACATACTGGCTGCCATCGTTCAAAGTTTTTGTGTTCTGTACTTAGCTGAGTAGCAAATACATTTATTTCAGAAATAAATTTATATATATAAAAAAATAAATATAGTATCCATCTTGCCGTGTACTTGCAGACCATATTCCAGGTATTAAGAACTCTTGAGAGCTCTGTACTCTCAAATTGTCCTCTGTTAATCTGAGCTAGCTTGACAGAGATGGTACCATCACCTGGAATAGGAGTCTTGAAACCAGTGGCAAGTACTCACAGGTCTAAGCGGTGGCAGGGTGCTAATGGGATGGTAGCCCACCACGTGGCCGCCACATAAACATTCACCTGAGCAAGTGGTTTTAGGAAGCAGGGCTTTCCCACCCTAGCCAATACACACACCTCCCAAGTCTGGAGATAGCTTTAGGCAGATAAAGCAGCACCATCGAAGGCATCCTGGCTCACATCCTGTTGAGCTGAGGAACACCTGCATAGCAATGAGCCACAGGGAAAGTGGGCTCTGGTAACCATGGCAGATGAACTGGGCGTGGTTTGGGGGAGAAGGGAGCTATGAGGCAGGCACAGGACAACACACTTTATTTACTTTCAACGAAGGCTACCTCACATTCAAGTGAATGCAGTACTGCCTTAAGAGTGCAGTGAAGTCCACTTCTTAAGTCTGTTACAGCCCTGTTCTTATAGGCTCATCTAAGCTAGATGAAAACTCTGCCAATGCTAATCTACTTGCTTTTGTTGCTGCATCTGGTCAAGCACAGGCTGCCCAGGGAAGTGGTGGAGTCACCATCCCTGGAGGTGTTCAAAAAATGCATAGACATGGCACTTCAGGACATTGTTTTGTGGTCATGGTAGTATCGAATGATGGTTGGATATGATGATCTTAGAGGTCTTTTCCAGCCTTAATGATTCTATGATTTCTACATTGATTAATTGAGTTTGCCAGCCAGTATTTTGAGAAGATCAACACAAAATCTTAAAAAGGAATTTCATTTATCCCTTATTTCTTGTAATCCTGAGGAAACAGTTTTATAAGACATATTACTCTGCGTCAAAACTTTCTACAAAATGGAAATGGGGTTTTGTTCAATCAAAATAATCTTCTATATCAATATCTGGATTCAGGAGATCTTCACCATAGGCTGAAAGATCCATTTGATTTAAAATTAAATTTTCAAAGGTTTCTTCCAAGTCCGTTTCACCAATCAGCACAGCTCCCATCATTCGGCCATTCTGCATCACTACTTTAACATACTCTTGTCCCTTGGTACACCTCAGCATCAGTTCATGGTCTAAACCCAAGCCCTGAGCGTTGTATTTTCCCAAAACCACCACCTAACAGAAGGAAAAAGAAAAAAGCACTCATAAGAATGTTGCAGTGGCTTTCAGTCATTCTGCTGGTAACAGTCCTAAGCTTCAAAAGACTGATAGAAACAGGGAAACATTTGTCGCCTGGGAGTATTCACCTCTTCATTGGCTTGCAAACCCACAACAGAATTAAAAAGCTTCACCTTGAAATGTCATACACCAAAGCCATTAGTGAACCAGTTCTCATGCTGAACTGTGTTGAATTTATCCATGAACAGAAACTTAATGAAATGGAATATATACAGAGATGCAAAGTGGATCAGTTGTCATTCACCAATTGAAATTTGTAATATGTCAGTAAAGACCTTTGCCCTTTTCAGTTTCAGCAAAGTTACTATGAATGGAGAAAATCTAAAATAAGATTAATTATTATATAGAGAAAACTGTTTTGTCAATGTAAAAGCACCTGCTCAGCATTAGCAAGGGACTATAAGCAAGCAATATGTGTTACTCAGTGGTTTAAGACTATCAGACTGTATTCACTTTACCTTGTAATTGAAAAATTTTGTAACATGAGCAAATAGTTCAAAGCAGAATTCCATATCAATAGATTCTCCTGAAGTATCTGCTGCCATGCATTTTGCTGCATACCATCCCATCTGCCTAGCTTGAGTCCACAGTCTCATCTAAAAAAAAAATTAAATTATAGAGACATAAAACCTCAGATACGCATCACTGTGCAGTCACTATTTTCATCAACGCATACTACATATTTTCACTATACTCAGAAAGGCTGAGCAGCTCGGCTTCCAGCCACACAGAGAAAATTAGCTGCCATCCAACACACCCAGGATTATCTACTTCACTGGTTCACTGGTTTCTGCTTCAATTAAACGTTCTTTCCTCCCGCCTGTGTAGCAGTGTGTCATTTACTCTGTAGATCCGGCTGCTGCTGAGCGCACAGTTGGATGATTTGCTTTACCTGATGCCACACTGGACTCAGTTCCCATGACGCTGTGCAGATATCTCCAGCTGCATATATATCTGGCAGGGATGTATGCATGTGTTTATCTACTTTAAGACCTCCATCTTCACCTACAGCAAACTGAAGTATTTGCACAGATCAGCAATAAGAAAAATAATCTTTTAAACTAAGTAATTCAAACTTCATCCATGTTAAGGAGTCATCTCATTTGTCACTTTTTAATGGCAGACTCCTAAAAAAAATTCAGTAAGTGCACTATTCTGCTTAATCAAAACATTTCAAGATATAAAATTAAATGAATAAGTACAATGGGAACCCAGCAAGACGCTCTTCTGGATGCCATGTAGCAACAGAGAGAAAGGTCATTCAGTATAAACACTTTATGGCTACTCATTCTCCCATCTAATCTGTCTCCATTAGGAAACACTGATAATCACAAGAGAAACATCTTGTTCAAACTTTACAATCTCAACACACCTTTGTCTATGGGAAGGAAGCAGATTAAATAAAAAAGAAATTTTAAAAAATGAGTATTTTTCACAACCGTCTACATAACAAGTATTACTTCTCTGCATCAAAATGCAAATCTGTCCCCTGCAGAGTTTTTCCTGAATCTTCTCAAACCTTTCAAATAGACAAAGACAAAATTAGCCTACAAAAGCAGAATTTCCTAACCAACTCTGCATTCTTTTCTCACCAAATTTAAAGGTATATCCATGTTGCATTTTACAAGTGGCCCTCACATATCTGTTAAAATATCCCAAACTCTATGTATTAAAAAAAGCTTAGAACAGCATTACAAACTGAATCAAATTGTTTAACAGACTATCCAGAGCAGCAAGACTTCCATGGTAAGACGTGAAGCACTATTTCTAGAATGCAGCACAGGTTTTTAAAGAATTATTACTGATAACAGAGGCAGGGAGGTGACAGAGCTTGCCCAATTTCAAGCCACGGTACATATATGTTACAGGGACACAGCCTTTAGAGGTCATTTTGTATTTTTTGCCAAGGTCAGAAAATACCATCACAAATACATAATTCCTTGTCTAACTTCATCATGTAGGCCTTGAAATATTTCATGGCTCAACATCAGATGTATGCTTTTGTAATTTTCTTCTGCTTTATTCAGAGGGTAGTGTTTTACTTCCTAATCAGAAGGAACCACAAAACACCAAATACCTAAACATGATGATTTTGACTGGGATAAAAGTTAATTTTCTTCACAGTAGCTTGTGCGAGCCTGTGTTTTGGATTTGTGATGAGAACAGTGTTGATAACACAGGGATGTTTTCATTATTGCTGGCCTTTTCTGCTTCTCATGCTGCCCCACCAGCAAGCAAACAGGGTGCACAAGAAGCTGTGAGGGGACACGGGCAGGACAGCTGGTCCCAGCTGACCAAAGGGGTACCCCAAGCCATATGATGTTGACCTCAGCAAGGAAAGCTGGGGGGAATAAGGAGGAAAGAGGGACATTCATTGTGGCATTTGTCTTCCCAAGTAACTGTTTTACCTGTAAGTCCTGCCTCTTGGAAATGCTGAACACCTCCCTGACAATGGGAAACGTGAATGAATTCCTTATTTTGCTGTGCTTCTGTTCACAGCTTTTGCTTTGCCTGGATCATCTCTATCTGAAACCATGAGCTTTCTCACTTTTAACCCTTCCAGCTCTCTTCCTCCATCCTACTGTTGGGAGCAAGCGAGCTGCCGTGTTGGACTGAGCTGCCAGCCAGGGTTAAACCAGACCCTGGACGTGAAGACAGAATGATCTCAAGGCCTGAAAATTCACATGGCAGCTACAAACTCTGTGATCATCATCTGTGTTTGTATACTGATTCAAAGTGTGTCTTCTCTTGAAGAATATGAGCACATTTACAGCTCAGTTTCCCAGATGAAATATATGGGAAGTAACTGCTTCCTTCCCAGGAGAAAATTTCAAGATTTGTAAGACAAGAATATGGTGCAGAATTAATACAAAAATCATTCTAATTTTTGGATCATATTAACCAATTATACAAATACTTTTCTCTCTTTTTATAGGCTTAACCTCAACAGTGTATACTGTATATACACTGTATCAGTACATATCAGGAGCTACCTAATAAGCCAAGAACACAAATTAAATTTATTTTTATCATGTTGGGTACTTCCAGTATCAACACACCTGCCTCATTTTGAAATGCTGTACAATATTCAAAACCTTTAGCAACCAGTGTCCCATGTCAGGATAGAAGCATAAACCAGCTGAAAAAGCTTATTTCACCTTACTTAAAAAAACAACTTAAACTTCAAAAGAAATCAGTGAACTTACATCATTGCCATCAAGAAATGGTTTAACATTTGGCACAACTCCAGTTGCACTGACGATGAAATTGCATCCATAGATTTTTCCATTAGTTAATTCCACATATACAGGCCATAACACTGAAAAAGGGGAAAATTTTGCCCTGAGAATGTAATCAACAGAAGTTATTTTATTAATTATGTCTTATTATAAGATATGAAATAAAAAGAAAAGAAAGAAATCTTTTGACATATCAAACTGATTAGGTAGGGAAAAATAAACATTTTTTAAAAGGAAGAGAGGTTGCCTATAACATTTCTTACCCTCACTCAGGACTGGAAAAGAAAAAAGATTTTGAAGCTTTGTTCCAAAGTCCTACGACCAAATTTCTCTGGAATTTTCCTAAATCAAAGCCTTCATTTGTAGAAAGAAAAGACTCTGTCCTACCAGTACTTCAGACCCATGGGATGTTCTCTGAAGTATGCACTTGCCAAATATTCTTTTACATATAAATTTACAGATGCACAGGTAATGTCTCAAAGGCAAAAAGAAAATCAGAGATTTGACATCCTAGAATCTTATGCTGGAACTAACTGGCTATTAAAATAGTATTTTAAATATTAATTTTCATTTTGTGGAATTTATAGGTAGAATTATTCATGAAACAAGTGATATTTTCTTCTACTTTCTTTGAAGAATTACTTCCATTTAAACACTAACTGCTTGGGGGTTTTTGCTCCTATTTCAACTCCATTATTAATATATGATTGTATTGGACTGTCACGAGGAGGGCATATTCTGCATACAGGATTAGGTGACTTTGTGTAAAAAGGGCCTGATCCACAACATTTTGTTATTTAATTGTAGCCCATAATTCTCAACCACTATAAATTGCTAGAGCTCAAAATAATTTATAGTAATAAAAGATTTATTTTCCAAATCTCTATTTGCTCTAAAACAGCAAACAAAATCAAATGTGCTTGAGCACTGCTTCATCTTCAACAAGTTAGTTCTCACCAGCACTGGCACCTACCCTCATCTGGTTCTACGCTTTTGTCTTTCATAGGGAAAGCCAAAGAAGTCCGTTGCAGTTGCATAAATTCTTGCTGTAAGTGTATTTTCTTTACTTCACATAGTATTTCAATATGTACTTTATGAGAAAACTAAAGAAAGATGGACAAAATTATAAACATAATGATTAGCAACAACAGTATTTTTAATAGCAAGTATCCTTTCACCTAACTTGATGTTACTAGACTGAAGAAAACCCACACATATCCTGTCCTTAAGCACAACACATTAGCTGAGTCCCCACACTTTTCCTTTTCTTGGTACAGATCTAACCATAGCAAATGGCAATTTACCTGCTTCTTCAGCAGGTATCTGATGTTCCATGAAATTTCATGACAATTTCAATTTTTCTGGCATTTTTTTTAAAATCAGGACAAGAGAGATATCACTGCTTCTAGTTAAAGCTAGGATTGACATCTACCCTACAGAAATATGCAAACCAACATTTATGTTTCAATCTGAAGAGTAAATTGCTAAAACCATGCCAGTGGACCTGATTAGCCACCTTATTCCTGAAGCAGAAAACTGTTTTATTTGTGTTAACATATTTTCCTGTATAATACTAACAGAGCAGAGGAATCAGTTCAAGCATATTTTATTTTATTTTTTTAATAATCCTGAATGTGATATTTCACATTCTGTCATCCTTATCCACTTAAAACAACATTTAAACAAACATGTAAGCAAGATTATAACCGTACCTCTTTAGTCCCTTTAAGATGTAAGCCCTCATGCCAATCAGGGCCTAAGGCACTGCCCAGTTTGTCAGACACTGCCATAAGTCTTTCTTTTTCCTCACTTCCTGAAGGAAAGAGAATAAGAATATCAGATTTAGTGTGCGTACTTCATTGCTTGCAGGCTTCAGAACAAGGATTCTCAATTAAGAGAAGTATGATCTGGTTGCCAGAAGGGAAGACAAAAGTGTGTAATGTCCCCCAAATCCATTCATTTGCAGACAAATCAGGCTCCAACACAGTATTTTTAACATCTTTTGAATTTATGCCTTTCACTGCTGCACTATCTCTGAAACAACCATACTACTGTTAGGTGCCTGCATGGACCCTTAACATCCATCCAGACCCCAACAGCACTAGGGTTCTGGAGATCTGCTGTAGATTCAGTTGCTTAATACCACTACTAACATTTGAACTGATGTCCATCTGCTAGTAAATGTGCACTGCCCCTTCCATTGCACAAAAGTGCAAATTCTAATATACCATGATACATATGAAGAATGTAGTTCTAGTTAACTGTCGTTACTAGGACTGCAGTTTCATTGTGTCTGTAATAACGTCCTGTGAGGTTTCATCGGGTCCTCCAAGACCTTATTATGGGAGAGTTCCTTCCTACATTACACTGACATAATTCTGAAAAAACATTAAAATATTACTGAAAATAGAACAAGCAGATGGAATACAGGAAATTGCACAAAGATAAGCACATTTTTTACAGTTTGTAGGTAACTATTACATGCTGTTATATGCCTATATAAATTCTAGATGAGTTTTCATATCGCCTTTTTACTTCTACTTTATTAAAGAAGGAAAATGCCATTAATGATAACAATAAACTTTATTTACAGCCTGCTAAATTAAGTGATCTGAGGACTATCTGTAGTATTAAATGCTGTTGCTGCAGCATTAGGAGACTAAAAGACCATACCTTCCACTGTATACTTGGTTCTTCTACATTCAATGGGAGTCTCTCTGTTTCCAGCAGTTAGCTTTGGAATGAGAAACTCAGCTGCTCCTGCATCAAAAAAAGTGTTCCCAATGGCTTTGTCTTTAATAGCCCAGATGACTTCACAGCCTTGAATTTCATACCTGTGGATATTTAAGCAATGGATAAAATGACAAACAGATCCTCAGAAGGATCTGACTCTTAGCAAAACAATCAGAAGTGTGCCAGGTTTCATTCCAGAAGCTAGAAATAGGGGATCCAACATTTTAAACCTATCAAATCCACTACTGCTTCTAAATATGTACATAAGGAACCCATTAAAAAAACAAAACAAACATTTTCAGGTTGACAGGTCATACTTTCTCATCAGCACAACATTGACTGAACCAAGTCAGGAGATGAGAGGAGGCAGATCAAATTTATAATAATAATACTACGTATTTCCCACTCCTTGCAATGAAAAAAATGGGCATTTTTGCCAGACCACCCACTTCTAAGAACAGTATTTGGATCCTGTTTGTACTACCTGGAACGTGAAGATGGCAATTTAAGTGAAAGTGAAAAAGCAATTCCCTGCAATACAAAACAAGACCATATAATTGCATAATACAGGTGGTTCTGCAATCTATCAGACTGCAGGACCACATGGTTCAGTATCCTACCTGTGACAAAGGCCACAGCAGATGCTTCAAAAGCTCTATCACCTTAAATTAGGCTGGGTGCAAGATAAGCTGTCCCTATATTCCTGTTAAAACTTCATGACTTCTGGAGACAGAAGATGTATAACTTAAATATTGCCCTTAATAGTCTTTTAACAGAAATCTGTGGTTGCCAAATCAGAAAAATGCTATGTATTCTTGATATCTATGTGTCAAAGCTTATTCTGAAGCTTGCTGAATTTTGTGTGACAGTAAGTACCACTATAATGTGAAAAAAAACCCCAATTTTGCTACTAAAAGCTTCAAGAACTACAATTTTATGTTAACCTTCTCCCAAATGCATACTAGATTTAAAATTGCATTGTTAAAGATATTATTTGCATGTGTATTTTTAAAACGTAGTCATTTACTTACACTAATTCAAGTGCAATCCCACCATTTCCTACCACTACTATCCTCTTGGCTTGAGCCAAATTCTTCTGAAAAGCCTGCATTAACAAAGGAAAGAAGTCAATCACAACTTAGATCATATGATCCCTTACACTGATCAACTATATCCTTTTCAGTATTTTCTTGCTCTCTTACTCTTGATTTTCTCAAACTGAGGATATTCATTTACTTATGCTAAGATTTGTTACAGAAGCTAATGAAACCTGTGAAGTTCTATCACATGAAGGGATGAAGTTATTGATAGAGCCTTACAAGTCTCAAACCGAGACAGAAGTTAGATAATTACATTTAAGCCAATTTGACAGAGCCCTTAATAGAATCCAGGACACTTTATCCTAGAGACCATTAGCATTGTGATATCAGTTAATCCAGTTTTATCACAACTTGCATAACTTTCACAGGAATTTGCATAACATTAAAAAGGTAATGATACAGAAATGTAGACATTTAAAAACTACAGTCCTTTACTCCCTTCAAAGAAGGATACTGAAGTCGTATCAGAGGGGACTAGTGAATGTAAACAATCACCAATAAAGAAACAACTAAAAACCCAGAAACAAGTATTTTCAGTCTCATTCAAAGCTCAGCATCAGTTCTGACAAATGATAGCCATTCTACTGTATCGCACAGTGGCCAACATTACATGCACAGGAAAAACCATCAGAAGACAACAAGCACATGATGATACTATCCTGCAACATCCTCACAAGACAGTGAGCAACATATCTAGAACCTCACAGGTTCTAGATACCAGTGCCACTCAGGTGGCATCTCTTTAATTCAGACAAGTGTATTGAGGACTGTCCTCTTTTTGTGTGTTTCTTCTTCTACTTCTCTTTTTTTAAACTCAGGTAAGATTTTCATTTCCAAAACAAAACCCAAAAATTTCAGAGTTTCATTTTGGTTTGCCTGAATCAGTGACTCCATTTTTATTCTAAATGTCACATTTCATTTGACAAATTACAGTTCTTATGATACAGAGAAGCAGTGGTCATTGTTATCTGGCCTCCTCTAATTCTAAAGACCTGTAGCAGTGAAACCTCACTTTCTACTTCTAAGCTGAAGTTTCAGTCTATTAAGTCATTCCTCTCATAAAAACTTTTCCACACTTCTGAATATAACTGTAACTCTTTTCTGTGCAATGAGGAGAAGCTACAGTAGAAGTAGAAAAAATTTCCTTCAGTAGCTTTTTACTATAGCACTTTGTACCATGTACCAGATACATCTTCTCAGGGAAGCTTCTACTAGTGCCCACTTTCTGTTTATATTTTAAGATTGGCTTCTGCCTGGAGGGTAAGAAAATACCATTTATTCTAGGTTATCATGTTAGAAATACTGTCTATGAGCTACCTATAAACTTAACAATTTAGTGACCCATTAATTTATTTAATGGTATTTTAAGGCTATTTCTCTGCTACTGAAAGTGTTCCTATTTAAGGATATATAATAAAAAGTATAATCTTAATGTTTCTCATTTTCACTCTGCAATCATTTTTAGTATTTTTCACCAGAAGCTGGAACATATTATACACTTTTTAAGTTCAAAACACATTTACCTGCGCACTGTCAGTATCCCGGATCCCTAATACGTAGGGGTTTCCTTCAAAAATTAGTTTTGGTTTTGCTCCAGCACATAGGCAAAGTTTTTCATACACATATTCTTTCCCATCTTCAGTGAAAATTTTCTGTTAAAAATTAAGAGAAAAGAAAAAACAATTGGAGAAATCTAAGAGAACATCAGCATTTTTATTTTTTTTTATTTTGCAGGTATTAAAAGCTGTAACTGTCTTCTTGAAGAGCCAGTCTCCATACTCTCATCGATTGTGAGCCCTTTATTTGCATTACAATCACCATAGAGTTAAAAGCCTAACTACATTATGACTGATAAAGGAGAAAGTGTACACAGTGTCCTCAAAGAAAGATGAAATATAAGGATTGCCACTTGGTGGCACTCTGCACTCACTATTTGTGCTAAAAGAAGCCTTAAGTTTTCTACATGACAAATGTTCCTGGCAAATTTTGTTCCTTGCTAAATGAAAAGGGTAGGCACCAAACTACTCTGCCACAAGCTATACTTAAATTTTAACATTTTATGACAACTTTGTTGTTTTCCAAACTAGAAGCTAAATAGTATACAGTAGTTTGGCACAAAGAGAGTTTTTAAAGGTTTCGGGCAAAAGATCCTCCAAATCCATATACATGAAATATTTGTGTCCACACAGATATACCTAAATTAAAACACCATTACAGAAACCATAAAAGAATATCATTATATTCAGAATATTAGATTCAGAATCTAACTGGAATCATATCTCTGTGACTTAAAAAGAGGAAAACCGATTTTGGATCTGAATGTGAGTTTCTGATAAATGCTGAAGTGTAAAATAACACATTGAGTTGACGCAGACACTAGCAAGGATCTGTATGGGCTGTATATTGCTCATACTAGCAACATTTTTCCTCCTAAAAAGAAAGAAGTTGGTTATTTCAATAGTTATTTATTTTTTCGTATCACAAAGTTGTTAATATTTTGGTCTCTGTAGCAACAAACAGTAATTAAGGAAGAGATCTCCAATCAAGGATCCCAGAAATTTTCAGGCACCTCTACTGATGTACAGCACTAGTTTAATTGACTGGTTTTTCTGCAATTCCAATCAGGTACTCAATGCAGTATCTCTAATGTGTCACAGATTTAAATTTAAAAGATACAGTTTCTTAATTAAGGAGTAATTTTTGATCTGCAATTTTTCCCCCTCTATATATTCCTACTTGAACAATAATGTAAATGATAAGTGAAATTAAAGAGGAATTAGTCTCTTGTAATTTGGTAACTTAACACTTTAATAACCAGAATGTTTGAACAGAATTTCACACTCAAAACAATCACCTGTTTCTTAGATTATTTTTTCAATAAATAATTTGAAAAAGCATGTAAAAGAGAGAACATCAGCTTACATGTTCATCACTTCTTAACTGTTTTACTCCAGACTGTATAACTTTAATATTGGGATATCGTTTTTCTAATAGAGAACTTGGTTGCTCTTCTACATCAAACTCCTCAAGTGTTTTGGAGACCTGTGGGAAGAAGAGAGGCATTAAAAAATATATATCATTTATACACCTCTTTTTCTACAGCTTATAACAAAATGTTTTATGTTCATTTCCAGTAAAAGTCAGGACATAAAGCCCATATTGTCTCAAAACACAGTGCCATGTTACTGCTACAAGTTCCTTTTTATAAAGAATCTTTTGATGTCTATTCCTGGTAAAGGGTCAAAGTAGTACAGAAAACTTTAATTCTAAAGCTAGGTATTAAGCAAAAATGGAGAATATGATGGCTGCTCTAATTGCTATAATGTTTTATTGCATAAATAGATTATATTATTAAAGTTGTCCATGTTGCTTTTTAACTTAACTGATGCAGTGTTAAGACCCTATTTTTCTGTTCGTTATAACTTTGAAATAACTCAATGATATTATCCCATATAAGCACCATCCTCTCCTCAGAAGTTTTGGGAAAAAAAATTTTGGTCAAAATATCTTAAAGAATTAGGGAAACACTTTTGTCTGGAATAAATCTTCCTATTCCATTTTCAAAAAGAAAATCTGGTGACATTTTCTTCAAAATCTAATTATTCAAAAAGAGTTCTTGTTTCAGGTAGTTGGCCTTTGTGTCAAGAAAATTGCTTCCTGTTGTTCAGCTTGTAAGTAGAACATATAAGACAAGTGCTTAGGAAAAACAGATTCAAGATCACCTTGAAGCATTTACTCAGTATCCCATCCATAGTCACTATCTGATATTTCAGAGACTGGGGAGAAAAAAAAAAAAAAAGAAAAAAAGAGGCAAATCAGAACTTGGAAAACATTCCTGTAAGTTATGTTGATTTTGGATTTCTTCCTGAAGGGAGCAGCTGCATGGCAACCTCCAGGCCTTCTACTTACAGAATATTCAAAGAGTCTGGAACACAGCTAGGAACCAAAAGCCACACCATGCTTGCAATTCAGAGAGAAATTAAGATGCTCATACCCAAAACTTAGATGCTGCTGTCTTCAAATAGCATTTAGCTATTCCCTTACTCTTCAGATACTGAAACTTCGGCCCACATGAATTACAGACTACATCTCTGCAATGTGTAAATGTCTTTCCCAGATACTCATGACCCTATTTGTCAGCACTCTCAAACTCAGAAGATATTCTTTAGTTGGGTGTTACTCTACCATTCTCACATAGAGCTCTCAGTCATGTTCTGAGCATCCCATTAGTCCTGGACAAAAACTACAGTGCAAAGAGATGCTGAGAGACAATTACAGTCACTATTAAATGCAAAGACAACTATTCAAATTTATCTACGCTTTATTTTCCCCCGTGTAGTGATCTGAATTAGACTCATACACCAGGAAGAATGGTGTTAAAACCAGGCTGTCAGATAAACAGCAGAATGGTCCTTCTTCACTTGTGATACTCCTCACCTGTTAGATACCATATTTCAGAAAGAGTCATGAATATAAATGCCAGTTGTAAGCCCAGTTCTCAGTGTCTTAGCTTTCCCCAAGAGCTAAAACCTAACTCTTTGCTGTCTGGCAGCTTTGCATGCTTAGTTCTGTGCAATCCAGCCTCCAACTCTTCCCATGCCCTATGGTAGAGTTTGAAGTTCCCTCAGAATGGGAAAATGAGCAGTGCTTTCCAAGATCTGAGTACCTCTGCAAAACTAGCTTAATGAACCCATTAGCCAGAGACCTGAACTCATGTATGTTTTTTATTTTCTTTTTCAAACTAACAGGAAAGAGGTCATTGTATCACCAGCTGCTGGAACAGCAGATAAAGCTGAAGGCAATATCACAGCAGGCTATCCCTTTTTTTTTCACTTGTCAGATGTCTATTTCTGCCTGGAATTCAGGAACACTACTGTATATGAGAACCACTAGGAATACTAAGCTTTTAAAGTAATTTATTCCAAAGATTCCATTTCAGTGCTTAAAATGGAGCACCTATCAACAAAGTAGTGAAATAATGCTTCAGTAACTTAGAGAATAGTTCAACCATGTAAGCACCCATTTTAACCTTTGCTTGAATGTTATGAATATATTCAGCAACTACTAATGATTATGAATTGCTATAAAATATCTCATCAATTCTACTAACACCACTGCAGTCACACTATTGTGAAAGCAAGTTCAAAATCATAAGCATTTTCAGGATTAGGTTGTAAATTACCTGTACCTATACAAACTACTGAAGAGACAAGACAAATTAAGTCTCTCTTACCTGTTTGAAATTCGTTACAGCTTTTATAACTGGAGAAGCTGTCATTAGAAAAATGTCTTCTGATGGAAATTCCATGGCCAGCTTGTAGAGAAACAGAAATAACAAGTGAATACAGTCATCAACAGATGGTGACCTTAAGACAGTGAAATTATTGATGGAAAGTAGTATGTGTTACTACATTACTTTAGTCTTGTAGAATCCTACTGGATAAACACTATTTCAAGATTATGGAAGGATAATGACTGAAATGAATGGAGTTTGGAGAACCAAAATTTTAATTCATTCACACACAAATATATCTCCCAAGAACTGCAGCCATGGTATAAATGATTACTCAAAGACTATTCTCACAGTATTCTAAAGGCCAACTGTAGGAACAGGATATGATCACAGGATTTCTGGAGACACCCAGTTGCTGGGTATACATTTTTTTATTGCATAGCAGTGACTAATTGTTCCCAGATTTTATGCTGACAGAGGAAATGTTGGATCTCACTGACTATCTTAAATTTTGTTTACTAAACTGACAAATGGATTATCACCTTCAGAGTGCCACCAAGCAATGTAAGGCTTTTACAGGTCCCAAGCCAAAGTTAAGAGTTCCCATTTTAAACGTGCATTGCTCTGCCACAGAAAATAAATCAGCTCTGTGAAGGACAAACCACTCATCTCTGAGGCATAGAAAAACCTAGGATTCCTTTCCAACAGCATTCTACAGATGAACAGTTGTGTAAGCCACCAAGAAGCCACATTTCATATCGTACATGAGCAACTGAGCTATAAAGGTGCTTGCATGTATTTCTGGACCTCAAGACAGGAGCAATCTAAGATAGTAATCTGATGGAGAAAGCGGTGAAACCTTGTTGCCAGTTTAAGGGAGATTCACATGGTCATACCCTTGGCACATCCAAATTAATGTAACCAGGCTATGTATCTATTTTGCTAGAATATTTCAAAATGTCTCAAAAAGTAACTGTGTTAATTTTTTTGAGACAGACCTGATGCAATGATTGCTCTCAGATAGTTGCCTAAGAAGTCTGAACTACAAGACATCATATAATGTATTCCTATAATGCAATATGATGGACAAGTTATTTATTGCCACTATGTTCCACAGAATTGTACCTGTTCAAAACCAGGACTGTGAAAATTTGTGTTTAATCTTCTTCTTTTATTTAAAGCACGCTCTCAGCTATGGATTTGCAACACACAAATCCTTCTAGAACACACAATACCATTTTTAATGGACTTGGTGAATTAAAATGTGTGCTAGAACACTATTAATATGCTAACAGTGCTTCCTGCAATACTAAGACATAAGAAAAAGAGACAAGTCTTTGTCATCAAATAACAATCTGATTTTAGTTTTCCAGGAAAAATATAATGATGAGGGAAAGGAAAGAGCTTAAGAAAAGAGGTGTGAATTGCAGCGGCAAGTGGCTCTCTCTGTGAGCTTTGGAAGAAAAGAAAGCTGAAACTCTATGGCATCAAGACAGCAAAAAGCATATTCAAGAAAACAATAGATATTAGTCCCTTTTATAGCAATCTTAAGGATTACAGACATCCGATATATATTGGAAATAACTGTATTGTGAAACAGGATCACTGCCATTAGATACAATTCTGAATTACTTCCAGGAAAACAGAAAGTCTCTGAAAATATTAAATATTGACCCAGCATCCTGGCCTGTATCAGAAGTGGTGTGACCAGCAGGAGCAGTGAGGTGATTGTGCCCTTGTACTTGGCACTCATGAGACCGCACCTTGAGCACTGTGTCCAGTTTTGGGCACCACAGGATAAGAAGGACATTGAGGTGCTGGAGCAGGACCAGAGAAGGGCAACAAGGCCGGTGACAAGTCTGTAAAACATGGCTTATGAAGAGCGGCAGAGAGAACTGGGGTTGTTTAGTCTAGAGAAGAGGAGGCTGAGAGGAGACCTTATTGCTCTCTACAACTACCTAAAAGGAGGTTGTAGTGAGGCTGATGCTGGTCTCTTCTCCCAAATTACTAATGACAGGACAAGAGGAAATGGCAAGTTGTGTCAGGGGAGGTTTAGATTGGATATTAGGAAGAAATTCTTTACTGAGAGAGTGGTTGAGCACTGGAACAGGCTGCGCAGGGAAGTGGTGGAGTCACTATCCCTGGAGATGTTTAAAAAATGAGTAGACATAGCACTTGAGGCTATGGTCTAGTGGTTAGGAAGAGGTTGGATGAAGGTTGGACTTTATGATCCTAGAGGTCCTTTCCAACCATAATGATTCTATGATTTGGTGTGGTGGTTGTTGTTGTTTATATATAAGATGGGCAAAATATTTGTAAAAACCTGGGGGGTGGAATGTGGAAAAATAATGGAAGTTTGGGGAGGAGGATTGTATACACACTTAAAGAGACTTGCTGTCAAAAAACACATGTATCACACTAATCATTGCTCAGATGAGGATTCAGAAGCACCTTATCAAACACACTGGAAATTCCTGCCTTGTTGTAGGAGAGATCTAAGCACACCTGCAAAAGTCCTTGATAGACAGGAGAAAGCAGCAGGGTAGGAAATTTTTGCTTTCTAACAAGGCCTGAGCTCCACAGTGCCTGTGTCCCCACTTGCATGCCTCGGTCCAGGAGCTGCTATGGAGGTCCCCTGGTTCGAGAGGCAATGAAAATAAATTTACCCTTTGCATTTCAATTGTGGTTTTGTGATTGTTGCTGCATCCTGCCTGTGCCGGCTCACACAAGGGGGTAGGACAAAATACGTAATTACCGTATAAATGAGAATACTTACACAACTACTACATAAACATAATGAACTGTTTCTACAGAGATTCGTAATAAGACCCTGAAACCTTTTTATGCCTCTAAGCGCACTCAAACACCTGCACGGTCCCTCCAGCTGCGCAAGGGCGGCTTCCCACAGCCCGCGGCCGGCCGAGCTCAGCGCACACGTAGTCACACAGGGCCTGCCTTAAGTTACGGTAACGCCACGGGCCGCAGAACCTCCTGCGGGAGCCCAGGGGTCGAGTCCCGGCCCTACCGGTGAAGCGACCGCAGCCCTGCCGAGGCCGAGAGAGGGGAAGGCCGAGGCCGGAGTTCGGGGCCAAACCCCCAGGGCTTACATGGAGAAGGCGGCCGCACCGCCTCAACCCCAGAGCCCTGCAACGCCTCGCGCCCCCGCGCGGCTGTGGGGGGAGGAGGGGTTTGGCGGCGAGCGCATGCGCGCGGCGGGCAGTTGAGGGGGCGCGGCCGTTACCTTCTCCGCGCAGGTAACCCCGGCGATCCCTCCGCCCACCACCGCGAACCGACTCCGCGCTACGCCGGGGGCAGCCGCCATTTCTTCGCCTGCTCCCGGGAGCGCCGGCGACGAAGGGGAAAAAAAAAAATAAAAAAAAATTCGCCGCTCCCTACGAGGGCGATTTCTCTCCGCTGCGTCCTCGCGAGAGCACGGAAGGCACCGTCCAGCGCTCCGCCTACGGGGCGCGGGAGCACCCAAACTTGCTCCGCTGGCGGCAGCGGTGCCGCGCCCTTCCGCGGGGAGAGGGCTCGACCAGGGCGGGGCGCCTGAGTCACGCCCCGCGCCACCGCCCCCAGGCCCCGCCCCGAAACGGGTCGTGGTGGTTTTGGTTTAGTTTGTCGGGTTTCGATTTTTTTTTTTTTTGGGGGGGGGAATATTGTTTTGGGATTGTTTTGTTGGGTTTTATTGTCTTATGTTTTATTTCATTTATTTTATTTGGGATTTATTTTCCCTCCTTGTTGGGGCGAGGACGTCATGGGCCTGGATGCTGGAGGATTTTAATGGACTTTGTCAGAAGACCAAAGAGAATAGATAGCAAATATTTATGATAACAATTAAAGGGAACAAAAAACCAAACCAAAACAAAACAGAGACTGCACTTTCCCCAGGCCTTCCCCTGCCCGTTTTTGACACAATACTAGAAGTATAATTTAGACCACGGCGTGAAGATGACCACTGAGCCAATGTTCCTGGCATGCTCCTCTCCCTACCTGTAACCTGCCCTCCAGAAGATGTGTTGGTAGGGAGGCACCTGGCCCCTCCTCGCAGGGTGTCTGTCGCTGTTCGGAGAGGACACAGTTGGCAGCAACCTGCGAGGCTTCAGTGGTGGTGAACTCTCGGTCTTCTCTTCAGTCATTGGAGCAAATGACTTCGCTGTCTTCTTTCTTTATTTTTGAGACTCAGCTAAGAAGTGTGGTACTGTAACATGAGAAGTGTGTTGAAGTAAGGAAATAAATTGACATGATAAACTGCCTAGCAATTCCTGTTGTCTGATATGAGCTGCTAGAAATAAGTTGTATATTTTGCAGTCTTTATCTTAGAGTTTTCAGTATATTAGTAAATTTGATTTTTCTAAAACTGATGTTCAATGCATTTTTTCCTCTTGGAGGAAGGGATAAGCTATAAAAGATAAAACTACTAATTGCGGGACCCAGAAAATTACTCTATTTTACGGCCAATACCTTTTCAGATGTTCCTGTTGCTATCAGGACATCAATCACAGTCTTCAAAACAATCATTTCCTGATGACAGTTAGTTATAAATACTTACATTTTTACTTTTTTAAGAAGTAACTTTTTTTCCTAGCATTGAAGGTAATTTCACAGTCCAGACAATTGCTGGCCATGTAGGTCATAAACTAAATTCTGTTCTCTGAACACATTTCATTCCACTATAAATTACCCGAGTAAATGGCTTGACCTAAACAGTGCAAGAAATTGGATAGACTTACGTCATCAAGTACAAGAATACTTTCCATAGATTTTATTCTGCAGTATATGATAAATGACAGGAGAAATTCTTGTTTTGCTTGCAGCGTTTTCTTGTGCATACTAAGAAAAGTCATTACTGCCTCAATTCACAAAAAATGTAAAAAGCCATTTTGGGCAAAATGAGGCAAATTAAGACCGTGAAGGTAGTTGCTCACAATTACAGCATACTTACTTAGTTCATAATTGATAGCAAAGAAATGATAAGGGCAGATCTGTAAAAACTCTTCCAGATTAATAGCTTTTAATTTGTGTAGGGGATGTAAGAAACTTGGCTTTGGTGTCCATAACCTGTTGCAAATTCATTCCTGGCACTGTTTACCAAGCTTAGTGCATGTGCATTGGAAAGGTGTAGCAGAGGATGTGAGACCATGAAAGTAGATTGCAGCCATTAAATAGGTTTTCTTCTTCAAGAGGACTCTTAATATTCTCTGAGGAGCTCTGAAAATCACAGTGCACCCAACATGGTGCCTATGTCACTCGTATCAGTGTGTGCATAACCTTGAGTGCATGACTTTGCTTACCTGACACTTACAATGTAAATATAAATGTGACTGTCATAACCACCCCAAACTCCAGTAGCCAAATCCTTGCTGCAGCCTGAAACAAAGAAATTAACTCAACAGCAAAAGTCTTTACTGTTAAGCAGGTATTCTTTACTAGTAGCAGCCGGGGGGTCACTCGGGATTTTCCACCTTAAGAATTTCCCACTACTGCGCTGTTTGGTTCGACTTTTATTTACAACAGACCTCATCTCACTGCCCCTTTCCCGGAAATAATTAACATAGTCTTGCCCACCACTGTGCAATTCCACCCCATGTTATTATCAGTCCTTTTACTGCTGTCTAACGTCCTTTTACAACTACCACACCTGAATCAGGGGTCTTTTACTTCTTCAGTGGTAGTCCTGTAGTCTTCATCACTTGTTCTTTCGTTGAACCTTGGGTCTTTATCTTGTTGATTCAACAGGTGTTCTCTTTTAATTGGTATTTTCTCCATCTCAATTCCACTCTTATTCATTCTTGGGTCACAGTGACCTCAAGCCTCCTTGCACATCTGTTATCTAGACGCTCCAAGGCTGTGAAGCTGGCCATTACTGGGCTTCATCACAAATAAGTCCTTATTGCCCGTAAATCTTTGTTACAAAGAAGGCTAAACTGGTGGTTAATTATCAACAGAAAATTACATTGCTAGTTACAATTCTATTCATCTAGAGAAGGCTACATTTCTTGTTATAATTCTAATCATCTATAGAAGGCTACATTTCTCATTACAAGCCCATAACTGGAGTGGGTATCATCCTGATGGAGTCCTGGTAGAAATTCTGCAAGAAATCCACTTGTCCGTCAAGCACAATCATTTTTCTAAAAAGGAAAAAAAATGACATGTACAGTTACAGGTTGGCTGGGTCTCTGCTACCCTGCATACTCTGCTAAATGGCCACTGTGCTTTGGCACAAAACAAGGCCTGCTAGAACACGGCTCTGTTGTGAAAATTTAATCTGAATGATTTTTAAAACCATAGACTTGCTTCTTTGGCACCAGGAGTTGCTGGTATATTATGATTCCAGTAAGAGAATGAAGTGCTAAGGCCTGAGCAGGCCCTGAATTGAAGCTGACATATGGATGAGTCCCACAACCAAACAGCATAGTGAAGCAGAGAGAAGAATTCCTTGCTGAGAAATAAGCTGATTGTCTGTGAGAACAGACACAGCTAGCCTGATAAGGGGTATGCAGGACTCGAGGAAGATAAAGGTGCCTCCTCCTTGTTCTTTCCCAGGTCTGGCCAACCTTGGATGGAGTCCAAGGAGGAGGAAAAATAGCAGATGTCCCGCTGGTGAAGTTTTTTTTGAGGTTGCCTATGCAACCTGAGCTGTTTGTTCAGTAGTACAGAAGTTGGTCCCACTTGCAGGGAAGCCGGAAGCCATTCTGCAGGTGAAGAC
>VYZX01009406.1:500-34977 GCA_013401335.1 Brachypteracias leptosomus | reverse complement strand
GTAAACCCACCACAGTTATATATACATGAAACTGTATACACATGGAGATAATTTAGGCAAAACAGATCAGTCAGATTCCTTAACTATGAGGGACTGTTGAAAAATAAGCAATGCCTGAAGTAAAATGGAACGAGAAAATGTGGCATAAGTTGAAGATCAAATTCACCTCCTGCATTCGGTTATAGGCATCGCCTACAAGGTATGGTAAATCCTTGAATATGAACGCTATAAGGGCCCTACAGATGGCTGTATGTATGCTACAGCTTGTACTTTAAATATCATATCGGAATGATCAATGGGATAAAGTAAACAAGGTTTGGAATTAAAGAATGTGCACAGAAGGGTATAAGTTATGATGGAAGCAAGGAAACAAATGCAGGCTGAACTAGAAAGACACCAGACACTAAAAGATGAACATGACTGAAAAATATGAGCATACAGTGAAACCAGAATGGCAGAATTAATGATGTAAAATATATGAAGATTGATACGGAGTGCCAGGAACCTAGAGATTTGGGAATTTAGAGGTGAGAGAACTAAAATAAAATTGCAGCCCTTCCCTAAATGGAGACAGCAGGCTTGCCAAGGAACTCTCCTACGTTTTTCCAGGACTATTTAATACCTTTAGGTATTGGGCATCAAATAAACCTAACTGAAGATGAGATGAAACCTGATTACTACCTCAAACATAGTAAAGTTCGACACTGTTATTATAGTCCCTTCCACCTGCCACAAAATCTAGTCAATAAGAGAACTCACTGTATTTTGAATTTTTATCCAATATTGCTGTTAGCCTTGACTGAGAGGCTGTTGGCCAGACAATTATGAAATTGTCCTCTCTAGAGGGTCTGGCATGCAGCACTTTTACATAGTGCAAAGGTCGATGGTGTAAAGATCTGGTGAGGCATAACTCCAGTTCTGAGACAACTTGGTTCTGAGAAATTTTTGAATGCATTTGTTGCTCTGCTGGCTAGGCATCTGAGTGGTATTGTGCATGTGTGTATTTATATATGTGCATATATCTATAGATATGGGTATATATATACACACACTCCCAAACTTAAAAGGCAAACAAAGAACATTGTTCTGCTTCAGTAAACTATTTAAGCATACATTTAATTCCCTCATTAGTGAGCAAAGCATATAAGCATGCATTTAATCTCATCAGTCTCACTGAAATCAGTAAGACTAAGTGGAGCTCAAGTAGTCTGATGAAAGAGAGCCCCATTAGGCAAAAATGAGGAAAGAGAGGGGAATTAATATGGCCGTATCTAAGACAACTTCTGTTTGATATTTTCTTTGAGGATCCTATTTCAAAGGCATAAACATTTGTGAGAGACCATAAATGTGGGATTCACTCTGCATTAACACAGCAAAAAACAACTCGGCATCTATTTCTGATCCAAGAAGCACTTCTGATATCTAGAGTGTCTGTAATGGAGATATTGATGGGGGATATGGAAAGAAGGTGACCTCTAGTTTAATGATACAATTTAAGTTTTGGCCCTAGACCAATTGATTTTTGGGAACCAACTTTGAAAAAAAGAATTTTAACTTTTTTTAGAAATCTATTTATTCTTATTATTTTAAGTTGTTTTTTTTTTCTTTTTCTGCTATCTTTTTGCATATATCAGTTCATTATGGTAAAGCTTTTATAGTTTAAACTGTTAAAGTATTCAAGTTTTTCATTCAACATGTGGTATAACATTCCTGTACATAGTTTAACTACCATTTAAATTATTGTAAAAATTAACTTAAATAAAATACAATATTTAGAAAAAAGTTAACTTCATCATATACATGAATCCTAACAGCATGATTATAAAAAAGGTGATAGTCTTAAATATTTTGTGCATATTTGAGAATAATAGACACACAAACAGGAAGATGTAAAGGAAATCATAAAAGTGAAGAAGGCCCCATGTTGTTTGGCCATTTAGGCAGGAATGACTGCCAAGTTACATAACTTACTTTGCACTGATAGTGCTAGCTGTCGGGATGAGATAACCATGACTGGGAAACTGATTTTTGCATTTCTTGTAGGAAAACTTTTCTGTAGAGAAATAATTTCAAATCAAGGTGACAAAGTGATGCATTACAATTGTCACATTCAAAAAATGTTTCACAACTAGGTATGTTTGAAATCAGCTTGCATGAACTAATATTAAATAACTTCAGATGAAATATTTCAGATAAACTGCTTTTTGTTTGATTTTGTAACCTACAGTTACAGTTTGCTCTTCTCACAGTGATCTTTCACTGGTAGATGATTAGTTCAGTTAAACAGCCTTTAGATCTTTGAAATAAATTCATTTCTATATGTCACAAGTGCAGATTTAGACAAAAAGTTATTCTGATAATGAGACTACATGTCACAAATCATCAACTTTGAGCATTTTGTGACCCAGCTACACCAGTTCAGATGAAGAAAAATCTCTCTGTCATCACAAATATTTTATGATAGTCCTGAAATTTCTAAATTACTCTCCATTTAATTTGTAACTTCAACAATCCCTCGGGATCTACACTTTTAGGCTATTTCCAGATTTTGCTGGTTTTCTTTACCTAGGTATCTCAAAACACTGCATCATCCTTTTTGTCATTTCACCCATATCTCCAAGATCTCAGCATATTATGCTTAAACTTACCTTTTTTAAACCTTTACTCTAGCAGCTTTTTTCCTCTCTATTCAATACAATGCCACTAAAACAAATTTATAGATCCTCTACTCTCCCTGTGCTGTTTGCTCTTTTGCCCTTGCAAGTCTTTCTGTTGCCCTGTAAGCCCTTGTATCATTTAACCAATCAAAATCATAATTATATATCCTATTGTGATTGTTATCTCTAATATTATTGTGCCAGTATCCTTTGTCTTTAGTGACCACTCATCAGCTTCACCCCTCAGCTTCTCTCATAGCAGAAACTCTGTGGTTTTTTTCCTGATGTTTTCTCTGCCTCCAGAAATCTCCCTCAAAAAACATTCTTTTCAGTTTCTTATACTTAGTTCACATACACAAATTGTAGAGATGAAACTTAAGAAGAAGATAGGGTTATTACAGTGATCTCCTGTGGGAATACAAGGAGCAGCTGAGAGCACAACCATGCTAGGTGAAAACTGTAACTAATTTTCTTTCCCCAGGGACTCCATGCCCACTTATGAAAAAATAACTTTGATGCTCCTTTAAAGGTCAAAAATCTAGTGCTGAAACACTCATTGTGTTGCCCCAATGCAGAGAGTGAACTAGTGGCCTTGAAACTGGAACAAAAATATCACAGAATCACAGAACAGCCCAGGTTACATCTTAGGGAGGAGAGGAGAGCACCAGCAAGGAGGTGAAGAAACAATTTTAGTGTGACAGAAGAAAATAACTAGAGGAAGAACAAAGCTGTTAATCTTCACTAGCTCTCTTTTCATCAATTTGTACTTCTCATTTTCTACCTGAATGAGTCTAATTATATAAGATATCAGTTTCTATTTTCCATAAGTCAGAGTCTTCAGCATACTAAGTAGACAGCTGAGGGCATGCTCTCCTACGTAATCAGCACTATTTCTCAAACAGTACTTCTGGGCATTAATGTTTTGCCCACCCTAGATTAATCCTATTGATACAATCTGACAGGAAACTGTGGGTGTTCCCCAACATACACTAGTATTCCTTCTGTGATCAATTGGTAATCAGCATTTGTAGGGAACTAAGCTATGATATATGGGATTCTTGTTATGGAGAATGCAACCTAAAAAATTACAGTATTTGCAACATAATATAGCAAGCATATTAAATATCATACCATAAACACATTTTTCATCTTGCAAACATGAGTAATAAAGATTTCTAGCCAGACATTCGGCCACTCCCAATATTTGTAGGAGTGGCACTACATTGTTCATACATCTTATCTCATTCTGCATGAGCGAAAACCTGTGGGGTCTAAATTTGAAACAGCCTTACACAAACAGTCCTTTCACTTAATAAAGTGGCCAGGAAGCATGAGAGGAAAAGCTGCATTTTGTGTTGCATACAAGCAACAGTGGAGGATTCATTATGAGGACACAGGTCTTACTTTACAATTTGCAAAAAACTCTTATTTTTCTTGAAAAAACAACCTGTCTAGAAAGCCAATGACATATATATCTTACTATTCCACCTGCCATTTGACATATAACTATCACTTTGATGTATACTTTGCCCCCAAAAGGCATATAAATGCAACTGTAGATGCTACAGTGTCTGTAGAGACACATTAGCATTCATTAATAAGAAACACTGAAGAAAACAACTTTAATGTTTATCTCCTCTTCTTGTTCCTCAGTTCACTGCATAGCTACCACATAAAGCAAGCTTTAAGTTCCTTTTTTACAGTGTTTAATTACAACTTAGATTTGAAATAAGATATGTAGATACAGAGAAAAAGTTGCACAGAATAAAAAATTTATCACATATACCAAGACACAACTCTTGCTTGTGTTATATCTCTGTGCTGTACTGAAGATTGATGCTGAAATGCCAATATGAATTAATGGAATCAGAACATTGACAAGTTAAGCAGAAAACTAAAGCGTGTCTGTAATGGATGAATGGACACAAAGATCCAGAAGAGGACCCAAAAAAAATATCTATATAGTTAGTTCAAAGGGGGAGAAATAAGATTTGTAGCCACAGGCTATCAATTAAGGAAAAGATGTATACATTATCTTACAAGCTTTTGTGTTTTTCTTCCTTTGTTTTCCCACAAGATTCCCTTATTAGAGGAATTTGCATTGCTCAATGAAAGACAAAGCCAGTTACCAAGTTCTCCCTCTTCATTTGGTCCTTCTATGTGGACAGCAGCAGTATCAGCTGAATCAACCACCCCTCAAACTCTACACAGGAATTATTTGTCTAAAAGCCATTTTATCATTTCTCTATTTTAAGAGATTCAGTGAACCTTAGAAAGATGTTACAAGACATGGCTGAATTGATTCAAGAGCTCATTATTGCCTGAGTGGAAGGTTTCCCTACTACCTCTCTTGGCTGGAGCCCATCCTGTGCCATGGTCACCCTCCAACGCAACCACTGGCCAAGAGCCAGTTTGGCCCAAAGGAAGAGGCTGTCTCCACGTGTGGCTGTCTGAGGGAAGCCGATGGCTCACAACAATGTCCATCATTGAACTCTTTCAGCACAAGATCCAGAAAGGTCTAGAGCCTCCATCCTGCCAACAGATTGAGTGGTTATATTTTTGTCATGTAGCCATCAGTTTCTGTTTCTACTATCATTGCAAAAGTCACTAGAAAATATTTGAGGGGTAAAGTATAACAAATTAAACTAGATTTTCTATTTGCGTTTTTAGTCAACTGAGTTCCAGAGTATGATCATTTCATGGGCTCCCCAACAGAAGAAAGGGATGTCAAGCACACCAGTAACACCCAGCTCTGGACAAAGCACAGCAGCTGACTCAGCCATGACTGGTGAAGTCTGTGCTGGTGGCTGCTTCTCCTGTTCTCAGCCACAGGCTACTTTAGAACCACAAAAGTCTTTTTTCAACACATGTATAGTTACTTTTTTGGTTTCAGTACTTGTTTCAGCCCTTCCTGTTCCAAGGGCTAACAGCCCTGTCAGAGCAGGCTTGCATACTGGACCATGAAATTCCCAGGAGAGTTACTTACTGTGGAACTAATTACAGCAACAACAACACTAGGAACACAACGTTTTATGCATAAGCCATACACAGCACATCTAAAATTAATCCAGCAACAAAAAGTACAGATGGAAAGAGTCCAACTGTTGCTATTCTATTGCTGATGTAGCTTTCAGAAGTATATTGGTTTTTATTTAAAATCATCCTGTCTCTTTTGCTTGGAAAGCACTTTCAGGCACAATCTGACTGCTGTAATATGGTTAAAGTGGGTAAACCATGGTATTTCAGTGCAGAACGCATTGCCAGATCCATCTGATGAAGGTACACTATGAAGATTGCAAGTATGTAATGTGCTACAGCTTTGATTTTGAAAGTAGAGGAGTACTTCTGTTCCTCAATTTTTACTGTATAGAGAAAACAGTTGGGAAATTTGAGACATGCTAGTTCTATTCTGCTCTGTTCAGCCAACCTTACTAACCCCTGCTTGGGAGGTAAAAGTTAGGAAAGTCAGTGACAGGAATTATGTGGCTTTCCCTCATGTGAGGTGCAACAATTATTTGTCAGGTACTCACATCAAGCTTCTGCTTCTTCAAACTTTGAAAGCAGAAATGTTACTGTGGTACCTCCTGAGTAACACAGCTGGGTGCCTTCTGCTCTTATCCTGGAGGTGTCAAGTCTTTATACAGGTTATATTTCCATGCACGTGGTGAAGGAAGCAAGATACGTCTAGGAATGCATATCTAAGTATTTGTCAGCTACAGGGGCCATAAAAAATCTTGAGACATGAGGAAAGTAAAATACAACTCCTATGAGGTGTTATCTCTGCACACTTCACTTATAGAATCAGAGGAGTCTTTTTGCATGTACAATAAGCAGCACTTGTGAAAGAGAAATAGCTAGAAAAATACAGTTAAAGGTATGTTTGACCAGCACTACGCAGAAACAGCTCTCTGCTCACTGGAGGTCCCCTGCATGCTACAGAATCCACAGAGCTGCAACTGGTGCACAAGTCCATGGGACCTGATAAGATCCATCCACAGTTCCTGAAAGAACTGGCAGATGAAGTCACTAAGCCACTTTCCATCATATTTGAGAAATCGTGGCAGTCTGGAGAGGTTCCTGCTGGCAGGAAAAGAGGAAATATAACCCCCATCTTCAAAAAGGGGAAAAAGGAAGATCCAGGGAACTATAGGCCCATCAGTCTCACCTCTGTGCATGGCAAGATAATGGAGCAGATTCTCCTGGAAAAGCTGCTAGGGCACATGGATGTAGAGGAGGTGATTTGTGGCAGCCAATATGGCTTCACCAAAGGTNAGGCTCAACATGAGCAGACAGTGTGCACTTGCAGCTCAAGAAGCGAACCGTGTCCTGGGCTGCAGCAAGAGGAGTGTGACCAGCAGGTCGAAAGTTGATTCTCCCCCTCTATTCTGCTCTGATGGGGCCCCACCTGGAGTATTGCATCCAGTTCTGGAGCCCACAGTACAAAAAGGACATGGATCTGCTGGAACAGGTCCAGAGAAGATGATTAGAGGCCACAAAGATGATTAGAGGGCTGGAGAGCCTCTGCTATGAGGATAGGCTGGGGGAGCTGGGGTTGTTCAGCTTGGAGAAGAGAAGGCTCCAATACACGAAAGGGGCCTACAGGAAAGCTGGAGAAGGGCTTTTTACAATAGTCTGTAGTGATAGGACAAAGGGCAATGGCCTGAAACTGCGAGAGGGTAGATTTAGATTAGATATAAGGAAGAAATTCTTCACCATGAGAGTGGTGAGGCACTGGAACAGGTTGCCCAGGGAGGTTGTGGACGCCCCATCCCTGGAAGTGTTCAAGACCAGGTTGGATGGAACTTTGAGCAACCTGGTCTGGTGGGAGAGAGGTGTCCCTGCCCACAGCAGGGAGGTTGGAACTAGGTGATCTTCAAGGTCCCTTCCAACCTCAACCATTCTACAACTTCTATGACTCTATGGTTTCTCTTTTGCTTTCATAACTTAGAGGAATACGAAACTGGACTGTTTAAGGGAGGCCATCATCATTCTTTTATTGCTGTGTATTTAACTAGGAAATACTGAGCTTGAGAGGAGCCATCATTTGGGCTTTACTTCATCTCCTTCATACTTGAGAAATTCACATGAGGTCTAATCACTTAAGTAAGTATAGTCTTCCTGAGTATGTGTAACTCTAAATCCCACCTCTATTTGCATACATATTACTAGACTAAATGAATAATTTGTTAACAATAGTAATCACAGTTAATATGAAAAGGCTGCAATTGAATAATTTGTTTTCCTTTTATGCTTCTTTATTATGACTAGTACTCATGTATAAAATATGAACCACTATATGGCCTATAGGTATTGTGCACACTTATAGTGAGCCATATGCTTTTTACAGGCAGCAGACTGCTTATCTTAGTGACCTCTGGTTGCCTGTAAATCACTGAACAAAGCTCGTTTACAGGATTCACGGTGATCTACACTATTGTGTTAGAGATAGTCCAGCAGTAAGCAGCTACATTCATTTCTTTATACTCAGTAAAAGACAATTATTCCAGTAAAATGACCTGTTTTACTATATTTTATTATCTGGGAATTAGTCTAAGTGAAAAAAGGTTGAGGAGTTTAATTAAATTATCATCCTGCAAATAGTATGATTTTGTAAAGATTTTTAAATTGTCCCTAGAGCAGTTTGCCCAGGTGATAGTACTTCAGCTTTAGCCTCAGGACAAACCAAAATAATACACATTATGAAGATAAAATATTAATGGAACAAAATGAGAGTTAGAAGCTTCAGAAATGTCTGGAGGAAAAATAAAAGCCTATTTAAGATACTGTCTTCCTACTCCTGCTCATCATCTTTTTGCCTCCAAACACGGGTTATATAGTGCATCCTACCAAGTGATCCTATTTTTAAAAGGTTGCAAAAAAGTTTATAAAGCAACCTGCTTTGGATGAAAATGTGTTCATTTAAGTAAATAATAAAGAAAAAGAAATCAGATATTCTGTTCAAAATGTGTGATCAGTTCTTACACCAATGCCCGTGTCACAAAGGTAGGGAGAGTTAAACTCTAAAATAAATCTAAGAGAATTAAACTTCTCTTTCTTACATCTAAGTTCTCTAAATGCTACATTAATGGATTTTGCAAGGAGGAGGCAAGAATGGAGAAGCTATTGCCATATTATTTTGAGAGAAGCCCAATTCTGTCAGTGAATATTAAGGCATTTTCTGAGAATGGTCCATAGAGAGATTTGCAGTAGCTGAAAACCACCACACTGTCCACTTAAAACATTTTTAAAAATCAAGTAAAAGTGTTAATGACTTGCAAGGCAATTTGATTTGTGAAGGGAAGGAGAGTTAAGTGAGTTGTGACTGGAATTGCTGTTGAATCAAAACACCACACTAGAAAAGTTTCACTTACAGAGAAGCTCGGAAGCATTAAACTGACATTCAGAGGCACTCATTGGCATCCCCGGGCCCACTTTCCATGAAATGCAATGTCCTTTTCATCTAAACTGCTGAATAAAAGCCAAAGTATCAGTTTTCCCTAACATTCAGAACTTCTCTTTCTAAAATGCTAAGTAAATAAATGTGCATAAATAAAAGCTGCATTTGAGAGACAGCACAGAGATACAGGATGCTTTAACAAACAATCCTTGTAAATGGGAGTTCTGCTAAGTGGAAAGGTTTATAGCTCAGAGCTCAAAGATGAGATATTATTTTTCCTATTTCATCATCCGTACTGAGCATTTCAGTCAATCCAGCAGTCCTCAGGAGGGGCTGATGGATCTAGCCCTGAGATTTTTCTCATTTCTTTTGCATGGTTTTATTGTCACAAGCTCATTTGCAATCAGGAGTCAAAGACAGTAATCAAGTGAATAAGCTCAGTCAGGGCACAATGTTAGTTGTGATTTTATTCCCACAGAGATTGCAGTGATCACCAACAATCAGATGTTCTTGGGGGCAGGAGCAAAAGAGGAAACCATAAATTTAAGTAAGAAATGGCGAAAATGTTATTTTAAGTTTAGCTTAAAGAACCATTTACAGGAATAGGCTCAAGCAATCATTCCACATGGTAGGCAATTGCAGAAATATTAGTCTGTAACAATATTACACATCATGTCATCCAAGTCTTTCAAAACAATCCTAAATCACATAATTCCCTCTGCTTTCTGTAATTTTAGTCTGTGTTGCAAATGCTCTGGAACTCTTAGAAGTTCTATCTGTTTTCCTATGCTCTCTTTGACTGCCATAGAGCCTACAGCTAATGCTGGTTAATAGGTGTTGGTAGACTGACTACACATTTAGCAACCATAAGGTAAGAAAATAGGAATACCTTTGTGCCAGAGCAAGTCAAGGAACTGAACAGAGCTATCCCAGAAGCAGGTAGCTTATCCTGTTTTGAATTCCAGGTTCACTGTTTTATAACAGTAACTCATGAGACCATGTTAACCTAGAAAATGATTTGGAGTTTGTTTGCACCTCTTGACTGCTTATACTTTTGGAGCTATGGGACAAGATTAGTAGCCTTCAGTCTTGGAAAATGCAAAATGTTTTGTTGTCTTTATTCTATGGTTGGGAAGGCAGAAAGTCTTTAGCCTAATGCAAAGGCCAGTATAACGCGACTTTAGATGAACAAGCACAAAAAATTGAGTTGTAGACTATATCCACTTGTCAGGAAGAGATGGGCACACATTCATAGACGCAAAATACCAACCAAACTCCCAAAGCCAGAAAGCAACTCTGGCTTTTTCCAAGACAAAAAGTCTTCAAAGGCCTGTGAATCAGCAGAGCCTTAACACAGCTCTTGAGAGTCAGCCAGAACACATTGAGCAATCCAAATGTCTGACAGCCCTGTATCTACAGGGAGTCCAACTCTCAGAGAAAAGATTACAAAAAAAGCATAAACCAGGGGTTTCTGAATGTTATCTTGGGTATATAATTCTCAAATCTTTTAATCTTACATGTAAATAGGTGACTAAATAAATCCCACAGTGAGGAAGTGGGTTCAAGAGAACATTTAAAAATTATCTTAAGAGGATTTTTAAAAACATTGAAGTGCTGAAAACATCTTATCTTGGTTTAGATTTGTGAAAGAGTGTTCTAGTTGCATCATCCCTTTCAACAACTTGAAGCTCTCAACTGAACAAATATCTAGTGACTATTTTCCCTTCCTGGTCTTTTATTTATAGAGTATACTATACTTATACGCTAAGTCATTATAAATAAGTGGTGTCTTTTCCCTCCTGTTTCACCACTTTTATTCCCACATTAAGTTGCTATTTTTCCTTATCAGTTTAAGATAGTCACATTGTCATAGCTTTTAAAAACACGTCTATATTTAATTTCTTCTAAATGGCTCAACTAATAATTAGCTTTTTTTTCTTTTAGGGCACTGTAGAGAGGTAAAAGAATTTTACTGTTTAGCTATGTAGCTAGTCCTAGCGAAATAGTCAAGGCCAACAGCCAAAGATTTGCATCCTTCAGTAATGACACATAGTAGCAGCAGCAGCAAGATTCTGCTCATTGGCAAACTGATGACTACCTGAAACCTCTGAGGGGATTGAGAAAACAGCTCAAGTTTCACAAGCAGGTCGACACTGACATCTAGCCGAGTAAGAGTAGCATCATAAACTAGGATTCTTCTGGCTCCTGGATTAAAATGAACACCTATTGTACATTATCATTTTAATGTAGGATGTGATATAACTGTTGACAGCTTTAATTTAGTTCTTCAAATTAGAAATCGAACTACTCAGAGACCTCGTGTGGATGCTACCTGATGACTTAAGGGAATCATGTTCTTTCTCCTGTTGCCAAATGTTCTGCATTTTCTCATCAACAACCATCTGCATATTTACCCCTGCTTTTGGCTTTGGGATTTCCTTCAGATACATTTTGTGGTTTGGGGTTTTTTTTATAAACAAAATGAAACAAAACCCCTCCTCTCCACCTCCCCAAAATAATCCCACATCATTTGGGAAAAGAAACTCAAAACCCAAAGCACAGCAATAAATATGCAGTCTTCTAATGCTTTTATTTAACAATTATAAATTAAACAGGTGTGATTTGTGCTACTACTATTTTAAATGTATACAACACAGAATTGCTTAGCAAGCCAGATCCATTCATGTGTGGAAAACATTACTATAGGGGTTTTAGATGGAGCCTTCTCTTCCACAGCCATGATATTAAATATTTAGTGTTTGCAATTGTCTATGTGTTTATATGTTTCTGTATTCTTACTAATGCAGAAGCCTTTTCCACACTTCACATGCACGGTGTCAAATACATACTCTAAAAATTTCCTTTTTCAGTCCTGCATGCTCTGGGGATGAGGATCGAGCTCCACCCCTTACTAATCAGCCATAGACTTGCAGCCTTTAAACTCTCCTTACTATTAGGAGAGCCGTTGCTCATTTAGGCTAGAGATAAAAGAGAAGACTGTTAAAATAACAGCAAATGTGACATCTGACCCATGCCTCTTACAAAGCAAGCAAGTAGGATGAGATAAACACAGAAGAAGAAATAGGAAATTTAGACTAGGCATTCTTACAGGAGGTTTCAAAACATTCTCTCCAGATATTCTTGCAATAGAAAAGCCCATCTGTTCTCTACAAAGCTAATGAAGTCACTGGCAAGATGTGTCTTTATTGCTCTCCTCATTGCCCAAGAAGTCCTTCTCAACTGATAAAGAGACAATAGAAGGTAATGTTGACTGCCATTCTTAATCAGTTACCATAATGGATGAATGCTTTTAATTTAAGATTTTAAATATTTCATAAATTTTATTAAAGATTAACAAAGAAGGTAAGCTAAAATTGATTTATCATGAGATCCAGGTCATTTTAAATCAGATACATTAACAAGGATAATAGTTTCTTTTTTAGTCTAGATGAAGGCAATTTATGAGCACTAGGAAATTTTGCAGATTGCCTGTGGGTAGAGCTTGGCATCTGTGTAATTATGTGGGATCTCTGAAGGCATTTAAAGGCCAATTGACTGCTTTTAAGTCATCTCTTTAAGCTGGTAACAACTAGGATATAAAGATTTTGTGGCCAAATGAAAGAACTGTGTTTCAGTGTTGCCAATTCTGGCCCAGCAATTCATAAGCCTTGAAAGTTAATCCCTGGATATATTTTATAGAATATATATTAAAAGTTAATCACAAAATTGATGTTGGAGAAGACTAATTAATCTTAAAAAAAATGAAAACATTCTAGAGCCATTGGAGAAAAAATTGACTTGGTGAATGATATAATTAAAGGAAGTAATTCACAAAGCTTGCCTGGTTACAGGGATCAGATCCAGGAAAACTGAGTTTTCTTGGCCTGATCTTCATATATTTCTTCATGTATGCCCACCAGTGTTAACACTCTGGCTATCCATCAGAAGGGAATTACTGTGCTCACAACTGTCAATCTGCTCATAATTACAGACTTCCCCCACACACATGCTCTAACACATGCAGTGAATAATTCCCAGCATCCAATTTTACTGTCTATTGTATTTTAAAAGGCAAAAGAAGCCATTTCCTTCCTTCCTCCTTCGCGTTCATATTATATATAATGGAGAGATATGTATCTTCTTGTCACCTCTTTGGATTGCAAGAAGGCCCTGTACATTGACTCAATAGTTCTCAATTTCTACATTGCAGCTGAGCTGTGTATTTGCTTATGGTTGCTAACAATAACTTTGGATACACACATTAATTAGAGGATGTTGTGGTGTGACTGAAATAGATTTTCAGTAAAAGCCGTTTTGAATGGCTGGTTTGTTGCAATAATGTTTGTTTGTAATAATTAGAATTACTAATTTTCTCATGTAAAAAAGGTACCAAAGGAGAGGATTTCTGACTGCTTCTACTTAACCTTCTAGCTTTTGCATACCAGGAATCATATCATTAGGCATTGCATAGCACAAAGGCACCCAAGGGCAGAGTTTAACAGCTAACAAGCATGTTGCACCCAGACCTTCTGCATCCACTTATGAAATTCTACTGTTTTTGACTACTAGCATCAGGCAGCTGGACGCAGTACAGCAGCTACTAATACACAGATCTTTCTGAGCAAGCCAGTCTGTTTACAGTACAAAACCAACACCAGCACAGCTATGCTTGTTGCATGATGCTTAAAGGAAAGAAAAAAGAATTAAAGACACTCCCACAAAGGCTGTCATTAAGTGTATAATACATTGACATTTCCTACAATTTTCTGTTGTCTGTTATGGACTGTATCAATTCATGTCTTTCATGCATTACAAATCTGACGAATCCAGAACAATTTCCATCAAAATGTCAGCCAAAAAAACTATTACAGAAGAGATTTTTCTTCACAAAAAATTGCAAATGCTTGTATTACTTCTGATTAGAGTATGCAGTTTAGGGATCAGTATTTGAAGAAATAAGGAACTACAGTACTCTTTGCTGTAAGAAGTAAAAAAAAAAAGTAAACTATTTATTAATACTGCTAGGAGATCATAATTAATTTTACTGTAATTTATAGAAGGAATTAACACATGCTTGTCTTTATGCAAAACAAAAACTGCTCTACAACTAGGTTTTTGCTACTCTCAACAACCTATTCATCATTGCATCACAGGATTACAGGCAGCACTAAGAAATCATTGCATGACTTTTACTTGCCTTGTTCCCAACAGATTTTTGCATATCTCGTTCTTGAAAGCCTTCAGTGATGGGGAGTCTCTATCTTAGGCAAGAAATTGTGCTTAATTGTCACCAGTACCAAGGAAACAGCAGGTTATGTTTAGATTGTAATTTCTGACTGCTTCCTTTGATCAGTTGTACAACTGAGTGAAAATCACTACAAAGGATCTGATCTCAAAAATTTAGCTAACCAGTCCCCTTCTGTCCTAACAAACTAAACAACTATCTCCAAACAGCTAAGTTTTACCATTACACCATGTAGTTTGGAAAAACAAACCAACCCCAAACAAGCTGGATTTTATAAATGTGCAAGTTGCTAAATTGCAGTGCAGTTATCTGTCAGGTATTTACAGAATTCAAGAACATAAATTAAATGTTACTACAAAGTAAAAGTATTCATTCAAGCACAGAAGTATGCGTCGATTTAAAAACAAAACAAAACACAACAGCTCACTTATTTCTTCAGCAGTGCTATTCAAAATGCAAATCTTTCCAAGGAACAGAACTGAATATTATATTTGCACAATCTTGCAGATACAACTGTATCTACTATTTCACCATACTTTTCTGATCAACCTTTCTATACCATGTTCTTAATTCCTATTAGAAATACTTGGCCAAAATATTGGTTAGTTGAAAAACTATATTTAGGTGTTGATGGAAAAGTTTAAAGAAAAGATGTGTAGATTCCAAAATTAAGTTAAGAGTTCTCTCCCTACCAATTAGAAAACTTTATTGAAATGTTGCCCTAGATGAAGCAGATATTGAACAGTTTCAGCATTCATTTACTTGGAAAACTATGCAAGTTTTCAAATACACAAGTATTTCCCCTGCTCCAGTTCAGTTTCAGCTGCTGTGATACGGTCTCCAGCAGTACTGTTTTTACAGGCGAGTGAGATCAAATTCCTGAACTCATTATATTGTCTGTAGAAACAATCTTAGGGAGCACTGGAATAATGAGAAAGAAGGAAAGGAGAAGAAATAAGGGATAGAAAAAGAATTTGGTCAATAAAATTGTTATAATTACTTTTGGGTTGCTTGAAATTGAAGTAGAAGATTTCTTTTTTCTTTTTTTCTTTTTTTCTTTTTTTTTTTTAACTTCCCCAAAACATTGTATTTTGAATTATTTAAAAAAGAAAAACTAATCAGCAACTTATTAGCACAGCATTTGATTGCATTTTGAGAACTTATTCTTTTTGGAAGGGTTCAGGTTCTAGGGCTTTATAATCTCATAATGCAATGCTTATTCCTCTCTAAAACTGCAAGGTGCTTTATAGAGGCTAGAGGATAACATAGCTAGGTACAGAATAAGACTTGCATTTGTCAGTTTAAAAAAAAATGAAACTGAAATGCCAACATTTTGATATATTGGAATTTAACGTGAGATGGAAATCCTACATTCGGTTTCTCTTTATCACCTTGTTTTGATATCACCTGCTTTACCTGGACAGAGACCTCGGGTTCAGATAACAATCTTATGAGACTCTTAAGTACCAGCCTTGAGTATACAGCTAGAATCAAAGTATTGAAAAATTTAAAGCTGAATTCTGGTTTCTGTGGTTATTATAAAAACCTATAAGATTCTTAGCTCTGTCAGTGACTATGATGGTTTATGAATACAAGGTTGATAATAACATTAATTTTATTATAAATAAATACAATTGCAGCACAATATTTCTTTATTGGAGTTTCTATGTTTCTTTACAGAGTTTGTGGCATAAAATGAGGGCAATTATATTTACCTCCTTTGAAAAGTGATTTGTGATCTACTGATGAAGCTGTTGCATGAAAGAGGTAAGTGTGTTATTACTAAATCATAAGGCTCAGTACATTAGTAATGCAATTATCTCTTCATAAGGAAGGAAAAGTGTAAGTGGTTTCTTTGCTCATAAACTGAATTCAAACATGATTTCCACTGCTGCTTTTCACCATTGAACAAAACTCTGTCCAAGTCTCTCATCTGTGGTATAGTTAAGAACTCAGATATTTTTAGCATTACAATCTTCCTAAAATACTATAAGACTGATTAAAAACAAACAAACTAAAACAAAATAAAAATTTCATCCATATTGTCACTCTAAATATGGAGGATAATTTCAGTAGTACTTGTGTGACCTAGCAGCTTCTTTTCAAAATGTGTTTGTGGAAAAGTATCATTCCAGGTACGCTGAAGAAGCTGAAGACTTAACACACTAGAAGTCTACCTAACTTCTAGGCTCCCAATTCCTAGACTGGAAACAAAAGCCTCCAGAAAGTCTGCTTGAAGATTTCCTGTCACCATTGACTTGATAACTGCTTTGTGTCAAATACTTACATGTACATCAGCTCTTTGGAGTGACTGTTTGAGTCTCATGGGTATGAGCTCTGTGGCCACCATAGCCCCATCATCAGGGTTAGAGAAAGCATTCAATGTTTTCCTTACTTTTGTCATAGTAGGAATTAATTCAGCTTGGACAGTCTGTTCTCATCACTTACTACGTTAAGAAGTGAGAGTAACAATTCCTTTTGTCCTGCATGGTCCGAGTTTTGCACAAGTAGATCCTTGTTAGGATCAACAATCAGCACAGCAGCCTTCCCACAGTCCTCTCTGTTCAAACGTGAGCTGGTCTAGGACCCCCTGGCACTGCTGGAAGCAGTGTTGGTGTTTCAGTCATAGGGTGTGTTGTTTTTAGGCCAACTCACCTGCATATACTGAGGACCAAAGGGTGACAGTCCCTGCATGGAGAAATTCACCCTCAAATCTGTAGAGGAGCTCGTCATTCCTGATCTGATCCAAAGTAACTGTCAGAAGAGTCGGGACCCCATTTGTTCAAAGAACACGTTCACCATCAACATATTCCTGACATTGTTTTTTTAAACCAAAATTGTCTTAGCTAACTCAGCCTCAGAAGACCATTAACTTCCCTTGAACTTGTTCTTTTAAGGGTTTGTTTATTACTACTTGGCAAGTTTAACCTGCACAATGCCTACAGATCTATCCACGATGATCTTACTTGTTTTGCCTGTTTAGGGGAACCGGAGAATAAACCATAAATCAAGTAAATCAAGAATAAAACTCTTATTTATTGGAACAGCTTAATGTCATGTTCTAACATTCACTGTTCCACAATAGACCTCCTAAACAGTGAAATGACACCTAATCTATCCAGTCAATAGCAGAAAACTAATTAATATGGCTGTCTATGATTTAAATAAGCCAGTTTGTTAGGATTTTGTTTATGGCAGCACTGAACACAACTAGCAGTAGACATTGATGTTTCAGCTTAAGTTCAACTTCAGCATTAAGAGCACAAGACTCTAAAAGAACAATTTAGTTTGGATTACAGTTTCAAATAATTTATTTAAGGTTCTGATGCCTTTCAAAATGCTGCTAGTTATTAAAACGTTATTTACATTCTGTCCCGTAACAGCCAAAAAGAACACCAATAATACATCAGATTCAATATTATATTTATCAGTTTTATACAGCAGAGTAGAATAGAAAAGAAATATAGCTAATCGTGACTTACATCCAGTTCTAAGTATTCAGGTATAAAAATTTTAAAATGTACTATGGATTAACGGTCTCTTCATATACTTCATGACAATTTCCTGGCATGAATTGACCACAAATCATTTTAAGGCACAGACATTTCTTTAATGTAAAAATGACAAGGGCAAGTTAATATCTCTAAAGGAACAGAGAGTTTGAAAATTGAATTCTAACTGTGCTATGGACAATAAAATAACCTTTAGATGACAGGTATTGCACAGTATGAGCCATGGAACAAATTAAATAGGGGTGTTTCTTTGATTCTGAATTAGTCAAGATAAAGGTTTCTTTAAAATAAAAGGGGATTTAAAAGTTAGGTTTATTTCTTCCCTCCACAGTTAGAAAGTATACCTGAGCTTTTTTATTGTACTTAGCAGGTGAAGGATAAATAGAATTATTTAGTGACATTTCCTAGATTTGGTGAACAAATTCTAAGAAATTGTGTTAAATACTATCAGTAATATATTTCCTTCACAAAAGGTTTTGGAATTTTCTCAGCTACTCTTCAGAAAACAACCAAGCCTCACAAATCCCCATAAAAGAACAGCAAGTAATCCTGGAAAATGTTACATTCCCTAAGCTTGCAAGGCACTGTTTGCTATGAAGAATGTGTTCTTCTAAATCATCCATGTACTTTGTGGAAATCAAGCTGAAAGAGTTATTTTTAATTAGGCCAACAGATAAAAGCAGTGGAATGAGTGCATCAGCTGCAAGGCAAAACACATCCTTGGGAAGAAAGAGGATGTGTGTGGTTGCTCTGGCATAATTTCTGTCCACGGTAAATTTCAAGACTGCACCTTGGTCAAGTTTTCCTTCTTCACTTTCTACATCTTAGAAATGTTCTTGAGGTAGATGAGGGCAAGAAGAAAGGGCTAGCAGTTTTGCTAGATCCCCTTTACAAGTTGAAGTGCTGGGCCTGGGCTGTGGCCCCTGAGTTGGAATTGACCTATGGATGAGTCACAACCCAGCAACATGGTTTTTTTCCCCAAGGCCCCAGAGGCAGAACCTGGCCCACTTGTGTAAGGCCCTGCCTTCCCCCAGGTGATCGTGGCTGGGATGGTGGGTGAGGCTAGAGATATATTAACCAGGAACCAGATCAGTTTGAGAGGAAACAGGAGCTGAACCAGTTGGAGAGAAGCAACAGGAGAAAGAAGAAGCAACAAGAGGCTGATCAGTTTGAAAAGAGTTCCTGCAGAAGAGAGATTCTGTTGGGGCCAGTTGGAGGAGCTTCTTGTTGGGGGCAGCTTGCTGAGCTCTCTCTCAGTAGCGTGGTTCCCATTGGCCTATTTGAGATGGAGAAGAGCAAACAGGTGAAGAATAAAATATGAAGTTATGCTGAGGGGATGTTGCTGAGTTTGGTGTTGGCCTGAGGAAGAAGAGAGCTAGCAGCACACAAGTCAAAACCTGATATTCATAAATGCATTGCTGTCTCTGGCAAATGGTTTCTCCACCCTAGAAACTCAAAGAGGGTAGCACTGAGAAGTGAGAACAAGCAAGATGTTTGGGATTAAAGAGGCACAGAATCTCAGCCATAATCCCACAAAGACTTTATACCTTGATTCTGACCTTCTTCACAGCTGCCCTTGGCTACATCCAAAGATCGCTGAAAGTTCAGAACCCCAGACCATTTGGAAGACTGAATGCATTTTTTTCAGTTATTATTTGTGTATGTTACCAACAAGTAAATGAAATAAATATGTCCAGAGGCATTCTCATCTTCTACATATGTATTTTTAAAAAGAGCTTTACGGAATGTCTGTTAATATCTTTCTATGAAAAGACCAAGATGATATTTTTCTAGCTTTTCCTAGAGAAACCCTCCACAGAGCTGGCAAATACAAAGTAATAAAAATAAGCAGTGCTTATAAGGATTAATTTCAAACCTCTAGTTGCCTTTTATCATGAAGTTTTCATCCAGATTACATATCTGATAATAAACAGCGAAGTTTAAAAGCTTGTCTTTCAGTAATACATTGAGAAACATTAATATCTGAGTCAGGTTACTTGCATATAAATCTTCGAGGCATGCTAACACGAGGGAGTTAAAAAGTGTAACAAAATCAAACAGTACTCTAAAATTTGTGATTTTCACAAATTATGACATCTATTATTATGACTTTCTCAGCATCTGATTTTGAGGAGTTTTTTTATTACCCACTCAGGTTAGAAAACTAACTGTTCTAATTGTTCTTGTGGTTGCTTCATTGATACAAGGTACCCACCAGACTGGAAACCAAACAGTGTTTGCATTGCTTACATATCTAAGTCACTGGGTTAAATTCCTACTGCCCAATGGACAGATATCCTACATTTCTGTGAAGTAGTTCTATAAAGTCTAAGACATAGCAATAAAGAAGAGATCAATTTCTTCACAGTCACAGTTCTCAGATACTCAGTTCCTCTATATCGTCAGTACTCTGCATGGTGAGGACTAAAATTTCTTCTCCTGTGCTTTTGGGGCAGAAACAGCTATAGGTTTAACATATTATGCACATCAAATTTCCTGAGGCTGGATTTGTAAGTTTCTATGAAATCAAACATTTCTGCTCCCAAGTTCTGCTCCACAGTGTCTTCTGAAAGAAAACTGCTGTTGTAAGACCCAGGCTCAGATGGGGCTACAGCCATTTCACAGGCACTAGATCTGCACAGGAAAAAATCCCACAGGTCTGAGAGAATAGCCCGGTTCACCCAAGTTAGGTGCAGATAAATATTACACATTAACCGCTGACTGTTTTCCTCTCAAGTCTTACATGTGTACATTTTTAGCTACACAAGGCCATCACTTAGATGTTCAAAGATGCACATCACAGTAATAACAACTCATCGCATAAACCAGACATGTTTCACAGGATACATACAATTTCATTTCATTGCTTTCATGTGCAATGAGTTTACAAACCACCATGTTAATTGGAAGCAGCAAATACTGTATTGTAATTAATAAAAGGAAGTCACTCTTTTCCCAATCTGCATTCAAAGTAAATACTAATTAGAAATCAGTATTCCATTTAATTGAATTGTCATACACTTCTCTTCAGAGGCTTTTTATGTTTTTTTAAGTATTCACAATTGGAATAGAATTCCTAGAAAACCCAGCAGTAATGTGAGCATATTGGTGTCGTAATGACATTTTATGAGCTGACTTAAAGTATTTTAGAATCTGTGGTTCCCAAGTCACCTTAGGACAGCATCCAATATTGAAAACATCAAGAATATACTAGCTCTTTGGAATATACTCATTATGCAGCTGAAGAATTAATATTTCTGGGTGCAGAAAAGGTAACATTCTAATAATTTTTTGCTATGCTGGCTATGAAGTAGGTACAACAATACCTTAACCAAAGCTGGGATAAATAAATAGAGCTTGAAACAAGGCAACAAAAATCAGAACGTAAATGTGCCTAAAGCTTGACAGTCAGAAACCAATTCTCTCACCATTTTAAGATCTTTTTAAAATACTTATTACTTTCTGTCTTAGCAACACTGAGCTTGCTTATGTTCATATCTAGTACTTTTGCTTAATTTTCTTTGTGGCTTTCATATTACTTCACCCCTTAATTACTCATCTTCCATGTGACTATCACTGTCTCCTAGACACTTGAAAATTTATTTTATTAATTATTTCTCATATTTTATCGCTATGAGGTGCTCCAGTGAAATGGGGATGTAGGTCACATGCTACATTAACCTGAAACACTATTTAAACATGAACAGAGGGGTGCAATTTTCTCCGGGTATTACCTGGCAGAACCCTTTTTGCTGTGCATCAGTACAACACAGCATTCACATTGACAAGCCTGAAGGACATAAACCATGTCAATGAATGAACCATTATTATGCTCACTGTTATTATATGCTGCAATATTAGTAAATAATCTCAAATGGTGACTTTCTATGTGTCATCCATAACAGAGAGAAGTTGCAGTCTTAAGTATTATTTAAGTCACAAGCATTTAAATACATTCTATATGTCTTAAGACTTTAAAGCTAGAAAAATGACCATACAGATCTTGTTCAATCTCCCATATAACACAGGCCACAGTTTTTGCTGTTCAAAATCCACTGCTGAATCGATTCTTTTCACTAAAGATCTTGGAGCTAAATCAAATGAAACGACATGCCTGAAGTGAGACCTTGCTGTTTCTGTAGAAAGCATTCTTGGAAAATACAGTGGTGTCAGATGAACAAGCACAGCCTTCTTGTAAGGTCAGAATTCATCTAAGAACTAAAGAACAGCCTAAGAAAACTTTCACTTTAGTTAATACATTTTTTTTGAGTGTAGCTGAGAAATAGTTCTTACACTTACTTTAATGGGATTATTTCCACTGAGTTTAGTGTGTAACAGTTTAGCTATAGATCTTCTGATGACTCTTATTCCCATCTAAGAAAAGCAAAATAAATGCTTTATTAAATCAGGAAAGAGAACATTGATCGTCACAGCAAGAAACTTCCTCTCAGTATAACAGCCTGAAATATGTGCTGTGTAATATAGTAGTGGTATTTTTAGATATGAGACAAAACAGCTATTAACATACGTAATGATGTTGGAGATGTCATCAGCAATCAGTCTTACTAGGTGGTCTTTTACCTGTGAAGTGAAAACAAAGATGAACACAACTAGATTTCCAATATGACAATATTGCTTTTCCTCAACATAATTTATATCACCACTAAAAAATAAAATTATAGAAGAATAAGGTTATATTTATTGATCCAGCTATATTTAAATGAAGTATATTGCATGAATTGGGGATGAATAAAAAATATCTGAAACATATAGCTCAGGTAGCAATTACATTTTTATGAAAAAGGTTTTAATTGAACTAGTAAATATATTATGCAGTGGATTAAGCCTAGTATCAGTGAGGTGTGTAAAACTCCAGGAAACAATCCAGTACTTGCAGACATCTGACCTGAATGACCAAATTCACTTAACTAAACTTTTTTCAACATCTCCTCTCATGTCAGTCTTTATACAGTGTATTTGGAAACTGAGCTTTTAATCAGTCAACCAAGATAACAACTGGAAATCATATACATGGACTTTACTTAAACATTCCTGAAAATAATATGATTTGTTTCCCTATCTAGGAAAAGGGAAATAACTGAAGTCACAAATCCACCAGAACTAATAGTTGTAAAGCAGATGAGATCGGGAAATATTTTAATTGTATAATCTAAGATTCTAATTATTGAAGAAGCTAACACCAAGCATGCAATTTGACTCCTGGGAGCTACAAGTTGAAAGACAGGTTATTGTACCCTTAAATTCAAAGAGAGGCAACTATTGCAATTTTTAAAAACAGTTATCTCCCAGCTCCCCATAGAAAAATCTTGAAACCCCTCAGTAACACATAGCTGTTTAAGAGTATAAATAAATCAAGGGAGCAACTACTTCAACTGGAGATTAAAAACCCTTCATAGGAGACTCCAAATTGTATTCAAAAGAGTTAGCAAACTGCTGTGTGTAGAAAGGGAAACAGCCATGCATTTAGAAAGTTAAGAGGAATTCTGAAAAAATTCCTGGTCATTTAACCATGAATACTAGCTACATTGTACATTGGAAGCCACCTAAAACAACAGAAAGCCACAAGAATGTGTATACTGATTAAATGCTTAAACTTTTCAAGTAGAAGGTAGGATATAAAGCCACAAAAAGCTTTACTATACAGAAGATGGATTTCAGTCACAAAACTACAACAAAACAAACCTGAAAATGCCAATTTTTACTTCTATCCAGTAGAGGTTTTTGAACTTTCAGTATTCTCACTTCCACTCAACTAAAGCTTTATTAATATGTCTAGAAATACATCAGCCCTGACAGTGCTGGGCAGCTAGACTCAGTCAAAACTAACTCCTATCCATTTTCTATTTCATTCTATTTATTTCTATTTCGTATTCATATTCCATGAATAAAGCTTTATTTCACACAAAGCAATGAGTGCAAAGCATGCCTACAGTTTAGAATATGAACATAAGTGTTAATTTGATGTAACAAGCATTAAAGAAAGAGGGGTTTGGGGGGGGTGTTGTTTTCGGGGAGTTTAGGGTTTCTTGGGGGTGGGGAGAGTTTGTTGTTGACTTTTGTCTTAACAAGGGAGATATTTTAGAAGGGACAAAATTAAGTATTGAATATGACACAGGAGGAATATATGTTAGATAAAGGAAAGAAAACTTAAGAAAACATAAAATATATCAAATCTTACCAGTGTTCTTCCAAAAAGAAAGGAAGCAACAAATAAACAGCAATATATGTGTTTTAAAAAAAGACACATCTTCAAAAAGGATATGAGAATTAAACAGTTAGCAAATGACAAAAGTAGGAAAACGAGGAAGTGACCAACCAAGAACGTATAGTGTATTAAATTTGGTGGTGATGGTGGTGGTGATGTTGTGAGGCGAAATTCTTCAAAAGGAGGTGGTGCTAAATTCCTAGGGATTAAGAAGTTCAAAATAAGATCCAAAAAGGCCAGGGAAAAATAGATGGTAAAACCTGTCTCAGATAATAAAGGAGGAAAACATAATAATGAAAATTAAGATTATAATATTACCAAATTATTTAAACTTTTAGTATAATATATTATAATTATCATAAATTAAACAAAACATGGGAAATAGNAAAAAAGAAGGCCTAAGGATCCTGAAGCGAAGAGCATAAGGGTATACTGAAGGGATAGCATAAGGGCCAAGACCCTTGTGATCCCTCAGCTTTATACTATGATGTATATGGGATGGAATACCTCGTTGGTCAGTTTAGGGTCACCTGTCCTGGCTGCTCCTCCCCGCAGGTGTGGCCTTTCACTTTCTGCACCCCCTGATGTGGTACACAAGAGTTAGCAGTGACCTTGGTCTGCACACCAATCCTTGGTAGTAACTCTAAACATCAAGTGTTATCACTGCTAGAAGCAGACACTGCCTGTGAAAACATGCTGTTAGCTTCAGAAAGTGCAGTTAGTTAGCAGAGACTCAGATGAAAAATAAAATCACTGAACAGAGTTGGTTTGGTTCTAACTCAAACCAGGACATAGCAGTAAATAAAATTCTAGTAAAATACCAACCAAAATATTCAGAGAAGCTGAAATATTTTGAAGATAATGGAAACGTTAACTCAATTTTCTAAAAAAACACATCCNAGAAGAAATAATTAAAAAAACAAGAGACTGCTAAACATCAATTTTTGCAAGCAGTCAAGAATGGAGAAATAATTTTGCATATCAAAGGGACTGATTTGCAAGACTAATGTTAACACAACTTTTTCTTAAATCACAGAGTACCAGAAAGGTATCAGNTTTTTTTAGAAAACCAGGGGAGGCAGGGGGAAAGGGAGATGAATAAGGTAAACCTATCTAAATTCCAGTAAAGAGCTTGATATAGCAGGAACAACTCTCGATTGCATCCCATCCCTTTGATACTACCCTGATGATTTGAAAAGCTGCAGAGAGGCAGAAATGGCTTATCAGGCATAAAGATGAAGAAATAATAAAACGGTGCTTCTTGTGTTGTCTTAAAGAATGGGAGCTTTTCCCAAGTTAGAGACAGGGCAATTCCTAGTATTGCTGAGCACCAGCAGCACAAATGTTTAACAAGGTAATTTACATCTCTCTTTCTAATCTTGTACCAACAGTTTGCAGCTGCTATACATATTTTTTCTGTCATATAATGAAATCTTACCCTTAAAATAAACTTTCTTTGCTTTAGAAGTGCATAACTACTGAACAAAAAATAAAAATTAACAGACAACCAATAGTTAAAAATATAAGCTAAATACCTTAATGTTCATAATATCCAGCAGAGTTCTAGTGAGGTATCTTTTAACAGGTGGGGAAATGTTGAGTAAGTGTGAGTAAAATCCAAGAAGTTATTAAAATCTGGTGGCAAGGTTATCACTGAAAAATGTAATTTGACCTGGAAAGACTGGAAATGAAAGCAGAAAATAAACTGGGTTGGAACATGGCAAGTAGAGAGCGTTATCTGTACAGCAGCCACACCAAAGGAGAAAGTGATAAAACAAGTCGTATTAAACCCACAGTTGAAAATGTAAATGAAAGGAAAAATCTGACTGGTGTTCATACAAGTGTCAGGAAGACCTAAATGCAAAGTAAACTTTTGTAAATAGCTCTAACGGTAACATATTTGAAATATCTATTTTTATTTATGATTTCTTAGTCACTTCCATAAAAAAAAAAACCCGAGCCTAAATTAAAGGAATAAAGTATTGTTGAAAATTCCATTTACTTGAAGTCTTCATCTACGTTTTGGTAGTTGAACAAATACAGGTGGGGGAAAAAAGTAACTATGTCCATAGGACAGAGGAGAATTATAAGCCAAGAAAAAAAAAAAGAAAGGAAGAAAATTACAAAGAAGGAGGTCAAATAAGACAAAAAGTAGAACTTAAATTGAATGACACAAGAATACCTATGAGATTTATCATATTTTGTTAACTGGATAAATGAAAACCTGTATTAGTACAATTGAAAATTTGTTCCAGCCCACATTTCACTTAGTTTTTCAGGTTAAAATAGGGGCAGAAGTAGTCTCAGCAGTCTCTAAAACTGGTAAACACAAATTGGAAAGGCTATTACAATCCTTAACAATTGTTTCTATAGCTCATTTCAGATATTTCTGTGCCTCATTTCTGTCTGTGCCTTTCCAAGAAGTTCAGAGTGCTGCCTGGCAAAAATATAGTACTGTAGCTGAGGTGAACGCCTGTAGGAACACTGTATTAAACTACAGTTATGCACAAAAGCTGTACTGAAGCCTCCATCATTAAACTGAGGCTAAAAGGTTGAATCATTTGAACTTCTTGGCTGCTCTGCTGTGGAGATGGATATCAGGGCAGCAGAAAGGTAGCTTTGCTGAATGAGAACATTCCGAGCCTATATTTTAACAGAAGATATTTTGAGAAATGTCAACAGCCATGTCTAGTATTTGCTGAGCTAGAAGATTGGATCTGAGGTGAGATTTTGGAATAAATAACAAGTAGAAAAGCAGTTTCAAAATTAATGTAGTAAAAACCCCAAAAAACACAAAGTGAATGATAAAGATCCTTTCTGGACAGTTCTGCTTTCTTCTTAAATCTTTGAATGAGAATTCAAGGAGTTTTAGTATATCTGGATCTTATGAACTTTACTGAATGTAAAGTAAAGACACACATCAATCATTTGACAGCTGCTCCAGAAAAGACCAAGCATCAAAAAACTAAGCAAATAAAAGGCACTTAATAACATTTGTAAGTTTTACTCTGGGTATTTAGTCATCGACCAGCAACAAAACCCCTGTGTAGTAACCTAGGCTTATTGCTGCATTTCTGATTTCAGTTATTTCTCCTCCCCATTTGCACTGTAGCAACACATTCAGTTCAGTAATGTTTTGCATTTGCTGAAATGGAGGTAGCAAAAAATATCTGTTGTGTCAGAATACTCCAGGTTTCTGCTGTTCCCTTACTGTCTGGAAGCCAGAAAAGTAGAAGTTGGGAGTACTAACACTTATAACTAGCATAGTTCCAGAAACAGTCACAGTATATTTATAAATGAATAATCCTGGTTTATGTTATAATAGAAGAAGTTATTCTGTGGGTATTTTTATGGTTGTCTTTTTTTTTTTTTCCTATTGAACAAGAGAAATTTTGCTATTCTAGGCAGTATTCAAAGCCTCTGTAGGTTTTAAAAACATTATACTACTGAAAATGTCAGCAGGCTGAATTAAAAGCAGAAGATTCTGTCAAATACTTAGATATAAAGCATGCTAAAAGTATCAATTAATAATCCAGAATGTAAATAAAGTGGAGGTAAAATACTTTATTAGGAATAAATTTGAACATTAGGAATGCTGAGGTGAAGGACAGAATATTACAAAGCAGCTACCATAAAGGTGTTATGACTGCAGGAATTTATGAGCAGCAGGTAAGTAATTTGTTTTCTCACCACTTTTCAAAAAGGCTCACATAAGAGCCAAACATTTTATTAAATGTGGTTTTAACAAGCATTTACTTCTGAAGTGATGCACGGTACAATAAATTGATGCTCTTTGTTATCCATACTAAACCAAATCACTAACACTAAAACACTGATTTAAATAGTGTGTTAAATAGAATGTATCATACTAAGTTTACCTGTCAGGAACTGTACTCAATCACAACTTATTCTGGACAAATTTAAAACATCTCCCGTCATATTTTCCATATGCATTTTACATATGCTGACTGTTAATGGTGTTTCTCTTAAAAGGGTGCATGGGAAAAACACTGAGTTTGCAAGACTCATTAGCTGCCCAAAGATGTAGATAAGTAATTAGGGGGATTTTCAGTGTGCTCAAGTGTCTTTAGGCAAGTAATGAGCTCTGAAAAGTTTGTCTAAGCACTTTACTTACTGCTCGCTTTATTTCACTGGGTCAAGTAGTTTCATCTACAACTAAAATAAATTTCTATCCTCCTCTTCCTCCCAATGACATTTTTATACGTGGGCTTCTTCAGGAAAGACCAAAACAAATGACACAAAGGTAAAATAATTAATTTCAGAAGTCCTCACTCACATCCCCAACAGTATTTTCTAAAACAACAGTATAACCAGTGAAACCACCAGGAACATACTAATTTCCACCTTTTAAATGCTCTAGGTATTTTTATTCTTTTCTGTAGAAAAATTCAAATCTGATGCAAGAAATACACTATCTTATAACTCTGAAAGATGACCAACTAGTAGCACCCTTTTTCTTAGGTGGTAGCACCTTTGAGAACTTTCCCTCTGTTTTAAGCGTTCAACAGCAGTGTGCTCTAAGAACCCTGGGTGTATGATTCACACATTCTCCAACACTTTAGAGTTGTAGTTGATGTTTTCAGCTGAGAAAACCCTAGTATTAGGGCCAAAATATCCACAAAACTTCCCTTTTCAACTGGCTTTCCTGATAGAAGTTGATTATTTGCATTGTATGTATGCTGGCGATCTAGACATTTATGCCAGGCTTCACTTCATAAAGTCTAACTATGTTAATTTTTTCTCCTCTGAAATCTGGATTTTCTTAAGTAAGCTAAAATTTCTCTACTGCAGTTTCAGCAGCTTCTTTTTCTAACCTTATATCTGAAAAAGCTGTAATAACCTGTAATAAAAAAAAGTTTTCCTGTTTGGAAAACTCTTAAATAAGTATAATGACAGTAGTACAGAAAACCACACCATGCATGCTGGAGATGGATAGTTCTCCTCTATTGCTCTTACTCATGAAGCTTGACGTAAAGCTTATCAGCCAACTCAGCAAGTCTCACCAAATAAAGGTATTTGAGCTTTTCAGTAACATGGTATATTATAAAACAAATTATATGTCCTAAGGAAGAAATAGGACTATTCAGAAAACTCCGGTGTCTTTTTTTAGCTTTACCAACAATGCAAAGTCTTCTAATTTTTAGAATAAAAATAGAACAGTTCCACTATTTTCTAAAACTTGTGGCTGAAATTTAATCTACTCTACAGGCAATTCTCATAGCTAACAGCTTGGCTTCATGTTGAGATAAGAACTCCCTTGATGGAGAAACAGTCTGTACTGAATCTCTACACTGTGGCACTTAGACTAACTCTGTAAATTAAGCTTACTTTAGGTATTTCCATATTATTTTACAGCTTATAGTGCAGAAATTAAGTGTCAAAGCATTTCACTGCAGCCCAAGTAGATCTGTAAGACTAAATGTTTCTATCTGAATTAGTTAGCAGTTGTTAATGATTTTTAAATACTATAAATATTTATGGTAACTTTCTATTCTACTATATTGCATTATCATGAGTCAGTGACAGGAATAGTAACAGAGCCTTTGACTAGCTCTCCTTAGACAGTCTCTTTCTGTACTCCTGTACTACACAGAGCTATTAATAAGAATACCAAATTATGTAATACATGATTTGTGATAAATCCTGCATCACAATGAACAAAGCCATTTTATTCTGAATTTATTACTTTTAAAAAGCCCTTAGTGCAATGTAAGGAAGGAAAAATTCTTTCAATAAGTGGTTTCTAGTAATCCATCATTTTATTGACAGAGCAGCAGCACAGTGTAACCAACATCATTTCTGATGGATACATTTTCTTTCTGAAAAAAAGCCATATTCTTCCACATACCACCCTCAGTTTCTAATCTCATCTGGAAAATAAGATAATTAAAGTAACCTGTGATTATCTGTTACTATAGACCTTTACAATGTGCAAGGGCATCACCTGGACTTTAATAAAACCAGAGAGAATAATAGTAATGAAATGGGCACAGGGTGCTTCATAAAACTTTGTTCTTTGTACTCAGGTAAATCTTCTTGTGAGCACCGTAACCACTGATATCATGTTATCTAGTAAAACTTACCTTGTGATTAACACCAATTTACAGTCTCTTGAAATCAATATCTTCCACATTTAATAGTTTATATAAGGCAAATATTTCAGCCTTCTTTAGAAAGCTGTTGAAAGTTTTCAAGTAAAAGGCCATTATCTAGATAAAGCAAATATAGATATATTTCTAAACAGAAAAAGAAAGAATTGTGCCTGCTAGTAACAAACAACAAATGCAATCATCCTTATTGTTCAGCAGATGCTAAGAAGTGCAGCACCACAATGTGACTTTGAAGCAAGGGTCAGGGGGCACACAACACCCTGCCCACTGTTGTGACAGGCTCCTGGCTTCCCACTCCCAGTGCCGTTGAATATTAAGCTGTGATACAGAAGCAGATCAAACCTAATCAGAGAGATAATGTTTACTTGTTGAATTTGTAAATATTATTCTATGACTACTGTTCAACTGCCTGTTAAATTTGGAGGGATGAGCTTAAATGACCTGGGATTTTGCAAAGAAAACAAACACAACCCCGACTGCATCTGCATCAGGAAATCCATTTGCCGAAGATATTACTGCAAGTAATTCTGACTAATAACAGAACAGCCCAAGGGAGGGAATCATTTATTGAGTTTCAGATGTATGTTATAAATCTCTTTGCCAAGCTTTTATAAATTCTATTCAAAATATACTTTGTCCAACATTGTTCCACTGTATCATGTCAGTCATTTCATATTTAAAATACCAGTTGTATTGTGTCAAGATACACAATTTCGGACAAAAACCACAAGGAATTATGACTTGGTTCTCATCTAAGGCATAGAACTAGCCTACAAAACAAAACCAAAAACAAACAAAAAAACACCAACACAAAACAATCACTTCCATTGTTGTAAATAAAAGCTCACATTAACGACACTGAAGTATCAAAAGAGCAAGTGTGAAGATGACAAGTCTTAAAAAACAGATGATGATAATTCACATCTTGAGACCTCTTAATAGGCTGTTTTCTCTTTCCACATGAGTTGCTTCTCACGTATGTAAAATAGGAAAAAAAAAAAGTAAATGACATTGCTTTTAATTTAAAATGTGAACAGTTAGGACAATCAAGCAATACCTTGACTGATAAATAGCCTTACTGTTTTAAAGTTTCATCTTCCCAAAAGGCTTCATGCACTGTTGGATTCCTTCTGCACACCATAGGGTATACATGAAACGTTAAGAAAAAGGTTGGTTGCACATCTCCAAGCAAGCTTATCCTTACTTCTAAGTAAATTGTTTAGGTGTTTTCTGGCTTCAAGCAGAAGCAGAATGAACAAATACGTAAACTTCTCTACTTCTCTAGATATATCCCAAGGTATACATCTACTTTTTCTAGATTATATCATAAAAGTATATTAAAAATTTTCACAAAGTTGTATTTAAAAGCAAGGAACACAGGGGAGAAAAGGTACACTGAGGAGACACTAGAAGTAGAGAAAGCAGTCTCAGTAGAAATGGAGAAAATTGGAAAGAGAAGTGAAGGATGTGCAGCTTGCTGTTTTCTCATTCCTACTCTATGTGCAGCCTACCTCAATTCTTTACTCAGAAAGATTAAAAACTGCAGATTCTTAAAAGTAGAGGCAAATGCTGTGCTTTCATACTTAGAGATGTTTTAGATTCTTTTTCATATGAAATAAATGTTAGCAATGCTGGATGTAAGTCATCTCCTTGTGGACAAGAAAAGTTACAGAGATAGTAGAGAGAGGAATCAGGGAGTTTTACTAGTACTAGTTTTACATAGGGCAGTAGGGATCCTCTGCTAACATATGTCAGCAGAGACATTTTTATTTTATTTCCCAGATTAAAGAAGCTGAAATAGAAAATAAAAATAGCTAGAAAATCAGTCTTCAAATAATAGCATTTTATCAGTATTCATAACAAGATAACAAAGAAAAAGTGTTTTGGTGAAAGAGCTAGCTGCAACAGGAATGGCTTTGCATCTCAAAGCACTCACCCCCTAACAGAGTGAGAAAAGTGGGATTACTATGAGGGGCACAGTGTACAGGAATGGCAGCCCCATCTCTGCTTGCAAGCAAGTTTAGCTTGGTGTTAAATCCCTCTTGTCCTAGGTTTTGCTTATAGCTCAGAAAAAACCATGATACTGCTTATAACTGTGTTCACAGTGTCATGTCAGAAAGAAAAACAAGAGGCATCTGATTTCAAAATGAGTATTATTCAGCCTGAAAACTCATTTTAGTATGTTGTAGCAAGGAAATACTATTCATTCTGTCATTTCTGCTGCCCTTCTACTTGAGCAGACATTCTCCATCTCTTGCATAAGCTTCATGATGTAGACAACATCTCATTTTCCAGAGCAGAGTCTTTATGTGTTGCTAGTGTTTCCAAAACTAATAGGAGTAGCAGAAGTTAAGGTAACTAAAAAATAAGTCTCCAAACTCTTCTTCAAATATTCTGAGAATCAGGGCAGATTCCTGTTATTTCAAGCATTCAGCAAAGAATGGGTCTTGTAAAGGGATCTACTAAAGAAGAATAGGGTTTTGACCTAACCACGTTGGTTGCATTCATAACCCAAGTGTCAGAAACAGTTTAAAAGTACAGAACTTTTATCTGCTGATAAATAGCACAGTTTGAGTTGTGCCTGCACAACAACTTGTATGACACTCTGCTGTATCTGAACAGTTGCTTTCACCACGCTGCCTAGTCCAGTGTCTGTACACTGTAAGATTTTAGGAAGCTTTTTTCAAGCACTGGATGCAGTGTCCAAAGGCCATGGTACACGATAACATATTGTCAACACATGTGACAACTACAGCTCTCAGGAAAGCATTAAGTCATCAAGCTTAAGTTAGAGTAGGTGGCCTTAAAAACTCAGTTCTTATTATTCTGTAGTGCTTGCAGATGATGCAAAAATGACAGATGGATATTACACTAACAAGAGATGTCAGGCATTTATGGTACACAGGACAGGTGGACTTCAAAACTCTGCAAAAGGGAGCACAATGGTGCTATACTAAACCTAGTTCAGCCATTTAAAAGTAGTTTTTAATGCTTATAATTACCGAAAAGCTTTGAAGTGCCATTTGGAATAGAACTGCATATTGAAGTACATTTCATAAAAATGATGCAATGAATAAACACTGAAAAATTAAGACAGAAATCTTATACAAGTGAAAGCATTTTTTGCTAAGATATGTCACCAAAAAAGTATAATTGATTCTCAGGCCTGATGAACAAGTACTTCGTTAACTTTGTTGTATCTTCAGAAAAGGTTTCTAAACTACAGAAAAAAACCCCAAACCCACACATTCCAAACTGTTTCTCCAGATCTAATAATACAGAAAGATTTTGCACATAAATCTCAGTCATGGAAAAGGAATAAGATTATCTTTTTAATTAAAAATCAGCAATCTACCACTAATAATAANNAGCAATCTACCACTAATAATAACAAAATATGATTTACCACATCTTTTTTGTCACTCACATCATACAATAATGTATGAAAGCATTTTGCTTCACACAGAAATAATTCTATTTGAAAACAGTGTCCTTAAAAGCACAGGACATTTTGAATTTGACTTTCCTCCAAGGTATTCCCAGATAACATCTTTAAGGTGAAGCTGTTCTACTTGTGACAGTACATATGTTTGCAGACGTATACCAATTACTGATACATCTTTGAATTGCAGCTGCAAAAAGCATTTTTTAATACTTCAGCCCAAACCAATAATAGCACCACTACCAACAGCAGATCTGGAATTGAGGTGGTTTTGTTTAGTCCATTCAGAAATAAAAGCTTTTGAGTCGCAGCAAAAAGCAGATGATACCTATGTGACTGGTATTGCCTCCCTGCAAGCCTTAACGGACACATTCAAACCCCAGAAAGAGAGAAGTGAAGAGCTCTCCCCTCAGCTCACCATAGCCTCTGGTTAGCTCAGAGGGGTAAACAGGGAAGCGTTTTGAATCTCTTTCTGAATTGTATGAAGAGCCTACATTTTGTTTACTATCTTCTCACCAGCTTTTAACAGTGTATTGCTTAACATCCTTACTAGTTAATTTTGTCTCTGTGTACTCATTCTCAGAAACGATCTGGAAAAGCGCTCCTAGTGGTATGCACCATTGAAGCCTTAACATTTATTTTGCAAGACTTCTCTGCACATAACCAGAAAAAACATGCATTGTTCTAGTTCATCAGCTTGCAGTTTTCCCTCAAGTCACTTAACATTACCACATGTATTAAGTAACCAAAAATATATTAGTCACATGCTGAAGACACGACATTCTCTGTCAGCAAATCACACTTTTTCCTCACATAAGTACATTAGAAGTCTAAGCAAAATCAATCTGTGATCTTCTCATTACCTTA
>VYZX01009373.1:20147-62590 GCA_013401335.1 Brachypteracias leptosomus | reverse complement strand
CCCACCACCAAGCCCTCCCTGCACTCAGAGCTCCTCTAAAGCTCACTTGCCACAGTGCCTCAAATCACAGAGAAGACTGAAAAGTAACTATTCTCTGACATAATGGAACCAGTGTATACAGACATAAAGAACCATGGAAACCACACCCCAAATTTCCTGTCCCCTTTCTCTCAGTGATGTCTGCTTGCTTCTGAACTGTTCTAGTATCAAATTTTAGGCTGTGACTTCTTTCAGCCAGAGACTATCAGCTCAATATCCTGGACCTTGACTAGCCAATATATTTATATATAAATATATTTATATATTTAGGACTAAATTTGGCCTCCAAAGTAACTCACACAGGCCTTGGGGTTGTTCTTGCTTGCATCTGGTTGACAGTATCATACCAGGCCCCTTGCAACTTCAGAGGATCCTTGTAGTGATGGTAAAATTTGTTCACTAAACATGTAAATTTGCTGTCCTTCAACAAACTGGGCTTGCCATTGTTCAGTCACCTCCTGCAGTATGGTGAGCTTCTTGTGAAGATGGTAAGTCTAGCTTTATGCTCTGTTAATACCACACACTTGAGGTGCATGAATTGGGACCTTGTCTTTACCTGCTTTACCTCTCAGGGGACAAGCATGCTTCTTGATGGGAGAAATGCTGCAATTAGGAATCTATGTCTTGCCTTGCCTTTTCTTTTTAGTAGACACATCACATGGGATGTCTCTTTTCCCCTCTCCCTTCCTGGAAATCTCCTGTATTTCCACCAGATTCCACAATAGACATTAATTTAATTATGAAATCCAGCGTGCTATGTACTAAGTACTGGAATGCTTTGAATAATTCACTGAAATGGCTGCCTCTTTATTATTGCCAGCCACACTGACACTGGGGTACTTGGTTCAACTGTGATAATGTTTTCAATTAATAGCACAGTAAAGCAAGCACTAAAAGCTGAACATATTTTACCTCTTTCTGTTGCCTTCAGTATCACAGGCCACTCTCTCAGCTGCTGCTTCTGAACCTCGTGGTACATGAACGATTTGTAACACATTTCTTGATTTAGCATTCCAGCATGCTCGGTTCCTGGAGGCAACTCTCTGAAGTGAATTTCACTCAAGTGAATTTTATTTTTTTTATCACAGATATTGCAAAGCTTGACGCTGTTTTTTCCTGCCAAATAAATTACAGCAACTGTTCCACCTCTGACTGTCAGGCTTCTTTCTAAAAGGGTATCATCTACCTTACTGCATTAAATAATCTGTAATAGCTACAGATCACTGTTATTTTCTTATCTTAACCTAATGATCCTGCCTCAGGTGGCAAAAATATGGGGACCTAAAAGCATCTTCAATTTAATAATCTCTTTTTAATGTACATCGTTGACAGAATGTCACGCAAAAATTGGGATAGCACTATTACTGAGAGCACTTATGTGGCCGTTCATATTAAAATGAATGGAAGAGAGGCTAAAAGAGTCTATTTGAATCCTAGAATGAAAGTTTTATGAAGAAATGTTCTCTTTAATGTCTGACAACCATAATAGGCCAACCGAGATTCTAGGAATTATTCGTTTCCTATTTTAGTACTCGTACCAGTTAAGAACTGCTTACATTAGCTTCCAAGTGAAATGAGGTTAGATGCCCTGAACTGGAGCATCAACTGGCAGCAGAACACAGTGTGTATATGCCCTGTCTTTGCCTCAGCCACCTTCCACTTGACAAGGCATGAAGATGAGATGGGTCGCCCTGCATTTAAAAGCATCAGAGAGGACTGTTCTTGTCACCTTTTCCCAAATCTTAAAATGATTGCTGCCACCCTTGTTAGCAAAAGATTAGCAAGGTCCGCATACAGAAATAGCAAGTTATTCGTAGAAAAGGGCAAGTGATGAGCCCTTAGAGCTCGAAGAGCAGAGCAGAGCAGAGAGCCTGCTGGCTGAAGGTGATACTCCCATTCTCAGTGTAAAATGGGGAACTCACCACCGGTCATCCTAGTGCCTGTCTGCACACTGACCTCTAAAATAAGCATGGAAAATAAAGCCTTTGCTCATTTTCTTAGATCTTACACTTCATTGGCAAAGATATTATGAATGTTTGTGGAGTACTCAGAACTACAGGTCTATGAAAATGACCTTCAGAGGGTCAATCCTGGCAGTATACACCCTAATATTTAACTATTTTACAATGTACTGAATAAATAAACTGCAACCTCTTTGCTAATTCCAGTGTTTCAGGCTGGTATAGAGAAAGGCAGCAGTAGCAGAATTTTGTTAAACCATCTAGAGAAGAGCTCATATTAACCCACTTATACACATGCTTAACCTTACACAGCGTTGAATACCGTCCTTGAAAGCAGAGGGCCATTTACAATGTCTGAAATGAAACAAACACAGAGACACATTTTTCCAGAAACCTATCTCTGTAAATCCTGTGTAATTGGGTAGAACATGTCCTGTGCTTTTTAAAAGAAAAATAACATGAAAATACCCTAAGTGAACTCTAGCCTCTCACGGCTACTACATATTCTGCCTCAAATTAGTGGTGAACTACTGAGAACTGTCAAGTCACAAGGGCCAGACTCTTTTCCAATGACTGGGTCACATGAAGAGATAAAATATTTAATACTTTCTTCATGTTACTTTTCCAAGTGTGCAGCAGCAATGTTACTCTTTTGTAAATGAATGCATTTCACAAATGGGAAGATAGCTGGTCTACACCGCAAACATGTTTTAGTAGCCCCACTTTGTTTGGTTTAATTTCTGTGCAAATGTCACTTAGTTTCTGAAAGTGGGATTGTTAACTGCTGGCCTGAAAGCATCTTTCTACACATCTATCATAAGGAGAAGATGCCATTCCGGTAAAAAAGCCTAAAGAAAACAAAACTGTTCTGGTTTAAGGCTAGATTATTTTGAATACAAAGTAAGGTAAGTGATCATTAATTATGATCAATGGGAAAGACAGCTATTAATTTATATACACCAAGACAGTAATTTTCTAAACCACAATCTGGAAAAAAAGTAACTTCCTTAGGTTCAGAAATACAGGAGTATCCTTAAAATTTTTTTTTTATTTCCATGTTGGTCTTTCTGAAATGAAATGCCAAGGATATAAGTTTTTGTAGTATATGATATCTCAAAGTAGGTAAAGTCAGTGTCTCATTCTCAAGCCTATTCTCATTGACTTCAGTGGTGCTGCATCAAGCTTCAAAAAAAAAGGAATGATACGAAGTTTGGATTATACAATCTTGCTGCAAAGTGCTTTCATGTCATGCAGAAAAATGGAATGAAATACTTTTGAAATTACTGAGGAACATGCCATTTATTTCTACAGAATCTTACTTTCAAATCTGGTGCCTGGAAAAGATATTCACATGATGAGACTATTATGGTGTATTAGTCATTGCTCCTTAGTCACCCTGGGCAATTTGAAAAATTAATACTGAATTTAAAATTTAAAATAGTTAAATATCTAAATGCATAAAGCAAGTTGGTGAATGGACCCAAAATCTCAGGATGAGTGTCCCAAGTCTATAAGCTCTTCTGTACTGTAATTTGGATTTCTGAATTAAATTAAAGCCACAAATTGTCTGTAAGCAGGTAGTTCCTGAAAAAGGCAACCTGAGTTAATTTTTTTCTTCTGTGTGTCCAGAAATTCATGGTATGTATCATCCACAAGTGAGATTCATGGCTGGGAAAAGAGCCAGCACAAACCCAAAACTCTTCAGCAACACATAAGTTTCAACACCACAACTGGGGCTGAATTCCATGCAGGAAACCTGTCAGAGCCAGTGTGACACCCAGAGCCAGGCAGGGACGGCTGGGTGCCTCCAGGCAAGCTGAGCTGCTGGAGTCTTGGACCAGAGAAGCATAAGACAAGTGTGATCATACTGCCACACTTAACAAGGCACAGGAAGATCCCATGGGACTATGATGTAACATAAATAATTTGCACGTATTAGATAAACTTTTATTCAGATTTTAGTTATATGCATATAGTTCACAGTTACATGCAGCCAAGTGGATCAAGCCACTTATGGAGACATGGAACTGCTCCACAGAAGCAATTTCAGACCAAAAGCTGAACATTGTTTTATTCTTTCTAGCTTCTGAACAGGTTGGCAGTAGCCGACAGCTATGAGTCTCTTCCAAGACACAGGAGAGTAATTCCTCAAGACAGCTACAGTTACAGTCTTCCTGCATTACAGTTGTCCCCATTCATACAGCATTCTGCCTTATCAAGTATACAGTGAAGTTCATAGGTTATTTTTTTTCCTTACTCCTTAGATAAAATACTAGCAGTACATATGTGTGGAGACAAGTCTTCTCAACACCAAACTAATTAGGTAATATAAGCAGTAAAGAAAAACTCTGTATAAACAGGAGAAGGAAGTGCAAACTTGTACTGGTACTCCATCTTCTTCCTAAGACCTTGAATTCAAATACGTATTGAGGAAATAAAAGAATGTTAAAAAAAAATGAGCAAATTTGATTTACATTGAAATATATGATCATGAAATAGCAAGGAAAAAAAATATGGGCTTATTATGTAAACAAGCAAGATACAGAATAGAATTTTCATAATACTTAGGTGAGAATTAAATACAGCTATAATTAAAAAGTAATAACAAAAAATCTAGGGATGACTCTAGGGGATATATTGCTTTTATAACATTTGCTCATTTATGAAACAGCATAAAAATTTCAGCCACTGTTATATGCCAATACTTGGTTGAGATCTACAGATCCTTGTACAGATGCCAAAACCAATAATCTTTGAAGACTATGTCTCCATGTTCTCATTTTATTTAAATTAATCCATCCTTAAATCCAATACCCCTTTGTATATATTGCACCTATGATTATTGTCTTACAAAATTATATCAAATATCTCTTAAAATAAGCATGAGAATGTTCTTACGCTTAAAATGGTGATTTAGAGGCTAGATTTCCTCTAGAGAAAAGCAGCCTGCCTAGGAAACAACCTTACCAACAAAACCATGGCAAGCATACATTCTCTGTATTGCTTTTAATTGTTTTAGATGTCTCTTTACAGCTGTGCAATTGTTTTAGCCTGTTAATATTTTAAAGGTTAAGATCAATGAAAAACAGGATATTTCATTAGTAGTCACCATAAAAATGATAAACTGATATTTTATAACTATATTAGTCACAAACTGCTAGGCAATTCTCCTCACTATTTTTCCAGCTTTCCATGAAACAGATGGGGAAGCAATAATCAGAATCCCACAAACCAACATATGGATCATTCTGGCCCTTTTCCTATGGGAGAAAGAATGCTTTTATTTCTGAGGAAATAAAATCTAATTTATTGAGGGCATGAAGACCAAAATGGCTTTTACAGCATAATTCATCTTGTTTGTTAATTGTTGTATGCTTCAGTCTACAAGGGCTGAGGGTATTGCTCTGATTTTAAAAGAAGGCTCATAATTGCTGACTCCTTAAAAAAAAAAAAAAAAGATCAGGCATTCATAGGTATGTTTTAACACCTGTCAAGTATTCTATAACTGCAAGTTTTTTTAATCAAAAACAAAAACCTGCTTATTTAAAATAAGAGTTTACAACTCAACTGTAACTTCTAGAAAATTGTGAAACCAACATTTTTCCAAGCAACAACAAAAAGGTGTGTGTGGATCACACCACTTGTAGAGTAGGTAAATAAGAAAAATTTTGATTTTTGAAACTTTCATGAAAATACTTGCCAAGATTAACTGTAACAACAGTTTGAAGATAATTTTGAATTTTTTACTTTTAAATATTTTTACTGAAACACCTTTATTCTTCAATTGAAAATGTAAAACTTCACTGAGCATTTCATATGGAGAATGCTGAAATACGATGGTTTAACTACTACTCAACTTGAAAAAAATGATAATGATAATTGTCAATTGGCCAAACCCATCCTTTTCTACAAAATTTATTTCAATACCTCGGTGTTTTGCATTGGGGAACAGCCCACCATGCCAGGACTGGGCAGCTCCAGGGTTCTGATGTTGCAAGCTCAAAACCCCCTAAGATAATGCCATAGAAGATAATGCCATGACGTGGAAGCTGTTAAATGCCACATATACTTGTTAAAAAAGGTGGTGTCATTTTGTTTGAATCCAGATGACAATTATTAAGCTTATGTTTATAACTGCACGTGTCCTAGTTTGTAAAGTGCCTCAGAAAGGAAGGCCATTGATGTGTCTGGGTGAGCCCTGGGTTCAGATCAGGAGTGCTCTTTGGAAGCAAATCTCCCAGTTGTCCATGCTTACTGGGCATGAGTTTGTGTACTGCTGAACAGTCTCAAAATACATGAACTGGGTTTCTTTAAGGTGGCACAAAACTGAAGAAGCATTCTAGGAGTGCACATAACATGCTCCAACTGCAAACAGGCATTCAAGCCATAGGACAAGGCCAGAGTCAGTTCATATACTAAAAATCCCCCAGAATGGTTGTAGATGTCAGGTTCTCAGCCCCCAGTTGCTTCACTGCTCCAGTGCTGCTGGTGGATGATACTTGCAAATCCAGACATAGCTTCTATGTCTGTGTTAGGGATAGAAAATAACAAGCTGGACTTTGCCATGAGAATGTGGCCTTGGGAGAGAGTTACACTCCAGATTTAGCCCTGAGAAGACAGGTTGTTTTGAACAACACATGTAGGAGTCTGGGAGCCGCTGTTAAGCAGATCATGCACCTGCAAACATCGTTTCACACGCTGGTCATGGGTGAAATGATGTTTTGCCAGTATTTGTCTAGAATCTGCTGAGAGCATAAAGGTCAGACTCCAGGCCGAGATGTGGTAGCTGGGGGGGCGATGGAGAAAGCACCATGTTATACAAGGGACATCTTGGCTCGCTCCGTATGACCCCTCATCTCCTTTCTCTGCAATGATCCGGATCATCCTATTTACCCTCTGCTTTGGCGGTCTTTCGCTAATAATGGGGTTGGTAAGATTCTACTAACCGGGAACGCACGGCTCACCTTGCTAGCTCACCACTTATGCACAGCCTGCTACTGAGCAGGCTGCTCTTAAAGGGATACACTCTGTCTGCCGCTTGGCATAGGGCAGACTTCTCCTGAAGGGAAATACACTGTACTATCACTTTCACGTGACTATCGCTGAACAATAAATCTCACTGTTTTCTCACCAAGTATTGTGCCCTGAGTGTGTTTGTGCCCAGAGTATCCTCTCAAACCTGGAACAATGTCCAGAGATAACAAAGGTGGATTGGCTCTAAGTATTTTCCCAAGAGACTGCAGGAAGCAAGTTAAAGTCTGACAATTACTGACAGCTGGTTATTTTCTGCAAGAGGTACAATATAAAACTAGATTACCACCACCTCTGGGGTTCTGAAAATGAAGATTTATCTTTTACGTTATTGAAAAATACAACTTAAACCATTATCAAACCAAGTCCTCACTGATCCATCACTTCTCCATTTAGGAATAAGAGTTGACTGGAATTCAGTAAGGTTTATCCCTTACCAGCCTATCTTCAGATAGCAACAGTGCTAACTGCAGTCAGGGGATATTAACAACCCAGCCTGAGACAACATAAAATCTTTTATATCCTTTACCAAGATATAAAGATCAGTCACTTACTATCACCCCTGGGTTTTCACACTGGTATAAAAACCAGCAGACTGTAAAGGTACCTTTAACCACCTTTAAAAATAAAGCCATTTAAAAGCTGGAACCAGGCACTGTCAGGTTGGACTAGATGATCCTTGAGGTCCCTTCCAACCTGGCATTCTATGATTCCATGATTCTGGCATTCTATGATGATGACTGTCACAGAACTGTTTTAAGAAGCAAGACTAAACAAAAAATCTAGCATCACCAAAGCTGGTGCATCACCTCAGTGTCTGGAGCAGATCTTAGTAATGACTTGCTTTGATGGCAAACACAAGCTGTCTCAGAAGGCGTAAGGAGGAGGCAAACTGAACTGTAGCTTCATTCTCCTTCCACGATACAAACTGCTGAGCAACTGTGACACTGCTTGAGAATGATGGACACAGATTAATTACAGTAATGACAACTCATCAAGGAAATGTAGTGCCAGCTAGCTCTTGTCGGTTCATCTCTGACTTTGCAAGTGATGACAAGATAATTTAAACACTCACAAAGCTTAGAGTGATACATATTTTTATCCATCACTCATTGTCCTGTCGATAACGCTTATAGGAAACACATCCCCAAACATTAAAAATCATAGCATTTTGGCAACAAGACCAAGTGAAACTACTCATCTGGGCTCTAACAGCAACAACATTTGCCACTACTGCACTACTTGTTTACAAATCCAGGTCCTTAATAAGATGATGAAAACCGCTCATTCTGTCAGTGTGAAAAGCAAAACATGCCTTTCCCTGTGCTGCTGTTCCCACCCTGCCAGCAGCTGTCGCTGCAGCGCAGCACAGGCACCTCGGTCCCCATCCCCCCGCCCCAACACCACCCCCCGCAAGCCCACCCAGGGCACAACCCACTTTGCCCTGCAAGAAATAACCCACTAGCACTTGGCATAGGAGTCTGCTCACACAGACATTTTTCCACCCCTCTAAACCCCCAGAAATTGTAGCAGCACCTTGCTGTTTCAGGCATCTGGGAGATGCTCACCACGTTCTCCTGCAGCCACAAGTATGATCAGAACAGATTTACACTGGTACAGTCACACCAAGGGAAAAGTCCATGGTTTCAAATGAGCACATGGCGAACATGAGCAGAGTTCAAAGCACAAAGAGCACTGAGCACATCTGCTGCTGCACATCTCCAAATTCACCAATAAGTTTTGCTCTCCTCCTGCTGTAAAGCCAGCCCAAGTGCTGGTGTGCACGAGCTTCAGCCAGGTCTATGGGCTGGACAGTCAGGAGTGGAACTGCTCAACAGCTTTCCTGGCCAAGCCAGCTATAAACTGGAACTGATGCTCCAGGAACTTAAGTATCTCTCTTACTAGGAAAGGCTGAGAGACCTGTGCCTGTTCAGCCTGGAGAAGACAGAGAGGATCTTACCCATACTTCTAAATATCTAAAGGGTGAGTGTCAAGAGGATGGGGCCAGTCTCTTTTCAGTGGTACCCAGCAACAGGACTAGGGACAACAGACACAAACTGGAACACAGGAAGTTCCACCTGAACATAAGGAGAAACTTCTTTACTGTGAGGGTGATGGACCAGTGGAACAGGCTGCCCAGAGAGGCTGTGGAGTCTCCTTCTCTGGAGACTTCCAAAACCCAGCTGGATGCAATCCTGTGCAATCTGCTCTAGGTGAACCTGCTTTAGCAAGGGGCTTGGACTAGATGAGCTCCAGAGGTCCCTTCCAGGTCCCTTCCAGGACTGTATCCAGTCTTCAAAAAGGGCAAGAAGGAGGACCCGGGTAACTATAGACCGGTCAGCCTCACCTCCATCCCTGGGAAAGTGATGGAACACCTTATCCTTGGTGCCATCTCAAGGCATATCAAGGATAAGAGGGTCATTAGGGGCAGTCAACATGGCTTCACCAAGGGGAAGTCGTGCTTGACCAACCTCATAGCCTTTTATGAGGATATAACGAGGTGGATGGATGATGGCAGAGCGGTGGATGTGGTCTACCTTGACTTCAGTAAAGCCTTTGACAAGGTCTCCCACAGCATCCTCACAGCTAAACTGAGGAAGTGTGGACTGGACGAAGGGGTAGNAAAGGCTGAGGGAGCTGGGTCTCTTTAGCTTGCAGAAGAGAAGACTAAGGGGAGACCTCATTAATGTTTATAAATATATAAAGGGGGAGTGTCACGAAGATGGAGCCAGGCTCTTCTCGGTGACAAACAACGATAAGACAAGGGGTAATGGGTACAATCTGGAACACAGGAGGTTCCACTTAAATATGAGAAGAAACTTCTTCTCAGTGAGGGTAACACGACACTGGAATGGGCTGCCCAGGGAGGTTGTGGAGTCTCCTTCTCTGGAGACATTCAAAACCCGTCTGGACATGTTCCTGTGTAACCTCATCTAGGTGATCCTGCTCCGGCAGGGGGATTGGACTAGATGATCTTTTGAGGTCCCTTCCAATCCCTGACATTCTGTGATTCTGTGATTCCACCCCCTACCATTCTGAGATTCTGTAATATTACCAGCGGTTCTTAAACAAATGAAGCTGCTGCCCAGCAGGGCCAGATCACTAATTAGCAGATCCCAAAGGCAGCTGGTTACTGTTAAAGGCACTAAGGTGAAGAGGCTAGGCAGAACCTCTTCTCTTTGTCCAGCTGTCAAAGCTTTAGTTACTAAGTTCACACAGATTTCTGGCAGCAAAATGAGTCAAGTCTCCCCTCAGGTCACAAACACTATAGTATAGACTTTCAGACGCTAAAGTCTACCTTAAGTTCCTAGCCTTCAAATCTTGATACCTGATACTAGGTTTGAAATCATAACTTGAACTTTTACAGGTATTGGGAACCTGCATGTACTACAGAGAAACCCAACATGCAGCACCCAGCTGCACTGAAGACTCAAGACATTTCTATTCAGGTAATTATCTAAGATCCTCTTTTAAAAATATTTAACTGAAATTAAAACATTCATTTGAAAATGGTGAGCTCAGTGTAAAATCTACAGTGTGTTCTGTGGTCTGAACAGTTTATTTCATTCAGTGATAACTTCAGTAAATAGTTTCCCACAAATAAAATTTAATTTATTTTTGTGGCTATCTAATAACTATTGGAGACAATATATGCATCTAATATCTGTTCTTAAAAATCAGTATTTTAACTGTTAATCTATTATCTCTGCTTACATGATAGCAATTAAGAATTCTCAAAAGCATCACAATGTTCCCCTGAAATGGGAAAATAAATAAAGAGGACCTTCTTAAAATGAGCATATATTTAAGAGTCTAGAACTAATAATATAGCAGCCAGCTTATAATCCTTATTTAATCTCAACTATTCAGGAAGATGATATTTAAGCACAAAAATACTGTCTTTCAACAGTCAGTGTTTGCTCCTGAGTTTATGTTAAAGCAGTATGCAAAAAGTGTCAACAGCAACCAAAAATCAAAGATAACCTATTCTAGAAATATACTTTGAATGCTAATGAAACTCTTCTCTTTGGTCAGAATATTTCATCTTTAACATACTTCAGTTTTTGTACCTTCAGCAATTTCAAGCATATATGTATTTGATTTTAACAAATATATAGTAAAACAGGAAAAAGAAATGTGTGACAGGAAATTTAAGACTTGCTTCTTTTTGATTCTGCAATAATGAGTAGCACTATGGTATGTATGTCCTTTCTGCAGTGGAAATTTAAAAGTCTGTAGTGAATGCAATAAATATGTCAGTGGAGAGCAGTGGAGAGCTGTTCAAAATCATGTGCAGACACAGTCTCTTGATAGAAATCTGCTTCCCTCAGTGCCTGCAGTTCTCACCATGCACTACGGTGAAATGTAAGCACTCCACAACAGAATCTAATACCAACAGGCATTTGCAAGAGCCTCTTAAAATACAGTTTTCCCCACCTCCTTTCAGCACTAACACAACACAGAATATAATAAGGTGCAGCCTTCTGACTAGGAGCGCTCAGGGAGTCTGAAATGCCCTGCAGTGCGCTGTATGCTTCTGACACAAGAGCCACTGCTGTCAGGTAGCCAGAGGCTCCCATCAGACCCTGACATGTGCTGGGGCTTGGCCATCTCAAGCTTAAGTGGAAGTTCCCTGTCAGACAGTCTCAAGGAAAATAGTCTCACAGGGAAACCAGGCAACTGTAGGTCCTGAGCAGTACTTCTCAAGGAAATAAAAATTAAGCTTAAGAGAAACAGTTAAGGTAAATAGCAGACTGTGGTCAGATTCTGATGTCCTTCTGCAGAAGTACACAGACAGAACAAAAATAAGAATCAGCAGCATAGTGTGAAATGAATCCTTTTGGTTAATGATATAACTAACAGTAAACTGAATGGACTGTTATAACTCAGCATACAAAGCATAAACTTGTACTCACGCTCTTCCTCCCCTTTCTTTGCCATTCCACTACAGCCTCACAAGGAGGCCTTGAGTTTAAACAAAATGTGTTGTAGCTGCCTCCTATGTCCTGCTATGCTTTTTTGTTGTTCTGCCTTCCTTTACTGGCTCCTATTGAGAACCAACATTGGAAACTAAGGAATAAGGGATTGTGCAGTGCTTTATGTTGGGACCCAAACTGTGATCTACAGGATACAGCAACAGAGCAGACAAAAAGTGAAAACTTGAGTAAAGATATTAATGAGAACAGTACTGGGATGATGTAGTATCTTCTTTCTTTTAGTTTTGGGAAATGCTTTCCTGAATACATAAATACCTTGCCATGGAAGGTAAAGGAAATCTATTCATTCTGACAAACTTACAGCTGCAGGGGATTCTTAAGTCATGGCTCATTACTAGGGGCAAACAAAAATGCTTACAGGAACTTTAGTGTTCACACTCAACACTGTGAAACACTGGAACATAAGCAATTTACTAAAGATAGCCTTAGCCTCTTGGGACATACAGATGCTTCCTGAGTTTCTTTGCCTTGATGTGGCATGTCATAGACAACCATTCCCTTGCACATGACACATCTGCCCCTTCCAGAAATGCAATAGAAAGCAAGCTGGTTTCCTCTCAGCTTTTCTTATGTCCCCAGTGTCCTGATGCAAAAACCAGACTTGGACAAATAAACAGATTGCTCTAAAGATAGGATTCACACTTTAATTCAATAAGCAAAGGATATAGAAAGTTTGCAGCTACTATTTTAGTCTGAATTAGAACACTAGCTCTTTTGTGAAGAATCTGAAACACCTGTGCAAATAAACATAAGCAGGACAAAACTATTTCTCCCCACAAATTGCTGGTTAGTCACTCTACATGCGGTGAATAAAGGGGTAACTCCTAGGCTGAAGTAGTGTAGTGATGCCATCCCAAGATGCGTTACTCAAAGAAAAATAGGGTATTTGAGGGGGTCATACTTGCTACTCACACTGTGCACACCCAGAGCCTTCCAGATGGCAAAACTGAGTAATCCAACTCCGCACCATGCATAAAGCGAGCCCCATCCTAGGGCTCGTAAGGCCAGTGATGAACCACTCTCTGGTAATGCAGCTGTGGCTGTAATCCCCTAGAACCAAAAATAAAGTGGTCACAACAAAGCGAACTATCAGAAAAAGATATGAACTAAAAAAGTTAATGTAGTGATGTAGAATTTCCTGACTTGCAATCTGTACTAGTGTGGCCACAGACACTGTTACAGCTGCCAGGAAACAAGGAAGGGGGTGGATGAGCTGTCTTCCCAACAGGAGCAGCTTTCATGGTTGCCGGTACCACCTGGGGATGATTTTTATTACCCAGAAATGCTGAAGTCAACTGCTCTGTGGGTACAAGAATCCAACACTTGGTTATCCCACCAGTCAAAATACAAAACTGAATCAAAACCAGTCACAAGCCTTGATGCCAGTGACAACAGAACATAATCATTGTAAATCATTGATTTTGGTACTTTTTCTTGAGGGGTACAGATGGGGGGCAACCATTGGACTATGGGTCTTTATCTGCACTTCTGAAACAGCAGATAGGAAGCTGGAAGAACCTGAGCAGCACTGTTCCGATTTTTCAGATGGAAACATAGATTTCAGATGGTAACTGTTAAAGACTGACGTCTATGGTCATTACACAACTGAGCTTTTTATTAGACCACTGAGATTTTATTAGGAAAAATTTCTTCACTGAAAGGGTTATTGAGCACTGGAACAGACTGCCCAGGGAAGTGGCTGAATCACTCTCCCTGGACATGTTTAGAAGTTGTGTAGATATGGTGCTGAGGGCCATAGTTTAGAAGTGGACTTGGTAGAGTTAAATTAATGGTTGGACACAATGATCTCAAAGGTCTTTTCCAACCTAAACAATTCTATGAATAGTCCTACTTACTTACTGGTTATCTCGGGGAAAAAACAATTATTGCTCAGAGGTAAACATAAATGAGAGTGCAAGCATACAAATATATTCAATAAAGATAATATCAATTTTCAGTATTTTACACTATAATGAAATAAACTTGTGGAAGTATCCAAAAAATTTTCCTCCAAAACATGCTGAAGAGCTGCACTTTGGCACTGCAGCACAAAACAGGAAAAAAGAATATCTTTTGTATTCTTGCTTTAAGAAGACTTCACTTTTTTTTTTTCAAATAGCTCTCTTTCTTCTTTGATATAATTAAACATATGTAGTGTTTATCACTATGGTAGTTGGTCAGTGAAATAGCACCAATAGTTTTTTATCTTTTGGCTTTGTATTTATTAACATGTTAAAATGATCCTCAGACAGTCCTCAGCATTAAAACTTTTCCTTGGGATTTAGCTGTAGGCACGGTTACCCAAGGACAAAGGGAACAAGCAGAATGTATCTTGATTCTTATTTATTCTGATTTGTACATCCCAAAGTGGAAACTGTTAAGAAAACAATGCTCTGTAAGCATGTCTGGATACACATACATACAAGCAGCATGGATCTCTAGTGACACTATAACAGGTCCTATTACTTCCTTACCACAGATAATGAACTTTCATAACTCTTTTGGTAGAGACTGCTTTGCCTAGATTTAAAATGCTGGTGATTACTTCTGACATTTTTCCTGCTTCCATAGCCTAACCATATACAACAACACAAAGAAAAATTTCTCCCATTTGGAAAATGGAAATGAATGGACAAAAATACCCTCTACGCAGAATCTTTAAATAGGAGTCATTATCTGTGAAAATTTCTGGCAAAAAAACCCACTCAAATGCTATTTAAATGCTTGATTGCCCTAGAAAAAAAAAGTTGTAAATGGAAACAATTAATTTAGTTTTACTGACAGCAGTCAAACATCATTTAGTCACAGGCCGATTCCTTGATGTATTAAGTACACAGAAAAGGATTTCTGTAAACAGCAGTTTGTTATATGATTATCAGATATGCTGCTCAGAGCATCAAAAAAAGCTGATTAATGAAACACTAAAAAATTTGGAAAGACAACAGTAGCATGGGAGAAAAAGATGTCACCAACAAAAGAACATTTTCAAGAGAATTGAATTTTATTCATGAGCCTGTTATTCAATGCATGTGTTGTTTCCTCTTCATTATGGCTCCTATATTTTTTTTTAAAAGCAACTCTTTAAACAAGATAATAAACAATACATGAGTCTTTCTAAAAACTAGGCCAGGAAAATATAGGGCAGAAGTAGCTGACATGGTTACCAAAGCATATGCTTCATATTTAATTTTATTTTTCTGGAAAATGTAAGCAGAAAGTGGGAGAAGGATAAATTGTATTGTCTTTTTCAGATACAGGCCTGAATCCTGTAACTATCCCCTTGTGGCTAACAGTATGTCTAAAAGGAAGCAGTGCCCAAAATAAACTGTGTTCAACTGTTTTGGCTGATTGTATCCAGCATGTCCACCATTTTGTACGACCTAGCCTACTGTAAAATTAAACACATGGGTAAATGCTGGTAAAACAGGACACTTATCACAAGGAGGCTGCTGCATCTGAGGATTTAATTTTAACATCCCCTCCTCCCCAATCATTTCTTAACTGAAGGTCTCTGCAGTGGTTCATCACTAAGCAGGATTATGTAATCTCAGTTTCAAGTCAATTTGGGTACTAGTTCTATAAATGCTTACATTTATTTTACTTCACTACCACGGTGGAGGTGCAGTAGGTGCAATTTCAGCTTTATCTCTTGCCAGTAATGCTGATGCTGCTCTACAAAAGCAGGGTGTCATATTGTTGCTTCCTGGAACTCCGAATGCAGTGATGCTACGGCTTCCCCGCTAAATTGATCTTTTTTTCTGCCATAAAACTATTTAAATCTGTCCCAGGCTGCATTATATTTGCTTCCTGTTTCTACCTGACTGGCATGGCGCCATTTCACTAACACAAAAACTGGCACAATCCAGCAAAGATGCTGAAACAACAGGTTTTGCATTTCTTCTCAATATTTGAGCAGCAATTTTCAATCCTTTGGACCTTCCCCTGAGCTTATGCCAGCACAGTCATTGCAGTCACACAGTGAAGGGTATCAGAAGACTGATTTGGACTAAAATTAATGCAGGAATAAAAAACAAAATGTAGAATTAACCAGTATCATCTCACCAACCCAACAGCACAAGCATTGGTGCCTTTACAGGGACAGGAATGAATCACCAGAAACTAAGGGTTGATAGAATTACTTCTTCAAGCGCAATGCTGGCTGATGTTTGCTTAAAGTACCTGTCAAACTTTAGCCTCACCTTGACATGGATAAAAATAATATTTAAGCATTGAACATCTAAGATGAACATCTAACAATCCCAACTGCAGTTATTCATAGGAACACTTTTATTGTTATACATGATGTGTTATTAAAATTGACTTGCAGTAAGCAACTATAAATTGAAATAAGAACACTACTGCAAAGCTGTTTATCTCATTGGTACCTCAGAGAGCCTCTATAGACCGTTATGTCATTCTCAAAGTCTAGCCTTCAATTTGAAACTGGTCACCTACAAGTACATTGGCAAAAAAGCATCTTTCTACACTTTGCAGTATTAAGGGGAGCAGGAATCACAGATTTTTGCTAGCAAATGCTTGTAATTCCTTGGCACAGATAATAGCAGATACAGGTTTTCAGCAAAAATCAAAATGGTATGTATCACTTGGTGCCATGTCAGCATATATATTCTCAGATGTCAGTGTAATGTCACTCTTGATAAATTTCACACTGATAACAGGACAGCTTAGACAGCCACAAATACGCATGAGCTGGAAAAAATGCAATGCTCTGGAAAAAGGAGGGTTTTGGTATTTAAAAAAAAAAAAAAAGCTAAAAGAGAGAAAATCTCCTTATTGCAATGTATTTCTATAGTTTGTGAAATAACTTCTCCTAAAGTTTTCTCTTTTGGCTATTTCAAAAAATAAACCCAAGTTTATTGGTGCTGAAAAGGCAATGGATGAGTTATACCACAGCAGCCTACAGCAGAAACCAGGACGGCAAAGGAAGGACCTCATGCTCTTTGACCACAAACAGCTGCGGTGATCAGATACAAAGGCTCTGACAGAAAGTACACTGGAAGAATTCTTCTTTTCTTGATATGCACTGTTACTGAATAAACATTTTCGAAATAAACACAACGGATCAGTTCTCGGCTCCCTAAAACCACCTGTAATATATGCTGTATTTTAAGCGCTTGGTGGAGATGAGACTGATCAATTTTAAGAGCCTATTTTGGACATACTTGTCAGTAACAAAGCATTAGTGAGGGAAAAAAGCATTCTTCAATTAAATATGCTGTATTTCAGACTAATATACCAACATTGTATAACTGTAGCTTTGCAATTTTTTTTTCAGAATGCTCATGTGGATCCTGTTAGTGATTACACAAGACCTGATTATTTTTGGCCACCAGACCTCATAGTACCAAGCCACTACTCACTCATCAGTCCCCTTACATGGTGAGAAGGGAGTGGAGAGCTTACATTTTGACTTAATGATTTCGCTTATAACTTGCATAGCTTACAGGCTTTCTACCTCCTCATTCTCATCCTTATTGCAGTTACCTCGCTTCCCACTTCACTGCAGCACTGCGGGACCATGTGGTGAACTGGATCACTGACGTGATACGGGATCATGACTGAAGTGTGTTCACATCACAGAATTAAAACAGACCATCGATTACATTCCATTATATAGCAGTAGTACAATTCCAGCAAACAGTGTAAGCTTTATGTATTTCAACTCAAGTACTAAAGTATTTAGCAGTGCCAACTCTGAATTGATTTTTAAATTAATCCTACCCCTATTGACTTCAATTAAGTCTAGTGCTCTTGCCATCAACTCTGTACAGCCAAGATCCACATATATCAACATTTCTATAAAGTATTTGATGCATTCTTATTTCCTGTGTATCACAATCGGGAAATAGTTTAAAAGGAACAAACCTTACTGAACCAGCCTGGGTTCTTCTTTTTTGTCATGGCAAGTGTGGTGCCAAAACCTGCTATCATTCCTGCTGTAGCAACAGTACCTAGAAAAATTCCACCTGCCAAAAAAAGTTTAAGAAATAAAAATTAAGATTTGTTTCCTAAGAGGAGGAAAAAAAACCCAAAACACAAAACCAAACCTTTTTTGAAAATAAAACCTGAAAATTAAGATCTGTCAGCACATACTGAAGGGAAAGGCACAGCTGTCTATATTATTTATATTAACTCTATATGGCATGAAAACAAGAAAGAACATTCTGAAATAATGCATTTTGAAAATTAAAGGCAAGTATATATATCTTCAAACTACATACAAAAAAAAAATCGCTGCAATCCCACGATGCATTTTCACAGTACTTTGAAATTTGTTTCTCACTCAAGAGCCAGGCTACTAAAGTCACCCTGTTCTATGGCTATACTTCACCCTTCCCACAAAAGGAAGATGCAACTATTTTTGTTGTATCCCTTATTTCAAATGGCCATGTGAAAATCCACCAGTAACTCTGAAGACAATTCTATAAGCAACACTTGTTCCACGGCTTTCTTTATTTTACATTCTAATGTTCTATTTTAGGAAAGAAAATGACACTAGCAGGAACCTTTCCCAAGAGAGAAAGCATTCCTCACTTTTCAGTTCTTTCAGAGTGTTTCCAAAGCCAGTTGGAGTCCCTTGATCCCTTCTAGCTCATGTATCAAAGGCACACGTGGCCACACCTGTACATTTATAAGAAAAGGCTTGTTACAAAGACTGAGTGCATTGTCCAAAATCATATGATGCATAATAAAATATAAAAAAATCAAGGAGTTACAAGTTCTTCCTTTGCAACTATTGATATCCAGCCTGTTTTTCCTTTCCTACAAACAGTGAGATAATTAAAAAACTGGCCTCAATAGGAAGAAGCAAAATATGGTTTTGTTAGGTCTCACTTTAAAAAAATTAATTATCCTACTATTGTGAAGGCGAAGATTGCTGTACTCGTGTCAAAATCTATAAAGTGACTCTTCATTTCAAGGTCTACTAACCAACACTTGCCTGATTTCAGAAATAATAATTGGTCTTAAGTTAACTTCTCAAAGAGGAGGACCTCGATGCATGGCCTTCTTGGGAAGGGCAGGAAAGCACTGCAAGGCATAGGCAAAGCCTGTGGCAACAGGGAAGGACACCTCTACGCCAGAGTGCCCCCAGAGATGTCATCCACTGGTGTGTGCAGGGGGCACCTCCACCTGACCACCGCGGTCTGTCTGTCCGCCTTCCTCCGGGACTTCCCGGCCGGGTGAGCGGGAACAGCTGCGGCCTCCGCGCCGCCAGGGGCCGCCGGGAGAGGCCCGCGGGGCGCCAGCTGGGACCGGGATCGCAGCCGCTCGGCCGAGCCCGCCGAAGCTCCCGCCAGCGCCACCCGTAGCTGCGGAGACCCTGCCTCTGTTGCGAGGCCGGGCTCTCCCTCGCCTCAGCTCCCCTGGCTGGAGTCCGGCGAGGGAGAGCCGCTCGCTTTGCCGCGGGAACTTCCAGGAATCCGTAGCGTTCCCTGTATCCCGTACGAGCCGCCTCTTTCCCAGCGGCTCCTGCTCCCTCAGGGCGTCCCGGCGGGACTGGCCGTGGACCCCCGTCCGCCGCCGCTCGCAGGGCCGAGAGCCCTCCACAGCCAGCTCGCTGAGCGATCGCGCTGCAGTCCTCTCCCCTCGGCCCAGACGGCCTTCGCGCTCCGCAGCGTTGCGGTGCGAGGGAGGGAGGAAGGAGCTCCCCTCAGTGACTGCGGTTTCCTTCCCGGAGCGGGGCCACCTGCCTCGGGCCCCCAGGATCCCGCCCAGCAGCGCCAGGGCGGCCCGCGCCGTGTCCTGCCCCGTGCCGGGGGCGGGTGGCCGAAGGGTGACGGGCGCCGCTACCGCTGAAGGGGAGGAAGAGGCAGGCGATGGTGCAGGAGCTCCTCACCATATCTAGAGGTCTTAGCCAAGGCCACACTCGAACGCCTTGGCTCCTCCCCAGGGCCGGGAGAATGGAGTAAGACCTCGGGCTATGGCAAAGGGTACGGAAACGCCTTCCTCCTGGGCACCCGCCGCCGCTGTCCCTGCGGCACAGCCAGGGGCAAGTACGGGACTCCCGCCCCTGTTGCTGCCGGTCCCTGACCCGTGCAGGTGAAGGAGAGGAGAGACGGGCTTTCTGCACCTTTGATTAAGAAGAGCTTGTCCTGGGACGCCGCAGGACGCCCGCCCTCCCGGGGCAGGGGCAGCCCACGCCCGGGGTCCCGCGGAGCCGCCGCCGGTGCCCCCTCCCGGGCGATCCCGCCGGCAGCCGCCTCCATGGCCCAGGGCGCGGGAGGAGGAGGTGGAGGGAGATGGGAACCGCAACCCGGAAGGAAACGGAGCTAGGCCGGGACACACAGCCGCCCTTCCTCCTCCTCCTCCTCCTCTTCCCCGGCTGCGCAGTCGGGCGGGGGGAATCCCCCACCCCAAGGGGCTTGGCCACTGCCGCGCTGGCGGGGAGTGGGCGGGGACCGGGTGGGGCAGTGGGGGCCCGCTTACCCGAGGCGTGGCTTCCTGGTGGGCAGGGAAGCTGCGGCTCACCTGGCAGCAGCAGCGGCCAGAGGCCGGGCGTGCGCCGGTACAGCACGTCCTGGAGCGCTGGAGGGCTCCCCTCGGCCGCTCTTCCCTTCGTGTGCCGCTGCCGGCCGCCCCCGGGGACCTGAGAGCCCAAATGGCGCTGAGGGAGTACTGCCAAAAGTTGTCAAAGCCTCTTAAATTAAGTCTTTTGTAGCAGGCTCATAAGGGGGTTTTTGTTCAAGTCTGTAGGACAGATGATGTCATCGACTGTACTAAATAAAACTGGGAGAAAATCTTACTTCCCATGGATTTTCCTAAGTTGTATCTTAACAAATTGTGTTGCTCTAGAGTACATCTTTTTGTTCAAAATAATTCTCCCAAGTTATGTGAATAGTTCTTGATATACATCTAAATTCTCTCTGAATGGAATCAAAGTAACACTACAAGAACCATACATTTCTGTTTTCTTTCATGTCTGTGTCACAGTAATTCTCAGTTGCTGTTGATGGATATAAATTTCTGTACAGTTATCTACCACTCTATTGAATGTGTCCATTTATCAAATGGTATATGAACTTATAAGGATTCAGTACAGGCAGGTAAAGTACAGGCAGATGAAGAATGTAAATAAATCCAAAACAATTGTTTCTTCCCCAGCTTCTTTCTTTGTATCTTTTCATCATCATTTATAGTCTGTATCTAAGGGTCTATTTATAGGGGCTTGGGTTGCTAGGCAAAAATTTTAGTATTTTGGGAAACTTCCTGTTCATGGTACTTCTGAAAACCAATTCCAAGCTGTTTTCCTAATAGTCCATGTACTGTATCAGTTAAAATTTTACACAGTTAAGAAGCAGTTATTGCAAAAGAAGCAGGCATTATCTCTGCTGTATAGATGACCCAACATCACTAACTCTATTTTTCTAACCTGGACGGCACCTAAATGACTTTTACTCTTCTTCCCTCCTTTGGCAAAAGCACCCCAAAATCCTGTGTGTGTTTTGAAATTGCATTAGACTTTGCCACAAATAGTAACAAAACTTCCAGGAAAAGCTTAGAAAAGGTGGTCTTAGAAAAACTGCACATTGACAATATAAAAAATGAAATTACTTTTTACTTTATCTTCATGCAGAAGTATATATGATTATATAAAGTATTTAAATGTCATTGTGATTTGTAAATTGTGTCAAGATCACCATTGCATCTGCTAGAAGAATCCTTGAACTGTGAGAAAGAATAACCTATTTTTTGTGTCTTTGATGATAAAATCCTAGATTTTCTTCTCAGAATAGTTATTTTGAGTTCACATCAATCAAGACATCACTTTCTTTCAAATCTTCTCCAGCACTAGGAAGAAAGAGAAGAGAAAAGGTATAATGATGTTATTTAATCCTGGTTTGAACAATGCCATGAATCTATCTTTAAGAGAGACAGATATGATCTGTCTTTATTAATCATTCACAGAGATGTAAAGCAGGGCATAAAACCCATGAAATCCACCCTGTTTTACCAAATAACTTAAAATTCTTAGTGTTGCAAACTAGATTGTCCTGCTTTTAAAAAACAAAGAGATGTTCAGCAGAACTGTGTCCATTTTAGTTACAATATTTATCTCTTCTTATTACATAATTGAACAGAATATAATGCTTTCTCCCCTTTTATGTATCCCTCACCCAAGAGCCTTGCATTTCTGTCATTGTTCTTTCTCTGTCACTGCTAGGATACAGATGCAAGCATCCTGATCTCCATACAGCTACTCAGAATTAACCAGTTATCTTTTTCTAAAATTCAGTTACATTTTACTGAAAGTGGACACATTTTTGTTTGAAAGACATATTTTCATTGCTCTAGTATCAAATACCCAAATCTTCATAAAATGGGGGCATGAAAATGTATATGCAAGTAAGTAGATTATACAGGTGATAGCAGAGTTGAAAAATGCATTACTTATTTCATTTGCCCACAGGTCTGAGCTCCTATGGCTTTGAATTTGGACAAAGCCACAAGGATTGTATGTATAGGTGCAGGCACTGTGCACGTGTTTGCTTTCTGTCCAGGTTTGCAATAGCCGAGTTTGTGGATGGTGGGCTTCCTCCTGTGGTCTTCCTGTTTCAGTACAAAAAAATCTGGTGAGCCAAAAGCAGACAGCAAGAGGCAGCCAAAGCTTTCAGCTTCAAAGTATGTGTAAATCCCCATCTGTGATTTTGAAGTTACAGTTGGGATTTTTTACATCCACCTCCTCAACAATTGTTTTTTAATGAAAAATTGGTAACATGGTGCATCTCTCATGAAAGTTCATTTAAAAATGTACAGTATTGGTGATGGTGATGTGCAGAAACAGAATAAGGAAGAGCGCAAGGAAGAAAAGAAATTTAAGAAAAATGCAAAAGAAACGTGTTTGCATAAATATATTCCCTAAGAAATTTTTATACTCTTTGTGAATGTGTGGTATTTCTGCCAATAAGCAGCTCTATCGAGAAATAACAGCACAGTGTGCAAACTCCTTAACAATGCTGTGAAGTATTTCAGTTTTGGCCTGTGTTTCTCCTGTTCCCTTTTCTCTTCTGTGCAGGACTGCACAGTGATATGTGGCCATCTCCACTGAAGGTGAGTTTCACTTGAGGACCAAGCTTGAAATCTAGGTCTTCAGAGAAGAAAATGCTAGTATATAAATTGGCTGGGACATAATAAATGCAGTAGTAATTTGATACATTCACTCAATTGTCTAACTGACTGATTTTATAGATCCAAAACAGTTTTGAGTGCCACTGCAAAAAAAAGTTGGCAGCTGAGGCCCAGAATCCTGCTTGGAGACTGAAAAACCAATTCAAAACATAGGGGAGGTTGATTTGAATACTGGTTAAACTGACATGTTCGATAACAGAACTGGATTATGTAGAAGTATTTGGGAGAGAGCCAAACACTGCTTTTGGAAAGAGAGAAAATGCAGGAGTTGGGCCACTCTCTGGCTCTCGGGAGAGCTGAGCTTTGCTCTCCACCTGACTCGCTGGGCTCATTTCCTGCATCTGTGAAAGCTTTGATATTCCTGAAAGCACCATGCAGCCTCAGCCCTGTGTACGAGCAGGAGCATCAAGACACCAGTTACATATTTCTGAGCAATTTTCTGGTTGATTAGACAAGAAGTGAAAGTGTTCCGCGGCTACAATTGGGTTTCCACAGGAATCTGTGTCCTGGTTTTGCTGGGACAGAATCCTGGGCCAGCCATGGTGTTCAGGCCATTAGCAGGTTGGAGTCAGCCAGGGCAGCTGACCCGAGTTGGCTAAAGGTGTAACCCATCCCATAAATGTCATGCTCAGTGTAAAGGGGGAAGTTTGCTGAGGATGAGGGTTGCCTCTTGATCTTCTTCCTGAGGGCTCCTTGCCTGCTTGTTGTGACCACTGTACATTTGCTGGGCTGATTATGACTGTTTACTTTATACTGGTGTTGATTTTGCTGTTTCATTAAATCTGTTTTCATTTCAACTTGTTGGTTTCCTTTTCCTGATCCCCCTTCTTGGCTGGGGTCATTGGGTGATAGAGCAATTGCTGTAGTTTAGGCCCAGATACAGGCTAAACATAGACACTCTGTTTTTACAGTAAGTGGGTTACTGTTGTGTAAAAAGCTGGTGTCTGAAATTCCTGTGTTGAGAGTAAGTCCTTGGGTCTCTTGTCTCGTATCACAGAAAAAAATCTGGTCACTGAATAATGATTTATAGACTTTAACCACAGGAATACTGACAAACTCCGTGCTTATTTGTCAAATGCAAGAACAATTATAAGAAGGCCTTTGCATTGGAAAATGAAAAGACACTTTAAAAATATTGGTTGAGCTAACTTCACAGATTGATGACAGGGATACTTTTCTATTTGGTGAAGATGGGGAAATTAATCAGTTTGCACAAAATTCTGGTGTAGGTCTGCAGCAGAAGTAGGATCTGAGAAGCTGAATCTCCAGAGCCCTGGAGCCGCCTTTCTAAGCTGCAGCTTCCTTCTGCAGAAGGTAAAATGCTTCTTTTTTAATTTCACTTTTATATTTGGTTATTTAGTGGGGTCTGTCAGGCATAGCTTTGCAGGAGACTCACTGTGCTGGCATGCTGCACTGACACCACAGCGGCATTGTTTTTATGGCCAGAGCCTGGCCACGTTTCAGTAAATGGCAAAAGTCCCACTGGCAGTATGGCCAGAGTTCCCGTTATAAATCCCAAATTAGCAGTTTTGGATAATGAGGTGATGGCTGGTCAGAGGCACATTACAAATTTCAGCGCTGTTGATAACACATATCAAGACTGTCACGTGCCTTTGAACGGCATTTACGTGGTGCTCCAGAGATGAGAACGCCTACGGAGGGTTTTCTTGCATATGCGTGTATCTATTTGTTTTATATTCTTATCCTTTACTAAATTATATGTTTTATTACCAGCTCAGTGTCTAAGATACTCTTTCTGCAAGTGAAATATGCTCCTATCTCTTTCGCTCTGCCCACACTCACTAGAGAGGCAAATCACAGATCCCTTCCCAATTCCTGTGGTACTACCGCTATCTTTATAGATCTAGCAAACCTGTTTACAAGTTATGTTTTATTTTTTACTGGGAACCATGTCATTAATGGTCTCAGCATGTGTTTCATTATAGAACAGTAGTCTATAAACTTTTAATAGTTACTCTGCTGTACTATATTAGAAAAGCATTTAATGTGGTCCCCCCAAAAATGTATTTCTGACTAAATTTAAAAAAGAAAGAGCAAAAATTATTTCATTTCCACAGTGTCATTAGAATATGGCCTGGTACTTGAAGCTTAGCCACTCTGCCTGGATGCTGCTACCAGTGGTCATCCTGCACCACTGGTTAGATCAACCAGCTGACAAGTTCTACCTGGTCACAGCCCAGAAACAAGATTTTCTACAGGGAAAAAAATCTACTCCTGGCCCACACCACCAGAATTGAAAACTTCCAAAATTATGGTTGTCAGGAGAGGAGGCCTCTTGGTGACAGTCCATACAGTTATACCCATCCTGTGTATTTCCTGCTGTGGGCTTCAGGAGTTGACTGCTTTGTCCAAAGCTCAAATAGGTCTCCGTAAGGATGGTCAGACTCAGATCAAGCTGCCCAGAGAGGCTGTGTAGTCTCCTTTTGAGGAGTTTTTCAAGTGTGTAAAGCCCTGAGTGAGCTGGCCTGAGCTCACAGCTGAGCCTGTTTTGAGGAGGAGGCTGGACCAGCAGCTCCTGAGCTCCCCTCTAGCCTGGATGACTTGGAATGGGTAGACTCTCCCACAATTAGTGGGCAAGTTTAACTTCAAGCTTGGCTCACTTGCATCTGAGATAGCACCCTGTGCCATGGTGGCTGCAGGGCAGGAGGGACATGCTGCTGGCAGTGGCCACTGTTGGGTAGCAGAAGTTGCTCAGATCCTGTGTTCAGAGGCTGTTCTGCTGTGTGGGCCCATAGGAGGGCTGCTATACCTGCCTGTTGCCGCTGGCTGTCCTCCTGTGGCCAATGGCATCAGTTTGGAGGCTCTCAGCAGTGGTGCATGCTGTAGAGCACCTGGAAGAGGAAATAAATTGGACTAGTACCTCGTTTATTGTGAGAGGATGGCCAGTATAAACTCATGTACATGACCTGCTGAGAAATCCAATGATAAATGAATTGGCATGAATACAAGACGTACGCTTCTGCTAACCAGCTTCAGTGCAATAACCTCCAAAAGCCCTTTTTGCAGCCACTCACAGGGCTTGATTGCTGTAGTTTAATATTACAATTTTAAAAGGCCTGGAAGGAGACCTGAGTATTAGGCTTCTGGTGCATGATAATTATCACTTTGTGTAGATGGATGGAAAACATTTCTAATTAAATTATTCTTGTAACACAGATTTATAGTGTGACCCAGATAAAGTACTTATGATTTTGCATCTAGAATATTTCTAAATGTGAAATATTTCTTAAGTTTGTGACAGAATTTCATTTGGCAGGTCAAGTTGTCTTTTAAAAATACCTGACTTTTCAGTCAATTTAGCAGCTTTAACTTGGATTTCTGTAGTGAAGATGTTCAGCAATGATAAAATGATTCAAACATTGCACAGATAATAAAGTAAAATAAAACAAAACTATTCAACTTAGTTCTATGAGCACAGGGTATTCACAGCCTGACAGGAATTCATAGCATTAACTATCACACGTTTTCTTCCTTGTCCTGATAGGACAAAGGGTAATAACTTTAAACTGGAAGAGGGTAGATCTAGATTAGATGTAAGGAAGAAGTTCTTCAATGGGTGGGGAGGGTGGTGAGACACTGGAACAGGTTGCCCAGAGAAGTTGTGGATGCTCCTTCTCTGGAAATGTTCAAGGTCAGGCTGGATGGGGCTTTGTGCAACCTGGTCTAGTGGAAAGTGTCCTTGCCCATGGCAGGGGTTTAAAACTAGATGATCTTTAAGGTCCTTTCCAACCCAAAACATTCTATGATTCTATATTAAATTTGTCTCTATCTGAGGATTTTTGCAATACATAAACTATTAAGCTAATACTTTGAATGCAGGAAAGCTTATTAGCAGCTCTAGGGAAGGGAGTGAGATGGGCAGGGAAGGTGCAGGTCATTAAGGTTTCAAAGAGAATCAAGTGTGAAAACTTGAAGTATTTGACATGCCATTTGTCTGTGATCTGTAAAAATCCAATGATTTTTGTTGCACTTCTTATTAGTGAGACCTGCAATGAATAAAGTAAACTGGCAAATGTAAAGGTCTCAACAGAAGGTGTCAGACTGCATTTCAAGGAGTGGATTATAGATAATGATTCTAAGATGACCATCAGCTTCATGGCCTAATACATGTTGCTGACATGTTAGGTGTTGACAACAGCCCTTTTCAATAGGCCTCATTAGAGGCCATTTGTTTTAAGATTCTAGAGCAACTGTCCATGACTCCAGCAGGGTGTTCTTAAAGGGCATAAAGTGGGAGATAAATGGCCGCTTTCTATCAGAAGAAAATGGGAATTTTGTGTCAAAGCACTCTCTGTGCATATGGAAGACTATCCCTGAGATCTTCTGCATGCCGGCCCTCTTGTGTGCACAGTACATTAGTGCTTACTGTATATGTAAAAATTTGGCACTACTGTATCTCTCTAAACATCACATTAATCCATCTGTCTGTCACCATGGTAACAAGGCTCCCTATTGATGACTGAAGAAGAACTGAACCATTAAAATTAGATGTACATGGTTTAGAAAAAGTAAGTAAGCTCACTTGGTGTAGTGCTACAGAGACACAAATGGTCAAAAATGGGCTTATTAGTATTTTCTGTGCATGATTGTTACTCATGGTTATAGATCTGAAATAGTGCTTATTGCTAAAATGATCCTTACATCCGATCTTTGCTTTTTCACATCTATTTATTACATATTCTGCTGAACTCAATATTAAAAAAAAGTGCTATTTTTCAGAAGTTTACATGTTCCATGGTATATATTTTTCTTGGAGGGTTGAAAGTTTAAATGAGTATTTTCAAGATACCAAGTATAAAGCAGATTAGGAATGTTGCTGAATATTTTACTGCACATTCTCCCTTTCTCTCTCTCACTTCCATGATTGTAATGTTGCCAAAATAAAATCAGCAAAGTGCACACATTCATTAAAGGATCAATGTCTACCTAAGCACTGTTAGTCAGTTGGACCTGATATTTTTTGAGAATCAAAATGTAGTGGAAACTCTGACATGAATTACTGAACTTCATAAATCATTCTTGGACAATGAATTTCCATTTTTTTATTACACTGGTGCCATGAATGCCATTAATGGTAGACACAAGTCTACAATTCTATTAAGCTATAAAGAGGTCTTTGGTTTTGCAGCAGAAATTAAGCTTAAAACTAACTGCTGACACCTCATCTCCTTCTGTGTTCATTGGATGGTGCTTTATGTTCCCCAGAAAAATGCTGTGTATTTTCTCGACCCTTGGCAGAGTTTCTTTTCTTGAGCCTCCTTGCTTTGCTCATAAGGTTAAGATTAGTAAGAGCTACAAAGTGGATAAAATGAGGGACCAGAGAAAGAAACAGAAATACTGTGTTTCAGAATGCTTTGCTGCATTCACTGAGCTGAAAGTATGATTATCCTTTTTTATGTTAGGATTTACAACTCCTTGGTATCTGGTTTAAACTATGACCTTGATCTTATCATAAGCCCTTGGGTCTAGAGGTAGCTCACAAGGGTGTTTTATCAGCCGCATGAAGGCTGCCTGGTTGGAAGGTCAGATGGGGGCATTGCTCTATCTGCCTTGTGCATGGTGGGGTGGAGTTTGTATGCATGCAGGTACGTTAAGTGTATGTGTATTAGGTAGATTTAATAAAATCCGGTGTCCTAGTGGGCAGATATGGGTGGTTTACCTTATTACAGGGTATATGAACCCCTGGAGGACTTGGAAGGTCAGCTGAACCTACTTGGTAAAACAGAGGCATAGATGCTACCAACCAGCCTAGGGTTTCTGATTCACAACTGATATTTCAAATGCTTTCCGCTCAGGAAGAGGCTAGAGGAACCTGCAGGTGTGGAGAAAACCAACCAACCAACCAACCAACCAACCAACCAACCAACCCCTCTCCTTCCCTACTTTCTTTCCTCTCTCTTCAAGTGAAGAAAAGTGATCCCTTGAACTAATAGAAAAGAGTACTCCTGTCTGATATGAAACAGAGATGCAAGAAAAGTAACAACTGAAGAGAGTCTTCCTAGTTTTGTCTTTGACAGAAAATAAAAGATTAATTCTGAACTTTATAAGTGCCAGAGTTGTGGCATGTATTGCCCTGTGTGAATAGAGACATGACAACATGATCTGATCACAAATGCTTCTGGGGGTATAAAAGTGGCACTTGGCCATGCAGATGATGGCCATCTGTGATGTGTGTTGTGTTCTGATTTGGTTTTGTTCCAAGCAGTACACCCCCTCCACCACTGGATCCAGCAGGCACTTCCAAGACAGGGACAGCCACAAGCACAATTCCTCAGTGTTCCTCTAGTTAGCTAAGCTTTCTAAGATTTTAAGGAGGTGTTTGTTGATCAACACAATTCATTCTGTTTTCCCAAATGTTAAAACAACAATTTAGTATGTTCCTTTGACACAATGAATTTCAGATAGTTTATTATATAAAGAATCCTACACTGCAATCAAAGGCATTCCCAGGGATGGGAGGAACTTTGCCTTTTACTTACAAAACTATACATTTTAGTAACTTTTTAATTAAAATGCAGAAGATTGTTCAAATTTTAAAGCCTTACCTATTAATAATGATTATTCCCATCCTAACTCCTTATTGAAAAGAGAGTATCTAAAAAAAAAAGTACTCTTATTTGCATGATTTTTAGAAATTTCTTTTTTTTTTAATTTAATTTTGCAAGATCTGGACAGGATCCTTTGTCACTCCAATGAATTCCTTTCTCTCTTAATCTTCTAAAAATTTCCTTTTCTTCAAAACATGTTATTATAATAAAAACTTGGTTTGAATTCTTGCCTAGCACAAAAGAGCTACTTCCTTGACAGTTGTATTTCTGTCTTCAAGCTATGTCCCCTGACTCCAGATGGGAGAGATTTGAGTATCTATAGAGGGCGTGCTTCTGCACTCCCCATGTTTGGCTGCTATTGATGTAAGATGGAGTGTGCTCAACTCTGTTACAGTTCTCAACCACTCAACAAAGACAAAGCATTTCATGGTCAAAGATTTTATTCAAACAACAGAGTTTTGGACCAGCTAGGATTCTTGCTACAGCACTGCTATGTTTCTAGCTGTCTCAAGCTGATGTCCTCCTAAAGTTTTATTTCATTCATACGCTGTGTGAATTGTACTCCATACACACATGCAAGTATCTTAGGTGTATTTCAGATAAATGTTCAACCTGACAGCTGCTGAGGATGTCTGCCAGGCACTTGCTGGACTCCAGGATCTATGTGGTATGTTCCCGCCTGGAAGGAGAAGCCTTTGCTTTCACAGTACCTCTCAGTACTGGAAACAGCATGTTCTAGGCAGGTGCCATTTTTCAAAGAAATATAGAACTGAAGATCTTCCTTCTCTCCTCCATGACTTTGCTGTGATATGAAAAAATCTGAGCCACACTAGAGATTCAAAAGACCATTGGTTATGGCACCCTTGCATCACTGCAAAAAACTGTTTTCTGCTCTTGGTGATAAAGCCATGGGAAACCCCTGAATTACCCTGCTCTGTTTCATTTTCTCTACTGAAACTGAGGAAGACGTCTGTATGCAGCAGTAAAAAGTTCTTGATCTGCTTACTGCCCATAGCAGGCTGACAAGCTGTGATAAACAAGTGCTATGAAGGAGGTATTGGGTCTTGATAGAGATGGGAGATGCACCAGCATCACACACTAGAAGAGTCAGAGTGCTTTATTACCGGAATGACTGGTTCTTCAAAAGCTGTTCAGGCACCTTCTGATTTTCACCCCTGTTAAAACTTCATCCAAGGAGAAACCACATACCCTGTGAGCCCATCAAGTAACAGAACCAGTCCACCAGCCTGAGCATCTCTTATTCAAGGTGGCTGAATCCAGTGTTTCTCCATTGAGATGGTCTGCATAGCAACACTAGATGAAGCCTTAACACATAAGCACTTGGTTTTATTTAATTTGAGGGGTTAATTATGGCAAAATCTTCTATTTATGATAACTATTTTTACATACATACCTACACATATTTACAACATGTTTTAATTTAACATTTTCTGTTTGCCATCTATTTTGAGTAAGGACTTGGAAGAAAAGTATTTCCTTCCCTCGTGGCAGCTCCACAGCTGGTACTGTGGTGGCTCCACAGAGGGATGGGAGGGAATGTCTCTGTCTGGAGGAGATATGGGACAGGCAGCAAAGCAGTGAGATACTGTCAATCTGCCTGATAGAGCTTGGGTTTTGTTCTTATGTGAGCCTTTCATGGCGCAGGCCTGACCACTGACTTTTGCAAAGAGCATTCCTCAGCCTTCCAACTTCTCAGAGACAGGGGAGGAGCTAAGCTTATGAGGTGTTAATGAGATGGATGTATGCTTTGGGTAGGTTGGTGGAGAGGAGAGATAAACTGCTGCTTTTCCTTACTTTGGAAGGAGGTGGGAAAAGGAAGTGGGGGGGATTGGGGGGTTTTTTGGGTCATTTTGTATAAAGAGGAAACCCTTGCTTTTGTCTTCTTGAGGAGGTACAGAGGAAGGAAGGAAATTAGTGCTTTTTTTGGTAATGTATGGAGAGAAAAATTCTGCCCTGTGAGAACTGGCTTGAATGAACATTCAGAAAAGTTGTGCCTTTCTGGTCCTGCAGACCCAGGTACCGCTTGTGAGGCTGTGCTGTTGCTAACTCACATTTGCTTGCTAGCCCAGGACTCGAGATTGCTTGGAGGCAGCAGCAGTGCTGAGTTGGATATAGGTAGACTGAAGGACATAAGATTATGGGGCTAATTCACATTGAAGGGCTCCCAAACCCCTCATAAAGAGATGGTGTGAGATGCAACAGGCCATAGGGGTTCTCACAGATCGTGGGAAATTGGCATCCCTGGTAACCTGGCAGGCCACATGGTCAGCAAGCAGAGTGCACGGTCCCTCCCAACACTCCACGTGTGCAGCTTGGCTGGGTTTGGGCACTTCATCCAAGATAAAAAAGCTGCAATGCCTGAAATAAACACAGGTTCTCCAGCTCTGCAGAAGCCAAGGTTCTGCAGAGGAAGAGAGAGTGCCAACTACCCACTCTGGAAGAGTGGAGAGTTGACAATGACTGATTGAAAAATGGAAGTTTGTTTCTTAAGGTAGTTGTAAGAACTGTGTAGACACAGCCTGTAGGAATGTGAATCCTGTCTTTTGTTCCCTGCAATGGGGGAGTCCACTCTGAGAAAAGAGCTGACGATACGTTCAGTGTTGCAGAAGATTATATGGGGGTACATGCTTTGGAGAATGGCTTTGAAGATCTTGACAAGAAACAAACCCACCTTGGATTTGCTGAAGCTAATCTGTACCAGATGCCTCCAGAATGTGTGGTGCCCAGAATGCTAGTGCTGAATGGCAGCTGCTAACTCTGTGGCAGGTATCTTGCAAGTGGTTTCCTGTGGCCGAGAATTCTTGGTTATCTACTGCTCATCCCAATACAGACCATAAAATGGTGCCATAGGGCATTACATTATTACATTATTACATGACATTATTTCATGTAAGTCTAGAGGTTTCTGCAAGGTCTTGGGATATGACCTGGCCCAGGTAGGCTCAGGAGAGGCCTGAGATGCTCTCATGGTTTCTTGAGCTGTTGCACAAGGGGCGGGTACAGTGGCAGCTGCAGCAAGCCAAATAACAGCAAGTGGGGTGTGTTTGCAGTGTAGGGTATACAAAGGTTACCAATGTGGGCAAGACTTATTTTGAGCAACGTGTTGTGGTTAGGTCTTGTGGTTAGAGCAGACAATTGCTGAGTGTTGTGAATAATGCATAGTAAGCAGGGCTGTGGTATGCAGATGATAAAAACATGGGATGGATTTTGCACTAAAATACGCTTCTTTGAGCATGAAGAAAGGATGAAGCTAGTCTGCTAGGGAAGCTTTTGCTTTGACCTGCATGCCTAAAGCTAGTCTGTGCCAGCTGGCCAAGATGAGAAGCATAAAAAATGGAAATTAAACTGCATTCTCATAAATCCCCACGAGCTGCCCCTTTATGCTACCAGTAACTTGCTTTGTGTTCACATTTCTCTGTGGAGGAATCCTTCCCAGTTGCAGTTATCTTCAGAAGTGGAAAAATGCAATTTTTTGCAGATTATTTCCCTTACAAAATGTTCTTTCTGTGTAAGGTGTTCCTAAAAATCCACCTGCAGTTTCTCCCATGGGCAGTGAGTGCCAGACTTTTCCCTCCTGATGTCCTCTGCCCCTACTCCTCAGCTCCGAGCAGCCACCTGAAGCCTCGGCCAACAACTTTACCAAGTATTCACCATCTCTTAGGCATCCAGGGCTGATGAAGGACTCAGACACCTCACTATGAGTATTTGGAGACTTCATTCTTTCACATATAACCCCACTTGGTAAATTTCCACATGGAAATATTTATGCTTGTATCTCAAAGTTAAGAGGAGCCTCCTTACTAGTAATTGGAGCTCTGCAAGTGCAAATATCCAAAGAAGTGTTCACCTCCTGCCCTCCTTCCTTCTGATACAACTGACCATGTGGGGCTCTGTGCCTGAGAGGCAACTGAAATAGGATGGTCCTCTTTGTATGCTCTGAGCTGGAGGGAAGGCAGGCTGAGAACACTCTGCTATAGTCAAAGCAAAAAGATGTCTCCAATGTCTGCTCGCACACACCTGTGGTACAAATGAACACGTGGATTTCACATTGGGAGGAACTCTGGTTACTGGTAAACACTTTTGTTATCTTGACATCAAGTCTGAGTTTAAATTGTTCTCCCATCATTTCTTTCTGAAGTTAAGATTTTTTTTTTTCTGTCATATTTCTGCTAGTATTCTGTACCTACACTCCTTTTAATCAAATAAAACACAGCAATTCATAATGTCTCCAAGGCTAATCTTTGCATATAATTTATTGCATGAATGAAGATCTTTAGAATTCTGAGTGGTTTTCTTGGATTTGCTGGTTATACTTTTATTGGTTTAAGATGTGATTATACTGCAGACTGCCATTTGATAATCAGAACTCATTTATGTGAATGCTAGTAGATTAATACAAAATAATTCTACAAAAATTCAGATTTATAAACTCATTCTCCTATTTTGGTGCAGAAGGCATATGTTCTAGAGTGTTTACAAGTCACTCTCAGAATCTTGTCCAAAACCTTCTCTTAACCATACAAATAATCCTGTATCTTTTCTTTAAAAAAAGTTTTAACCAATAATTACTTAGAAGAAATAATTAACAGTTAATAATCTTACAGAAAAATAGAAATATGTTTTATGAGGCCCACTTGGGCATATTTGAAGATGACAAACTTCTGAGAACATTTAAAAGTGAGCCATTACATTGAATGCAATATGAAATTTGCATTTATTAAGTGAAAAATCACATTTCTATCAGAAGACATTGCATCAACTAGTAGTAGAAGTAATTGTTAAAACTCTGATGCCATAAACACACACCTAGTTGGGCACAAGTTTCTGAGCAGAGCAAAGTCCATCCATTTAAGTGTTCACAGAAACATGGGAATTATATCTGTAGTAAATAAATGAACCAAAATAGTGAAAAATGTTTTCATTCTATGCCTCTGACCACTCTTGTGTATGATCAGTATCACATTTCTGTTGATTGTCAGACTTCCTTTCTCTACTGCAGTGTTGTCAGCCATATGATTCATGAGTCATATCTAGTTCTTTGTATACAGAGCTCATTGAATATTCAGATTCTACAGAGTACAAATTATCAAGTAAATTAAATAATTTCTTTATGCTGTTTGCTGGGGAGAGGGAAGGAATCCAGGCTTTCCAAATTTGAAATTAATTCAGTCCTTGCAGTGCTGCATGCCTGAGTCTATCATGGCTTATCTTCCTGAAAACAGTTGCTGAGAGGTGTAAAATGACCTATTCTCCCTTATTCTTTTTGCTTGCTACTTTATGGTCGGAAGGTGGGAAAGAGGAGCGGGTATGAAACCCAAGGCCAACATTGCTGTTTGCTGAAAGAAAGAATATGTGATGGGGGAGGGCAGGTCTAGATGAGACACAAAAGCAAGTTGAAGGCAAGGAAAGGAGTATGGGAAAGAAAATAAAGGAACAAGAGAAAACTAACGATATAATACTAAATCTTCCCCATTAATGATGCTGAATTGTGACAATGAAGCATCAAAGAGATTTTCAAAAGCAGTTAGCTCCATTTTGAGGTGGCCTAGTTAAGTGTTTAATGATGCAGAGAGCCCCACTCTGGGATTTACAGAAGTCTCTAATTGCCCAATTCCTCCAGGAAAACTATTACGTATTTTCTGTTAATCCACATAAACACACATCATGGAGGTGTTCCACTGACAGCAATGGATGGTTCTACTGTAAATGCTCAAAGTGGGTAGTCCAGAACAGTGAAACAGCACACGACTATAATTATAAAGGTGGCTTTTCTTAAAATGAGCATCACGCTCCTCCGTGAGCTGGATGGAATAATTTTCTTTCACTCCACTGCAGAGCACAAGTTCCTGCTTTCCCACAGAAGTGTGAGTGGCTGTTTGCTGAGGCAGTGGAGAAGAGAAAGAAAGAGGTAGCCAGGAAATGTACACAGAGGGAGGCAAAAAAGGTTGTGTATGAGACAGACTGACTGGAGCATATTTGCAGTTATTCCTTTGTCAACCAGGAGTTCAGTCCCTTCCATAGCCCCAAGTAGGAAATAGGAGGTAAAAAAGAAACATCTGTAAAAAGGATATTCTTTTATATGGGAGATACTGAAGAACTCTATCTCAAAACATTTTTACTATTTTAATTGGTTAATTAAAATAATTGCAGCTGACAGCATCCCTTCTAATGACATAAACATTTGTAGGTGTGTATTTTATTATTTTTTGTTTTGTTTCCTACGGGAACAGACTTAGGCAATTGTTTAAAGTGTCAGTCAGACTTTCCTTCTTTCCCCAAAGGAAGACTTTGGAACCTGGTCAGCTGAATAGGAAAAAGAGTAGAAGTTTCAAGTATAACTAAAAGTTTCCTGAAAATCAATGGAAGACAGACAAGTTAATGCTAATGCTGTGGAAAGGACTTGGTTATTATGTACTACCATTCTGAGCAAGTCATAACAAGATGGCTCAAACTTATCTACATCCACCGCTACCCAAGGCAAAGGTTCTGCTCTCCCTTCCTTTTCTGTCTTCAGGCTACATGCTGACTCTGCTCACTTTTTGCATCTCTTGCATCTATGGGATGCCCTCTGTGAGCGCATCTGGTTGAGCCTGAAGTTCAGTGGCAGCCTAGACCAATCTAACTGCTACCTACAGTCCTACTCTCTGCCCCTTTATTTTATATATATTTAAATGTATATATTTATAAAGAGGAAAACTTTCCTCTTTCACTGGGCAATGTGTTCCTGCCCCTCCTGTGTACCAGTCTTGGATGCTTTGTCATGTCTTTTGCTGAGTCATTTCAGCATGATAAAGTGGCAGAAAATCAACTCTGTGGGAAAAAAAAAAAGTGAAGAGTTTTCTATTTCTGCTGATACTTTAGTACCAAGACAGCTCAGCAAAACGCCCAATGAGCAGTGGAGAGATGGCAAGGGAAAGGTTGGAAGGGTCTAAGTAGAGGAGAGGGCAGGGCAAATTCCACCCTCCATTGCTAGTTTAGGAGCTGGGGAAAGGGTGAGCTCACTTGATGCTAGAGAGCTGCTAGCTCTGCTCAGCCACTCGCCCATTTGCTGTCACTTGACTTTTGGTCATTTAGTGGCAGACAGCTATCCCCTAGTCAGCGTATGTGCAGCTCCCAGTTAGCCACAGCATGTGGTTCTTTTGTCATGTGGGGAGTACCATGCGGACCATGGTGGAAACCAAGGTGGTCACGGTGGGGAAAGGAAATCCAGCTCCGTTTCATCCACTGCTCACACAGGATAATTGTGCTGAAGACAAAAAAATGAGGCCTGGCTCAATAGTAAGGAGTTTAGCGACAGAGGCACCTAGAAATTGGAAAGCAGATGTGCTGTGAAAAGCGTGGATGGGCACAACCCATGATCATACGTTTATTTCTCCGAAGCGCTAAGCTCATTTCCTGTACGTATTGTTAAAAACAACAACAAAAAAAAGTGGCTTTAAAGAGGAAGTTTACTGAAGGAAAAAAGTACTGGTTTGGTAACCTGAGATTAGGATAAAGCTGCAGGAGCTGTGTTAATCAAGAATCAGTAATGTGGACGGCTGACTTTCACTGAAGTATGCAGAAACTTCTTTATAAGTACTGACCGATTAAATGATGCTGTTCTGCATCAAGGAATGATGAACACAAGGCTCTTCATGGGGAAGCGAAACATCAAACTGTAATTCACTTCACTGTTTGAGCAGTATACTCTGCTAATACATGATGTAAGACTGAGGAAAATGATTTCCTGATAACACTGGAAAATTCAGGTTTTTTTCCTAATGTAACTGTACTTTCCTGGCCCTTTCTTTTGGTTGGCTTGTGTTGTGTCAGTTTCCTAGAATTAAAGACTTTTTCCTTTACTCAAATTGGGGCAAGAAGAAATGTTAAATAGGGTTAAAATACCATACTGATGACCTTGCACGATGTTCATGTTTATTTTTTCAGTTTAAATTGTAAGATTTTGAGGCAGTCTCTCTTCAGCTTTGGAAACAGTCACTGATCAGCAAAGCATGGCCAATCTGAAAACTTTGGATTTTGACTGCATTTTTAAGGACAATTCTCATTTTATTCTGCTGGAATAAATTAAAATATCCATAGATGCTGATTTCTATCTATCCAAAGCAATGAAGTGATATGGTAAGAAGCCAAAGTTAGAAGACTTGTAAAAATATTCTAGACTCTATATGATTAAGCCATTTCAGATTTTAAAATTATAAACAGCAGCATTTCTAATGCTTCAAAACAGGAAAAACAGCACCACCCTGATCAAGAGATGTCATTTTTACATGCAGTGGATAAATGTAAATACAAAATTGATACTGGTCTCTAGAGCTTGTCATGAAAAAAACTTCCCTAGCTCCTCTTGCCCACTTAACTCACCTACTGCAGAGAAGCATTGCATGCTACACTTTGTTGGAAAGCTGCATAATGAACAACCAGTCATTTTGTTCTTACAAAAGAAAGACTTGAGAAACACTTCATAGCTTTTTGGACCTGCTGAGGTTGATCACATTGTTTGAATGAAAACCTCTCTCTATTTTTTTTATTCCTTAGTGATTCTGATGTGTATTCTCTCTCTCCCTGCCAAATTCTATGAAATGTTGTATTTCTAGTTTACCCAAAACCATTATAAAGGAAATTAAGTACTTTCATTAAATGAATAGTTGGTATTGGTAAGACTCTAAAATGATGGCTTGCTGTCCAAGCAGTGGTACAGGGAGAGGTAATGTCTGAAAAACAGCAGAGAAAAAGGAGAAAAATATTTGGTCAGGAAAATGAGTATACTGTAGAAAACTCTTAGCATTACATGCTCTTGACATTGTAAACTGGCATTTATGATGTACTGTAGTGTTCAGCAAGTCTGGATCTGCAGGACTACTTTCAGTGTCTTGCATGACAATAGTATTATCACTACTTTGAATATTTTTTTTTAATTTATTTTTCAAAATTCATAAACAACAACGTGGAAGATATGTCTAGAAAATGTGTCCACAGCAGTGCCTAGCTTGCTTTCCACCTATATCAGATCTTTCAGTTCAATACCTGTCACTTCATCCCCCTTTTATGGTTCAAAGTTAAAAGCAGTTGGTTTGGCACTGCAGGATGTGTGCAGGTATCTTATATCCAAAATGCTACAGTTCACTAGTTTGTGTTTCTTTAATCATTAAATACTTTGCCTGATAATGCTTCCAGCATATTCAAGCAGATTTTGTCATGAAGCATGGTAACAGATGTTCTATATACGTAAGATGATGTGTCATCTCAGCAAATTAGCTTCCCTGTTGTTTTAAGGCTTGCCCTTATGACACCACCACACAGCAGACAGCAACTTCCAGTGCAACAGCTCTTTCATTAGTATTAGCATATCCTAACAAAAAGATAGTCTTTTTTTAAACTAAGTAATGCTGCTGCAACATATTGACCTATTGCACAAGATCAACCTAAGTTACAAGTAAGAAATCAGAAGAGTACATACTGTAATAGCTGATTCTACAAATTTTTATGAAGAGAGAATATTTGTCCTACCTACTGCATTTTTCATCTATTCAGTGCCTCAAACCAGTTTTCATTAATGTTGTGAATAAATGGTAGGAAATGCTTTTAAGAATAATGCTTAATTATGTGAAATATTAGCTGTATAAAGTCTTTTTGTAGGGTAGTTCTCGAATTGTTTTAAAAACAACTTCAAGGTGTTGATAGTGTGTTCATACTGCTTGCTAAAGGACATCAATAATACTCTAAATTCCAAAACAATATTGGTACTGATTAGGGACCAGAACAGGCTATCAGGTGAAAAGTACAATGTGTGGCACTGGATAATCCTGTTAAAATCAAAGATTCACTATTGAAAGGAAAAGTGTGTTTGTTCTCTGAGTTTTATTTTTAGAATTATTTTTACAAGCACTCCTCAAATTCCTTTACATATCTCTCTCAGTTAACATACCCGAAGTTTACTTTCCAACCATAACATCTTAAAGCCCAAGAGAAAGACTGTGGAGTGAGACAGCAGTGTGAACAAGGTGCTGGTCTTGTTTACAAATGTTTTGCTCCTGAAGAGTGTTTCCAAAATTAGCCCAAGTGCTATCTGTGAAGATAAGTCAACAATGACATTTTAACATAGACTGTTTGCTCTATTTGTGAATGTGTAAAATATTTCATAATCCCAGGAGAGAATAGTGCCATTTGACATCATATAGCCATTAATTTTGTCAAAGCACTGAAGAGAAATCTCGAGCAATATGCTAATAAAAACCTGATAAAGACTAAAAATGCTTGTCAGCGAACCACAACATTTGTCAGCAGCCTTCTGCTGGCACATATTGATGCTTTGCTCATGAAGATAGAAAAGTTATTAGCTGTTTATAAAGAACATTTCAAAGAACAAAAACTGCCATGATATGAAAGTTATGAGATAGCAGGCAAAGAGGAGGAGGAGGAGGAGGAGGAAATGGGAAGGAATAATACAACAGCATCTACTACATGTCGGGGGGAAAGGATGCCAATGCGTTTGCATGAGAGAATTCCTCCAAGGAAGGAGTATCCACTGCTGGTCAGTCTGTCCCATGGTTCCTTTGTTATCTGGCACTGTTTATGGAGAGCTTATCTTACCAAATTAAAGGAATAAATATTCTGTTCCAAAATTAGAAATGGAATGAGAAAACAGAAAACACGTTGCTATGTATGAGAACTCTGCTTCATCCTCACACTGGGTTTTTGGTTTCTCTCCTAGAACAACATTCAACCATGAGAGATGCAGGCTGACCATTATATATCTGAACTTTTTCCAGAGTTTTGTTATTTGCTTTTGGGTTATTTGAACTGAGGGTTGATTCCTACTGCTTGCCCCAAACTAGTCCATGCTCTGTAGGTTACACAGCTCCACTAGTAAGTTGCAAACCTTTGTAAAAGATGCATTAATGTGAAATCCTTGTTAGTACTGTGCACATCCACCTATCTCTAGTGGTTCATAGAATTATAAAATCATAGATTCATTTAGGTTGGCAAAGACCTTCAAGATCATTGAGTGTAACTGTAAACCTAACACTGCCAAGTCACCACTAAACCATGTCCCTAAGTGTCACATCTATCTTTTAAACACCTCCAGGGATCGTGATTCCACCACTTCCCTGGGCAGCCTGTTCCAACGCTTGCTAACCCTTTCAGTGGATAATTTTTTCCTGATGTCCAAACTAAAACTCCCCTGGTGCAACTTGAGGCCATTTACTCTTGTCCTATTGCTTGTTACTTGGGAAAAGAGACTGACCCTCACATCGCTAGAACCTCCTTTCAAGTATATGTAGAAAGTAATAATGACTACCCTGAGCCTCCTTTTCTCCAGGCTAAACAACCTCAGTTCCATCAGTCGCTCTTCGTAAGATTGTTCTCCAGACTCTCCACCAGCTTCATTGCTCTTTGGATGCACATGGAGAACATACTAGGCAGAATTACCACCAAGCAGCTTTGATAGTGGTTCTCCCATAGCTGTGGGAAGCCCCCCTCTCTGGGCTTTCTGCAGGTGACCCCGCCACTGGTGCCATTTTGCAGAGGCTGTACTGCACAAGAAGGGCTCCGGTGCAGGACTGCATTCCTCCAAAAACTTTTCCTTCATGGCGCGTATCTTTCTGGGATGTGCCCCACGAAGTCAGGACAGTAAGGGTCTGTACAAACACGTTGGTGGACAAGCCCATTTCCTCCAGCAATGTAATGGAGCGTGCGGACGCCACTGCTGAAGCACATGTAAGCAGAAGTGGGGAGAGGCACCGGCCGGCCCAATCTCAAAGCTGCAGTCGAGGACTATTGGGCACTGGGGTCAGGAACAACCTCTGGTTACGAGCGGAGCGCCCAGCTGGATAACGAACCAGGGGCTGCAGCTCCAACCTCAGGCCTGACCGAAATACAAGCCCGGGTATAAACACCAGCCGGGGCCATGCCCAGCCCGCGGGGGATGGCAGGGCTGCCTCGGGGCAGCGAGGCCCAGCGGGAGGCAGGCGGCACAGCCGGACCGGTCGAAGCCACCTCAAGACCCCACGGATGGGGAGCCGCCGCCGGGGCAGCCCCACCCCGCCCTGCCCTCGCCTCGCACCGGGCCCTGCCCGCGCTCCCGCGCTGCTCGGTCCAGCCCCTCCCACCGGGGAGGCTCGCAAGGCATGCCGGGGCTTGTAGTCTCTTCCACCGCCCTCCCGTCTCCGGGGCCGCCCCGCGGAAGCGCGAGAGCGAAACTACAACTCCCGGCGGGCCGAGGGGCGCGCCCCGAGCGTCCGCGCCGGAGCCTGCCCGGGGAGGGCGGCCGGTCCCGCTAGGTCGGGCTGCCTGGGCGGGGCTTCTCCTTCCCCGCCGCTCGCCCGCACAACTCGCTTTACCGTCTGCCCGAGGCAGCTGCATCAGGGGAGGACGGGGCCGGGATCGCTGCCGCCGCCGAGGGCTGACGGCAAGGCACCGCTCGCGGCTCGGCGGCGTGTGCCCGTGCGTGCCGGGGGGGACGGCGCGGTGTGCGGTCGGTTGCGCAGGCCGGGGGCGGCGAGGGCTGCGTGGGAGCCCCGCACGGACGGGAGGCAGCGGGAGCGGGGCCCCAGCGCTGCCGGTGCCCGGGTCGCTGCCCGGCGCCGCCAGCCCTGCCTGAGGAGGCGACCATGGGGAAGAGTTAGCGCTCGCCGCGCTCCAGCAGCGCCAGGAGAGAGGCCCGGGCCGGCTGGCGG
>VYZX01009373.1:9801-20043 GCA_013401335.1 Brachypteracias leptosomus | reverse complement strand
TGCGCGCCTGTGTGGTCCCGTCCCTTTGCTGGCTCCTCCCGCGGGCGGCAGCCGCTGCGGTGGTTACCGCCTCCCCTTGAAGATGAAGAGGTGGCAGCTTCTGCTTCTGGGTCTGGCTGCTGGGGAGAAACCTGGATAGAGGCTCCACAAAAACAAAGCGAGAAAGTCGCCGCTCCCCGGCGGGCCGAGGGGGAGCTGGACATTCTCCTCACCTTGCTCCGGGCAAAAGCGCAGCGAAATAAGGGACGGCGGCGGGAAGCCGCTCCTCTGCGCCGAGGGGCGGGGGCAGCATGTGGGGGGGGCCCGTCACCGCCGCGGGCCGTGGGCGAGTGCCTGCGGCGCGGCAGCGTGCGACCGCCCGCGGCGGCTCTGAGGCAGCGGCGGGGATGGTGACGGGAGGGAGAGGTCCTGGCAGAGATCTCCCACCGGTGGCAGCGAAGCCTCCCTCTCCTGTCCTTCCCCGGCCTCCCTTCCGCACGGCCGCACGCCCCGCGGGGCCGGGGCGCTGGGGAGCATGAGGCGGCGGCGGGGACCTGTTGTGTAGGGGGAGACGGGGGTTAAGCGCGGCGGCGGCGCCGCCCGGGGTGTGCGGCAGGAGCGGCTCGGCAGGGAGGGAGGATGAGGACCTGCTCCCGGGGTGCTGGTGTCTGTCGGGGACCGGCGCTGCCCCGGGCTGCCTCGGGAGAGTCCACGTCGGCGGAGTCGTGACAGGGGAGAGCGGCCCCGGTGGGAGCGGAGCGGCGGCCGCCGTCCGCCGGACTGCGGCTCCGGGAAGAAGGGAGCTTGGAGTGTATTTCTGAAGCTGGAGTTGCAGCCTGGTNGGAGTTGCCGCCTTTTTTCTTTTTTTGTTTTTTTTTTTTTTTTTTTTGCTTAATGATCTGTTACGCGTGTCTCTCGAGGGAACGTTTTAGGAATGGTCATTTTTGGCAGTGAAATCTGCTGCGCAGAGGAGGATTATAACAAATCTCTATGAATTATAGACTCGATTGCTAAACCTTGCCTTGACCAACCTGACCCTCGGAGAGATTTCTCAGGGTGTGTGTGGGAAGGAGAAAAGAAAAAAAAAACCCTCTCCCATTTGAAAATAAACTTGGAAAAAAAAAAAAGGACCTTTTTTTTCGGACAGCCTAACTGCTTTATAGTTACTTTTTTTTTTTCTTCTTGTTTTGTGATAAGTTGCTTTTTAAAAGGATTGTCCTATCTGTTTGTTTTGTAACTGGTAAAGGAAGGATCCCTCTCAAGAGTTTCTGATATGACAGCCTTGGTTTCTGAAGAGTTAACAGGTGTTTGCATGATACACCTATTGCTAGTCTGGTAGCAGACTTTTCATCTTTTTATTTGCCTTTTTTATTAACGGGCTGGTGGAGAGGGTTGTGTCGGTCAGAAGAATTTTTGCACATCTCTATTGTATATATTTTTGGTGGGGTTCTCCCCACATTTTACTCTCTCGATGACTCCTGGAGGTGGTAGTGGGCCCATGAAAGACTGTGAATACAGTCAGATCAGCACACACAGCTCTTCGTCTCCCATGGAGTCTCCCCATAAGAAAAAGAAATCGACTCCCAAGAGAAAATGGGAGGTTTTTCCTGGAAGAAACAAATTCTTCTGCAATGGGAGGATCATGATGGCTCGGCAGACTGGAGTCTTCTACCTGACTCTTGTTCTCATCTTGGTTACCAGTGGACTCTTCTTTGCATTTGAGTAAGTGACATTAAAGTCTCCGTTATCTTCCTTCTCTTTCTCTAGTTAGTTATTTTCTAGCTGAAAGCAAAGAAACATTTATCCAGATGTCATAGAGAATGGTGACAGAATTCAGCTCATCTTGGTTTATATAATTGAAAATATGATCTGATAAGATGCTGAAGGATGCACAGTCCTCTTTTGGTTATTGTGCTCTGTGGAAGAGTGATACTTGAGGATTATAGTGCTTTCATACCACAGGCTTCCAGCTCTTGCCGATGTTGCAAGAGGAGCGTAAATCAGCAGCTTTGGGGTGGTCAGGAAATGATGCAGCTTCTTGTTTGTCAGCTACTCAGCTGAGAATCAAAACTGACAGGTGTGGAAATACTGACCCTTTGTCACAGAACTGAATGCAGGAAAAGCGGTATCTTTCATTAGTTTATGAATTAGACCTGTTTGGTTCTTGAAGTAATTTAATAGTTTCTAGATGAGAATTCCAGTTTAGTTAAAAAAAAAAAAAGAGATCTGTACAATTTTGCACATACCTAGCTTTCCACCACTAGGTAACAGTATTACTTTCTGTTTGTCATGATAACTTGTATGTGAGTTTGGTCTTAGTTTAAGCCGTGCTTGTCTTGGAGGTTTGGATTTTTTTAAGCAGGCTTATTCTGTTGTTCCGAATCTTCAGGAGTCCTTTTCATCTATATAAAGTGAACAGACAAGGACAGCAAATCAAATATACTGATTTTTGCACTTATGTTGGAGTGGTTAAATTAACTATGCATGACAGTAAAGAATTAGGCACTTGGTATGAACAATACAGTTTGACTTTTATTTACTTAAAGCACTGAGTACAAAGGTGCTCTCAACTGATAAAACATTTGCTATGGTAATTGAAACCTTTTTGAAGAGTTAATGCTGCTTTACCTGTTTTAAACTATTGTAGCTTGATATGTGGTTTCTGGCAGGAAAAAATTCTTCAAATTACATATATAGCTCTTACTGTTTTCTTTAGTACTAACTATTATAAGTAAGCTTCAGTGCTGCCTTCAGAAATTCTGTTTGCTTTGCTAAGCGATACAGTTGAACAACAAAGGTCATTCATTACTTGGTGTCTTCAAGGAAGAAGATAGTGACATTAACAATCCCCAAATTATCCCCGTTAAATGTAGACCGTCTTAACATACTGATGATAGTAAAGAACTTGTAAAAGTGCTCAGCAGGTAAGGAGTGGCTATATATGTGAGCTCAGCAGATGAATTGTCTTTAATGGGCTCCAGATTACTTTAGAGGGATGGATTTATTGTAAAGCTTCTGCAGACATTATGAAGGTACTTGGACATCCTTTGAGTAGTTAGATACCATCACTGACTGTGTTATTTCATGTTCTGCAAGTATGTTTACTTTCCTGGTTTTGAAAAGGTATTAAAGGTATGACCTGATCGTATTGCGTCAGGACTGGGTGCTACTCTGTCCTGTTTGCCATGGCTGGGCCTAGTTTTGGAAAGATTTTTTGTGTGGGCTGATGTATCTGCATGAGGTCTCATCACCTTCAGCAGAGCCTCTGAAGGCAAGTGCTGGACTTCCTGCAAATACTAGAATGCAAATGTAGGATCAAAACTGTCATGTTTTATAATCATGATTGCAAAACTTATTTATTGAGCCACCATTTACAGTTTATACTTTTTACACTTTGGTCTTTCAGAGATCAATATTCTCTGCAGCTGCATGATTCTGAACTGCTAAAGCAGGATGAGCTGCTAGCTGTTCATCACCTGATTTCATTACTACTGTGAGTTATGTGCTCTACCAGAGTTGAAAACTACAACTTCTATTCTGCCTTTGAGCTTATTTGCAATGTAACCGTATGTGATGGACAACATTTTCAGTCAAGCTACAGCATTTTGATATGTAATTGGTGCTTATTCTAACTGGCAGTCTGGAAGCAGGGGAAAATCTTGGACTTTCTATAGCTATATAAATTGTGTGTGTGTACTCGTATTGAGTCATTCTTGTATCACTTGCACTCTCATTTTAAGGAAAATCAAAGTAGAGGGTGACAATGATATTTCATTTTTATAATAATAAGGTAGATTTTGCTCTTTGAAAAGAGCAGGCGCTGGAAAATTACTACTCATCCTCTGAAGGCTAATTGAAAAACAAACTTTAAGACTGTGAGAATGGTGTTCAGCATGTTTGTGATGTTTGAACTGCAGGTTGTTAATGTTACAGAAAGAGGGGGATCTCTTTGATTAAAAGTGTGTCTTTGAAGCAGTTACTAATTGTGTCTCTTAGTAGTTTGAAGTTAGCATTTATTGATCAGTTGCCAACATCTTCACAGAATCACAGAANCTAAAGAGACCCAGCTCCCTCAGCCTTTCCTCATAAGGGAGATGCTCCACTCCCTTAATCATCTTTGTAGCCCTAATCTTGAGTTGTTAATGTCAGTTCCATTATTTGGCTGATTTGTTTATGACCCTCCTCGTTAACAGAAATGTATTTTAATCCTTCGTGTACACATGGGGCAAAGTGGTTTTCAAATGGGTGTGTGCCTTGTGTGTCTGAACAGTGAGGTCAGACTGTCACTGAAGATACCCTTTATGTTCTTGGAATTGTTTGGTCTTTTTACTACAACTGAAATAAATAATTTTTCCCCCTCCTTGGTTTTGGAAAATGGAAAAGAGGTACTCATGTTCCAAGTCATTCCCTGTTTGCAGGCAGTGAAGAGGGGTAGTAGGAAAGAGATGACTTTGACAACTAATTCCTGGGAAAGTGCTGTGCTGACATAAGCCCTTGTTCTTTATCCTTTTGACTTCATTTGTTCCTCCAATGTGATTTTTCCCACCTTACTTTTATTTTACTCTTAACACCTATTCATCCAGAGCTGTATCTCATGTAGCTTGGAATCCTCTCCAGAGAAGTACATTTCTCTGAATCAACAAATCCTAGCTCTCCAAAAGCAAACATGTCATACATGTTGACCCATATAGCTTTTGACATTAAACCATCCCTTTGTAATCTTTTTCTTCGTATTTATGCTTCTGTGCTTTTTTCGCTCCTGCTTTTGGCTGGCTTTTTTCCTTGCTCTCTGTTGACTTTTATCTCTCATATACTTCAAGTACATCACCACTACTTCCTGTTATCATTTCACTGTTCTTTTTCAAAGAAGTAAGCAGGTGCAATATTTGTAATTCCTATCTCCCTCCCCTTCCAAAGGAAGACAATGCAAATAACAATCGGTTTTATTTCTGTAACTTGTCTGTTAAATGTAACATCAATTATTGCAAGCACTTTTGGGTCCCAAGCAGGATGCTGTGCTTGAGGTACTCTTAAAAGTGATGTCTATTTAAAAATGCTCAAGATGAGGCAGTGCAAATTAATTTGTCTTTAAAATTTGGGTATGTTGTGTTATCCTGGAAATATGTTTCCTAACTCTAACCTCATGGTAGTTAGCTGTTTTTATTTTTTTTTCTTGCAAATTTGGCTTTGTGTTGCACTTCCTTTTTTTCCTTTGCCTTGCCCCATGACATGGACGTACCTTTTTTATTGATTTTTTTTTTTAAAAAACATTCAGCACTTATGTAAAAGTATCTGCATGAAAAGCTGGGAAAACAAGTTCCTTCCCCCAGAGCAAAGATAACATACATAACTGAAGGGCAGATCTTACTGCTGTACCTGACCAGTTCACCTACTGTATTTACATATATGTAAAGTCCTTTATTGGTGTAATAAAGAGGCAAAACTAAGGCTCTTCATACTTGTTGCTTTTATTCAGTTCGGTATACATACTCAAAAGAGAAAATAACCCTTTCTGTCTAAGGTCAATTGGAGTACTGTTTTTGGAGGCTACAGGAAAGCAAAATGGAGGCTGAATGACATGCAGTAGGATGTGGGAAACAGATGTCCTGTTGTTAAATGGCCAATCTCGTATGGATGCACAAGCTTCGTGACTTCCAGAGCAGCAGTAGAGGAGCTTGGCCGCTTTGCTGCAGAGTTAACGCTGCCCCTGTGTGCCAGCTTCTTCCCACTTGGACCTCACGGCGCAGGTAGTGGAGGGGAACATGTCTGCACCTGAGCTGCTTCAGTTCAGGCAGGCAAATTAAACCTCCTATAAAAGGTGGGTTTAAGTGAAGGTGCTGGCTGAACTGAATTGACTCAGGCACAGTCATGTTTTCTGTCAACTCAGTTGCAGGGTGAGTGGCTTTGGAAGAAGGTTGGAGCAGATGGTGGGATGCCGGAAGGGCTGAAGCAGTGCAGCTTTTTTCTCTAGAAACGTGAGTCAGAGCCCTATCACTTCTGGTGCCATTTCATACTTGCACTGATTCAACAAACTGGAGAGTTTAAATTTTTTTATTTTTTTTTTTTTAGCTAGTTAACACTTGATTTTTGTGAGCATTTGTGTAATTACACTGTCTTTCAAAAGATGGTTGCTGGAAAATTATTTAAACTGAGACTGTTTATGTGCATACATGTGTACAAATCATTGCTTTCTGTCTGCTCTTGCAATTGCTGGCAGCCTGCTCCATGCCTCCCACTTTGAAAACCAGTGTGACTGGAGGACATTCGTGAGTCACACTTTCTGATGCAGTGCAGTTTGTTCAATATTGAACTTCTATAGTGTGCACAATGGCAAAGTGGTGTAACTTGCCATTCACTGCGACAAACCTCTGTCTGTAAACACTGATGTTAGTAAGCTGAGCATTTTCACTATGGTATCAACAAATCATCTTATGGCATATTTTTTCTACTCTTGCAAGAGGTGGATTCTTAGCGTCAGGTTGTATTCCAAGAAGGTGGAATGTTCATCTAATAATCTCCTTTATTTTTCTTCACTGCTTGTAAGATGAGTTGGTTACTTGTGTCTTTTGATGACTGTGTCCTTAAACTGAGTTCCTTAGAAGAGCTACCAATCTGACTTCAGCTGGTAAAGGATGCTATAAACTTGTAGGGCATTTCCTGCTGAAGATGTAAAAATGGATTTTAAAGCAAAAATCATTGCATATAAACAGACTGTTCAACAGACACCTGTGTCCTTTTCTACATGGAAGACAGCAGCTGCCTAATAGTGCATAGTGGTGTAGGCGAATGCAGTGATGAGTAGGTGGTTCTCCCTCCCTCCAGTTTTCTTTGTTTAAAAAAAAATCTGTCATTAAATTTAAACCAGAGCAATATTTCTGTTTCTCATTTGTCATATTACACATCTTATAACTTAGTGAAAAAGACATGGCAACAGTAATACTAATCTTTAGGCTTTACTTTTTACATTGAACTTATACAGATATACCAAATGATATGACAGATTCCTTAAGGGATGGTATGCCTTCCATCCAGATGCTGTCTATTCTTTGCACTTAAATTACCTTGGAAGTGTTAACTGTCAGAATCAAATATCTTTCAGGTGCAAAGTATGTCTAATACTTTTTTCTTTGATAAGGGATTTTCCTTTCCTTGGTCACAAAAAAGTTTACTTAATTCCTCTCTTCTGAGTTTCCCAGTGGTCTGCAAGTATGTCTGCTGAAGTTTCTCCCTGTCCAAAAGGAAATAGTTTTGTACTACCCTATCTTAAAGTAGCACTTGACTGAGCAGTTACGTCAGTTTAAACTTTTAAACCTGCTTTGAGTGGATTATATGATATAAATTGAAATCCTTTTACCCAGAAACATGCTGATAGCATTTGATATTAGGTCACGCACCTCTACTTTTCAAGGCTAGGTCTATTTATTTGGAGATGAATAATGATGAAATGCTTCATTTTTCAGAGTGAAATTCTGTGAGAACAGAAGGGTAACCTCTCATGTTTTTGGAAGTGATATGTTCTTCAGTTCCCCTGAAACTGCATTTTTATGGTTTTGTAACACTAACTCCTTTAAAAAAAAAAAAGTTAAGTGGCTTTTTTTTTCCCCAAGGGTGGTTTTTTATGGGGGTTTGTGTTTGGTTTTGGTGGGGTTTTTTGTTGTGGTGTTTTTTTTTGTACTTAGCTTAGTTGATGACCTTTATTTACTGTTTCAGGGAGTAGAGAATTTTTGAATGTAACTTTTGATCTTTGAATTTATTCCTTTCTCACCTACAGTTATACTTATTTCCAGCTTTTCTATGCAGAGGTGGAGGGCAATGAAAATAGGGAGTATAATGCTGTAAGAAGTGATGTTGGCTTCTCAGTTATCATGTCCTCTCAGGACCTTGAGGAAATCCCTGTGTAGCTTTGAGTCATTGGTACATGTGCATCTTTAGTGTGAAATGTGGACATTTGTGGTCTTCTTTGCCCGGTGTCAGTCCAGCCCCTTGGAGAAAGAGGGGAAATTCCATCACAGCCTGCTGGAGGGTGGTTTTCTATACTCATCATAGCTCAGCATGATTGTTGTAGATAGGTGTAAAGTCCCGAAAAAAAGGTAATTTCAAAAGTTTGACTATTTTTACCTATATAAATGTAGNGGGGAAAAAAAGGTAATTTCAAAAGTTTGACTATTTTTACCTATATAAATGTAGTCAAATATTTACATATGCTGATGGATAATACTTCTCTACATCTTCAGCCTCCAGAATGTGAGGTTAGACTTGTAATTTTGTGACAGTTTGATAAAATCTATCTTAATTTATCACTCAAAAGTTCGAGGTTTGTATTGTTGATATAATCTGTGTAGTATGCCTGTTCTGTTTTGTCTTTCCTGGAGTAGTTATTTTCTGGAGACCAGTGTAGTGAGAGTCATGTTAAATAGATTTACACTATTGACTGGCATTGTCATGTGACCAAATTTAGGACTCTTCACACATCAGCCCCTCAAATTTTCATACCTTGTTTGAAAAAAAGCTGGGGTGGGGTTTTTCTGTTTGTGGTTTTTTTTACAGATGTTTTCTGAAGTCAGTTTCTCAGGAATCATGCTATGTGTTTAGGTTCATATAAAGTATTCCTTTTAATTGCATTTAAATTTGGACTGATGATGCAAAAAACCGTTTTCTTGCTACATGATTTATTTTCTGTCATAGCTGTATTGCATTGTTATTTTGTAAATGACATTTCATACAAAACAAAGTATATTAATGGATCTGGATGATCTGAATATAGAAAATATTAGTCTGTGCGGTACTTGAACGAAATGGTTCTATTCATTCACTGGTTTTGGTGCTGGTTTTTGTTTGTTCGGGGTATTTTGTAGGGTTTTTTGTTTGGTTGGGGTTTTTTGTATGTTTGTTTGGGGGCTGGAAAAAAATTAACAATATTTAGGCCTATTTGTAGATTCAGTAGAAACTGAAATGCTGGAATTTGAGCTGGACATTGAATATATAAATTCTTTTAACAATGAGTTGCACCTTTTATGTAGTTAAAAACAACAACAAAACAATTTCTAATGGTATGGTCTCGCAGTTCTTGTGTAGTATTAAACTGTTTGTTGTGACATTCAAACATGAACTAATTAATGGGAAAGTGAAGATGGCTGCAGAAGAGGAGAAAGCTGAGGATATTTTTAACTTTCTAAGCTGCATGATTGTTTCAAAATAGCTCAGTCAAAAACCCACTGGCTTAAAATACTGGAACGTTTTGAAAATTTGCCACAAATGTTACAACAACTTTTATCTAGGAAATTTTTGTTATCCTTATTGATTCTTCTGAGTGAGGCTGTAGTAGCTGATGATCACTGAAGTTTCAGGATGCCGGTAAAGGTTTGTACGTGTCAGTGATTCTTGTCTTCCATTTGGCAAAGCTAATGGAAAAGAGGAAAAATCCCCTGAAGTCAGCTGGAACTACTAAAGTTTGTTAAACTTCATATAATTACAGCCCATTGTTTTCAGAACTTAATACAAAAACTGTAAAGTGGTTAAACTTCTTATGAACTAAAGAAACAGACTAAAATCAAGAAATAACGATGGAGCCTATGTGTAATAGCCAAAAATAAAATTCTGTTCATATTTCTCACATTGCAGAGGTATTAAGTGTTACTAACATAAAACATACCTGAGGAAGGAAGCTGGAGCATTTTGGAGTTTTTGTGTAGCACACCCCTCCTTGTCCCTTATCCATATCTTTGTCATATTCGAACTTCTGTTTGTACAGTGGTTACTGGGTGAGGGGGGCTTTGTATTGGCAAAGCCTGACCATGGGCTTTCCCCACTGTGCTAGAGGAGATGGTACCCAGTTGCTTTCCAGAACTTTAACTGCTGAGTTGACAGTGTGCTGTAGTGCTATATGGTTATTCAGCTTCTGTATCTCTGATCACTTCCTTTTCATCAGTGTCTGTAGGGTTTATTCACATTATTGTGGGATGGTGGCTAATGAGGTCTTACATAATGAGCTTGGCTAATGAGATCGCAGCTGGTTTTGTTTTATGCTTTTGCACTCCTGCTGTCCCCTTAAGTTGCTTAGTGCAATAAATACTGGCAGAGTACATTTATCGTGGTGAGTATGCAGTTCAGCTTCTTCTTTAAATTTAATCTTGTTTAAAAAAAAAAATAAATCGAGAATTAAATTGAAAAATGAGAACCTGAACTCGGAAGTTAAGATCACATGAAATCTGCAGTTTGTGAATTTCATGTTGCAGTTTAAGCGCAAGCCAACACTGTGCCATT
>VYZX01009370.1:24043-36831 GCA_013401335.1 Brachypteracias leptosomus | reverse complement strand
TGTTCCATAGAAGGAATGTTGTTGTAACAACATCCTGAGAGGTTTATCTGTGTATCTAAATACTAGCCTCAGTGGGAAACTAGAGCATGAAAACACATAGATTGCATGTATTCCTTTCAAAACAAAACTTCTTACTCATTGTCAAAGTGGCAAATATTTCTCTCCTGAAAGCCTATTTAATTTGATTTAAATAAGCTAAGTATCAAAAATACATCAAATGCTACTACTGTATCATACCTGCACGTTTTAGAAGGCCTGGTTCTTTGATACTAATGTATGTCCTAAGTATTGCCATGCAAATCTAAAAAAAAGAGGAATAAAAGACATAGTAAAATACTACCTATGTTTATGCCAAACAAAAGAACTGCCCACAAAGACAAGTTCTATAAGGAAACAAGTTTTACATTGCTTGTATTTAACCCATACACACTGACAAATTGTGTAAGAAGGTAATTGGGTCTACAGGCAAAGCACTGTCAAAAGGACAGCAACAATGTAAATGGGTCATATTTAATACTGTTTTGTGAAATAATGAAAAATTAAGAGATAGAAAATGCCCTAAATTATTAAAGTTATTACAGAATCAAATCGGGTTTATTTTTATATGCTACTTCAAAATTAGACAGGATTCACTTACAGAGTTTGTTACACAGCAAATGAATTATCGTCAAAGCAGAAGATACTGGCTTGTGGACAAGGTATCTTTTTTTAAAACCATTAACATGTTCAGATCATCAAGTCAAGGAAATAAAATTCTGTAAGTTTATATTTATATTCAACATACATGTAAGTATGTTGAATATAAATAAAGGTTATTGTTTTTATTTTGAAACAGCATCATAATGTTATTGAACCATAGTTTAATATATATCTTTCAAAAATCATGGAGAATTTTGGACCATTAATATATATGCAGTATCACCTGGCAATGGGTTAACTCATTTAATCCAAATATACAATTCTAGGTGACTGAGGGTATTTCTAAAACAAACTTTAGCACGTGCTTGAAGGATGTAAATTAGTTTGCTTTCTTTTGAATCTCTTTTCCTCCTTCTTTGGACTGACTCCTAAAAAAAGGCAAGATCGCACCTGGAGCACTGACTGTTCCAAGTATTAGGGAAATTGCTTGGAAAATCCAGTTGTAGTAGTATTTAATCATGGGACACAATATATTACATTAACAAAAGAAACTAAATGTTCATTTACAGCTTCTAGGAGGCTTCAGTTAAATTAGTTGTTTCAATTTTAAAAGGTGTAACTAACCTACAGACCTTGTAAAAACGGGAGAATCCCTAAATTCTGAGTTAACCGTAATAGATTCCAAACGAAGGTACATGAAAGAGAATTCCCATTTTCAAAAGGTAGTACAGATCACACTATTCTGTCACCTATCAGTTGATTTCATGACAATTTCATGAAAACCATAAAGGGCTGTGTATTTTATACAAGCAACTGACTATCCAGTAAAACACACTTCTACTACAGTAACACAGAAGTGCTTAAATCAGAAGAAGAAGCACCAGAATTTTTTAAATACTTCAGCATCTCCCAGCCAGTGTGCACTCTGATGTTTAAATATGGGGGAAAATCCTAAGTTGCAGCCCTTTGCTCAGTGAGATCAAAACCAGGATTATTTTCACAAGAAATTCTGTTTATGAACCCTGTGGCATCTTCGAGACATGCTCCATATTAAATGTGGCTGAAACTGAGCAACAGGTTCAAGTATCATTTAAAGGCTGTTATGAGACAGTAAGAAAAGGACAGCGAAACTTTTAAGTCTCCTTTACGTAGCAAAATTTAAAAAAAACCCCAAACCCACAACAGAAGCATACACTCAAGGCCCTGAAGTGCAAGACATTAACGAAGACAGAAAGCTTCCTATTTTATATCCTGTTTGTTTCCAGTTAGAGATCCATAGGATCAAGGAAAAAGAGAGTAAGAAGTCACAAAGTAAACACTTTTTTAGTGCATACAAGTCCAAAAATGCTAATGAGGCAGGTGCACAAAATCAGAGAAATACACTTTGCATAAAGGCACGTATTCAAAACACTTATTTAACAATGCACAATTATTTTCTATGCTACATTCCCAAGTGTCATTCAAGCCAAAGTGAATTTCTTGCAATTTCAATTGATGCCTGCTGTCTTGTGGCTTTTCACTGGGCACCACCGAGAAAGAGTCTGCCTTCATCTTCTTTGCCCGCTCCTTCCTATCAGATCCTGATACACACTGTGAAGATTCATGTCTTCCCCCCTTAAATACTTTGAGGAGTATTTAAAGCTATTATGACTGTACTTTGTTTGCCTAATGTGAAAGAGATTTCACTGTTTGAAAGGAATAGCATCTTTTTAAAAAAATATAACAACTGGTAACTTGTAGAACTTGTGAGTATGCTCATTTTCAAAACATGATGTTTTTATGAATTAAATCACTGCTGTATTGTGTGATAAAGCATCAACCAGTTACTTAAAGAAAAGAAACAAATATCCATTATGGCAAATGGTATTGATCTTCAAAAATTCTCTTAATGATTGTCACCGAAAACATAGTACTAAACAAGTGGACTACCCATCTGTGTAACACTTTCTAAGGAGATTTATTTCCCCTGTATTTGACTAGATAACTTTGTTACTGGTTTACCTGTCTTCCATTTTTGTATTCTGGTATCACCACCAGGTGCTTGGCCTATTGTAATTTTTAAATGGACAGTTCTAAAAAAATAAATACACAAACAAAATGCAAAGTATACTTCCATACTATCAAGAAAGTTAGGCTAGGTTTAGTGTGCAGAACAGTAAGTGTTCTGGAGTGCTGCATCACAAGTAAAATCAAATGGAATTGGATTTTTAATAGTTTTACGCAAATAATTTAATTCTTTAATGTGTATGTATATAATGAGCACTACAAACCATGACAATTCACACAAACTAGATGAAAATTACTGATACTCACTACAGCCTGCCACCAATATTTCACAATTAAGAAAAAGGGAAAACATCCCATACAGAATTACTCAAATGATCTTAGTATTTTTAAGCTGTAATAGAAGTTTTCAAAGGGATTACAAAGCATTGGAAAAAAACCCAACCAGCTCTTTTTTGAGACATATAAAGGAAAATAGAAAACATTAAGAAAAATAAACCTAAATTTCACTGTTGTGTTTTTAGATTCTGACACATTATATTTAAGATATCAGGGAGATGGATGAGCTTCTTTAGATGCTACCTTTTTTTTTTCCCAGTAATTATGTCCAGCAGGCTCACCACAAGTTATTTTTACATTTTGATTCTTTAATTTCTAACTTACTGTACTCATTGACACCACTGATAAAACTGTACTCATACCAATAAGGCAGTAGATAAGAAATAAATCTTGTAAGACTTCATGAAGACAAGTTTAGGTATTTGTCTTTGTTCAGTTTTAATTTTTTTTCCACTTCCAAGTGACTTACAGAACCACCTAAGTCTTGGTTTCATCCAGCCAATTCCAAAAATCTTACAACATGACAACCAAATTAGCCTGCCTTACACAGTTCTTTGTTGAATGGTTTGAAAACACACCTACTTTGCCCACCACTAGAAAAGTATTTCTATTTGTAAATATTATGAGAATTGTTGTTCCATTTAAGGGCATTACAGAATCTTTAAACAAACATGCCCCTGTTGCACAAAACTGTGCAGAAAGTAACATACAATAAATAGCTTTTGACTTTAAGAATATATACAAAGTCTGGGTTTGCTTACAGGTCTCCAATGCCTGGAATAGAAATATCTCAGAATCTCCCCATTCTACTACTCTATATTCATACAGTCTAATTCTTGCTCTTTTGTTAATGTCTTTTTAAAAGCCTACTACTTCAAAATTTGACTAAAAAAAAAAAAACCAACAACAAAACTTTAAAAGACCTTGAGAGGGAGAATTTCTAAACATTTTTTTGTCCATTAATTTTTGAAACTACTCCCTTTCCATATATAAATGAAAAAAGATGTCATTTTGCATTTAAAAGGAACAGATTGTGTGAATGCTTTTTCTTTAGTAACTCCTTACCTTCTCATCCCCTTGCTCAGGAACATGCCAAAACCAACATTTTGCTCTTTCACAGCCACGCAAAGTCATAAAATATAATCTGCAATATTTACGAGGCAATTCAATCATCTCAAGGATTTGCTGGACTGAATGAGAATCCTAAAATAAAATAAAACAAGCAGAAAAAAACCAAGAGATAATATTTTTTGAAAGCAAATGCTCATTTTTTTCAAAATTTCAAAATACATACAAATTATAAACAAAAGCGAAAAAAGTGATTTACAATTAAACCTTTGAAACAACCCTCCTCTCTCTATTGTATTTGCAGAATTTCAAAGCAGACCAAGATCAATCAATCCCTTGTCATATTGTGTTAGACACTAACACAACAAAAATCTGTCTTGAAGACCACAGAGAGAGAATGCAAGAACTACTAAAGGAAACAGACAGTGAGTAGAAAGGAGGAAGAAAGGCAACAAACTCCTGCACACCTCTGGATAAGTCTGAGAATTCCGAGGCATCAATTTTCTCTACCCTTTTTCAGTGCCTAGCAAAATGGATAATGCATTCTGTCTTACACATATGAAAGTATGTCTGCTTTTCAATTCTACAAAAACACAAAAGCAAAAAGCATTATTTGGTCTTGCTCAAGCTGAAAATAGAAATCAACACTGTGAACACTTGTTCCCTCATCAATGATTTTGTTTTCAGAAGTTCTATTTACGCCGTGATAACACCTCCAGAGGAGTAGAAACAAACATTCACAATTTCTCACTAGATATATGGAGAATTCTCTGAGTATCTGAAGTGCTGGGGCCTGGGCTGTGAGTCCTGAGTTGGGAGTTGACCTATGGACGAGTCACAACCCAGCAACATGTTTTGTTCCCCAAGTGGTTCCCCAAGGCCCCAGAGGCAGAACCTGGCCCACCTGTGTAAGGCCCTGCCTTCCCCCAGGCGATTGTAGTTGGGGTGGTGGGCGAGGCTAGAGATATATCAACCAGGAACCAGATCAGTCTCACAGGAAGCAGTAACAGAACCAGTTGGGAGAGAAGCAATGGAAGAGAGAAGCAGCGATGATAAGCTGATCTGTTGGAAGAGAGTTCCTGTTGGGGCCAGTTGGAGGAACTTCTTGTTGGGGGCAGCTTGCTGAGCTCTCTCAGTGGTGTGTTGGCTGCTTTGAGATGGAGAAGAGCAAACAGATGAAGAATAAAAGATGAAGTTATGCTGAGGTGATGTTGCTGAGTTTGGTGTTGGCCTGAGGAGGAAGAGAGCTAGCAGCACAGTATCCAAACCAGAATAAATGAAAAGCTCAACATGAGCCAGCAATGTGCAAGTGCAGCCCAGAAAGCCGACAGTATCCTGGGCTGCATCAAAAGAAGCATGGCCAGCAGGTCAAGGGAGGTGATGCTCCCCTCTACTCCATTCTTATGAGACCCTACGTGGAGTACTGCGTCCAGCTCTGGAGCCCCCAACACAAGAAGGATGTGGACCTGTTGGAGCAGGTCCAGAGGCGGACAACAAAGATGATCAGAGGGCTGGAACACCTCTGCTACGAGGACAGGCTGAGAGAGTTGGGCTTGTTCAGCCTCGAGAAGAGAAGGCTCTGGGGAGACCTTCTTGTGGCCTTCCAGCATCTGAAGGAGGGCATACAAGAAAGCTGGGGAGGGACTTTTTACAAAGGCCTGTAGTGATAGGACAAGGGGTAGTGGCTTGAAACTGGAGAAGGCTAGATTTAGATCAAATACAAGGAAGAAGTTCTTCACTGTGAGGGTGGTGAGACACTGGAAGAGGTTGCCCAGGGAAGCTGTAGATGCTCCATTTGTGGAGGTGCTCAAGGCCAGGTTGGATGAGGCCTTGAGCAACCTGGTCTAGCGGGAGGTGTCCTTGCCCATGGCAGGGGGGTTGGACCTAGATGATCTTTAAGGTCCCTTCCAACCCAAACCATTCTATAATTCTATGAAAATCAGTACCAAAGGATTAGAAATCATGAAAGATTTAACAACTCACAATTGCATTTTTTTCCATCTTCCATTTCTCAAAATTTCCAGAACTTTGCAATGGCGGTAAAGGACTTTTTCCTGAAAATCTGTAATCTAAAAATTAGGATGAATGCAATAAATTGATCATGTAATAAAATGAATCATATTGAAACCACTCTCATTAATCTTATTTCCCTTTATATTTACAGTTTCTTCAAGTCACAGCAATGATTAGTGAAAATCTGATCAATACAATCTAAAGTCAGTAATTTAAGTTACAGTTTTCCTAATTATCCTAAACCTGGAACTTTACACAAACTTCAAGAGTAAGCACATTTAAATAAAAAATTTAGATATTTATCCAAGGTTTCTAATCTAACTTACAGAGATAAGATTAGAAATGGAATAAAAAAATCCAGAAGTTTAAATTTCAAAATAAAAAAAAAGCAAACCATTTTATCAGTAATCTTTGCATTTCCACATCACTAGTCATAAATTTAAACTACTTTTCCAGAACTGAAAAAAAACCTCTTTCATACTCTGTTTTAAGCACTGCAATATCAAGCTTAAGCCCAATGAAAGTTACCGTTTTCTTAATCATGATACTCGGTTTTAGAACTTTAATTATTTTAATTATTATTGCTAACAGATTTCTCTCTGAAAAATGATTAATGTTAATGGAAAAGTTTAAACTTCCAGCTCCATATCTAGAGATAAATAATAACTTTTGAATGCCTTGCTTTCTAGTGTTTCCATCTGGCTCTTTGAAAGAACTGAGTATTCAAAAGGCAGGGTACTTAGCCCTTTCTGAAAAATTATAGTTACTAAAGAGCATCCAATAATGATACATGTTCTACTAGGGATTTGCCCTTGGGACATGGTTCTTAATCTGCATGTTTTTCTAAACAGACAGGACTATCACAGGATACAAAGGAGAAATATAACATAAAACAATTAAATATCTAGATGTTAAGTGCTGTCACAGTTGCATAATTTTGTGCAGTGATGGTGGGCAATTTGATAAATTCAGAATTGGAAAAATTAAGTGACAGGAAAAAGACTAAGAAAACAGCCAGCCACTAGCTGTAGAAAGATGCCACTGGGAACTTGAAGTGTTTCCTCCATATTCTTGTCATCCCCACAGCAGTTTCTGGCTAGGTCCTTTCAACAGTTTGTACCCTCCATGCCGACCGATGTCAAATTTGACCCGACACTAAAGTGAAGTAGCCAATACTGCCTGCACAGTTCTGGGGAAAAAAAAAGGCTATTTTGCCCTCTCCTAGCACAGAAGCTTTTGCTTTCACAACTGTTTCAAATGATTTTAAGAAGAAAGCTTTAGAAGAACTCTTCGGAAGATGTATACACTGTCAAGGACACAGACATGAGCAATTTCAAACTACTGTAGTCTAGAGTCACATTTCACAGTGGCTTTCCATAGCATCCATGTTTCTTGCATTTCCTGAAAATATTATTAAATGACATGATGATAATAAAATCATTCTACAAGCTCACACTGGCAGTATATTTTGAACCTAAACAAGAACCTCTGCCACTGATTTCAGTTTAGGAAATCCATATTAACCAGTAATTCTAAAAACACCAATTCCCAAAACAGTTCTTGCAAAGAAACAGAAAGTAATATCTACCCATAAGTAATCAATTCCTGTTTTTCTCTATCTTGCATGCCAAATAAAACTAGGCATTTATGTAAGGCTAAACATCAGAGTTATGTGCAGAGAAAAAGAGAAGGAAATTTTGACTACAGTTCCATTGCATTATGATTTCTCTGGCAGCAGAGACACTTAAGAGTTACCCATCCCAGGTGTGAAATATACCAGGTCAACATGAAGTGCTGCTTATTAAATCTAGGTAATTTCCTTGATCTAGTCTAGTGAATGCCTCACAAAGATCTGAACTGGCACAAACAGCAAAATTATGACCCTTGGCAAGGTTGGCAAATCCCTTAGCCAAGTTTTGCTGACAGATAACAAACAACCAAGAAAATCTGCAGTCATGTTCTCTGACCACAAATAAAGAAAAACAACTTATTTGCCAAACATGGCTCAAACAAAATGTGTCAAAACACTAAGAATACAGGCACTGCTGTACCACTGTTGTGGTTTAGACACAGACTTGAGCACCACCCGCTGCCCCCCCACTCCCAGAGGAGGAAGAAGAGGGAGGAAAATACAAAACCCTACAAGTTGAGATAATGAGAATTTAATACAACAGCATAAAAAGATAAGTAGAAAAGAACAGTAATAACAGTAATCAAGCAATATATAAAGCAAGCGATATACACTGCGCAGACTGGGTTAGCTCCGAGTGACAGCCTGACCCTACTGTCAGCTGCCAGGGCCCTTATGTAGTGGGGTCCTATTTTATTGAATAGCCTATTGGCTGGTTCGGGTGTTTATCCTGGCTGCAGCCCCTCCCAACTTCTGGTGAAAAGCACTAAAGTTATAAATATCAAGATAGAATAATTGCTATTTGACCCTACTAAATAGGATTCTGCTAAAAAACCCAACCCAAACAACCTCACTAACCTATCACATGACAGCTTGCATTTTTGCTTCTATGTATGCAAACTAAAACAAATTCCAGCCAATGTCTTCAGGAATTGAAGAAATTCCTTAAGAATTTAAAAACACATGTCAAAATAAATTCTGGATGATTCATCAGTATAGCATACAATACCATTTGTCTGCAGTTTCATCACTGTAGCTTCACTGGGGACATTTACTCCTGGGGCATGCAATGGCAATCCTGATAGCAATTCACAGTTCACAAGATCTTTGCATTTACAGTCACTGTTGGGTATTAAAAAAACCAAAAATTTGTTAAACCAAATTAAACAGGTTTTTCTCCCATATACTAAATGCCTAAAAAGGGGGATCAAGTGTATAAAAGAATTTCTTCAACAATTTACACAACACTTAAAAACTTGCTGTATATTTAAATAGCTAGCAGTCCCTAGCAACTTTACTTTCATTACTCTCACTACCTGGTCCAATTTGATTACGATTTTACAGAGGTTATTTGGTCCCAAAGTGTAACTACATTAAATTTAATAAATAAGTAGAAAAGGCACCCATGAACCACTTATATTCTTTTTCCCCTATGCTGACGGGAACACAAAGATGATTTCTGTCACCTCTGAATAAGCATCTACTTTTCAGTAGTCTGTTATGTAATATCTGCTAAAGAAGTAATCCACAAGCTTTTGAAATTACATTTGAAGAGCCAACTGCTTTCTTTCCTAATAACTGACTCTGCTCAGAAGATGTAGGTGATTTCAAAGGGGGCTCAAATTAAAGACTATTCTGCCTTTAACTATTCAAAAACATGTACATTCCAGATAATTAAACTACTAAACTGTGAACTTTTCCAAAATAAGCTACAAATATTACTAGCAAAATATTTAATGATGGCCTTCTTACTTGTAAATAAAGCCACAGGAAAAAAGTAGTCCCATTTCATGAGGACCTCCTCCCTTCTATTAAGAATCTAGATTCAGTACAAAGGAATTTTCAGCCTACTTGCTGTTTGGAGACAGAAAGAGACTTGCTATCCCCTATGAGAGGCACATTCTAGCTATTTAATACTTCTCACAGCCAGGATAATTCAAATCTTTCCTAAAATGCAGGCTGTTTTTAATACACTTGGAAATAAAAATGCTAGGGCAGAGAAGAAAATTCTATCTAATAAACCCAAATTCTTCAATATTAATCTTTAATTTTATTCTAGTCAACATATTGTATTGGTCTCCAGAGGAAAAAAAAATAATCTGCAGATCTAGTTATTCAGAATTTTCAAGTTACCATGTAAAATGTTTTTTATGCTTCCTTGTGATGTCAGGCTCAGATCTGACAAAACAAGGGTTTTCATAGCAGCTTATCTGCAGGATAACAATCTCAGCTCTCTTTTTTAATCTAGACATGAAACTACACACAATTTTGCCAGGAACTGTAAACTATATAGCTCTACAATCAATTTCTTTTTTAAAGTAACAGCATAATTAGAAGTGGAATTTGCTAACTGAGAATAGTAACTATGTTTTCTCACACCTCTATCGTCCTGTCAGGCTATAACTATATTTGTCTTGTACTCTGCACAGCGAAATTGTACTATTTCACATAGTCACAATAACATAGAACAATTGAATTAAAATGCTGATTGAACATTAACCAGGCAACATCACAGGTTACATGAAGGACACAGTAGATATACCTTTTTTCAGCTTCACCTCTTTTTTGTTTACCATCTGGCACTCCATCTGCAAACCTGACCTGTGAGGATATTTAAAATGCACTTTCAGATACAGCAAAACACTACTAAGCTTGTTACGCTTCACACTAGACACTTACAACTGTTAGTGATTCCTAGAAGGTATAATTCAGTCCTGACTGTAAAAACCTGTAATCTGAACCGTTGCATTACTTTTATGCTAAAAAGAATTTTTTTAATGCACACAATGCTTTAAATCTTACTTTGTGATCTTTAAAATAGCGGGTTTTAATTTGAAAAAGGCCTCATGACTATCCTTACTTCTCTTTCCTCCTACTGCTAATCTCAGAAACTTTTACGCTCACTGCTCAATTTTAACTGCACTTGACAGAAGTGTAGAAACCCACAAAAGACATTCCATCAAGTTTAATGAAAATGTCAAGCTGTATTGAGGAGAAATCTAAGACTTTTGCTCAGCTGTGCACCTGTAATAACCCCATGCACTGGTACGGCAGGGGTTGATCTGCTGGAAAGCATCTCTTCAAAGAGGGACCTGGGAGCCCCGGTGAACAACAAGCTAACCATGAGCCACTAGTGTGTTCTTGTGGCCAATGTTATCCTGGGGTGCATTAAGAGTGTGTCCAGCAGGTTGAGGGAGGTTCTCCTACCCCTCTACTCTGCCCTAGTGAGGCCACATCTGGAGTACTGTGCCCAGTTCTGGGCTTGCCAGTCCAAGGGATAAAAGGAATTACTGGAGAGAGTCCAACAGAGGGCTACGAGGACTGGAACATCTTTCTTATGAGGAAAGACTGCGAGACCTGTTTAGCCTGGAGAAGACTGAGAGGGGACCTTATCAATGCTCATCANTGCTTTGCGCGCGGCCTTGCTTTCTCTGCTGTTTATTAAACTGCTTCTTATCATAACCCACGGGTTCTTCTTCTTGATCTTACTCTCTGCCCGCTTGCCTTGCTGACGGAGGTTTTGGTGGGGGTGGGGGGAGTGATAGAGGGGCTAGGGGTGGGCACCGGGGACCCAGCCAAGGTAAACCCACCACACTTACGATCTAGACGAAGGAGGATGGAGAGAGTAGAAAGGTCAGATAAAGTCAGTGAGCATGAAAATGGCTTAACTATACTGACTTTCTGGCAGTTCAGTGGGATGTTAATGTAATGGCCCTTGTGCCCAAGTAACGAGCCACAGAATGATCCTCCTTGGATGCATGATGGCTGTGCAGCTTCCCAACAGCATCCCACCTTCCCGAGACTGTGTGGTGAGAAGCATTTAACACTAACATTTAAAACTAGGCATGTTACAAAAAACCATCACGTATGCACAGTAGCACTCCTAGGTGTTCACTGGAACAGTAAATATAGAATTGCTGTAACAACTGATCTAACTGTATCTTGTTTAATTTCAAATTTGAAGATGCATTATTAGTGACAAGGTAAAAAAACCCTGTCAAGCAAAACTTACATTGCCAGTAGCACAGTAATCTATGAAAAGCTAATATTCTTTTTATTACAGGAAATTAAAAATTTTGTTAATAGCATTAGTACATGGATAATTATAATTTCTTTAACTATTCAGTGACAGGAAGCATGATTTCTCAGTACCTTTTCATCCACATCAGAACTGTCCAAAAGTTCATCTAGCTCTCTCAGTTGCCCATCTTCAAGAAAGTTCTCAGTAACACCTCCTGAAGGACTGCTTCTTCTGGGAGAGTTATGGGTTTTAATATCATTAGCTGAAAATGTATGAACATGTTACTTATGTTGTTTCCCATGCTACAAAACTACAAAGCTTTTATTTCCTAAATATTATAAAACCTTAATACTAATGACATCTAAGAACTCCTAGGACTTCCTAAATGTGATATTTATAGGTAAAATTACTCCACCTTTAAAGCACAAACCATCTAAAGTAAATATTAAACTGAATCTGCAATTAAAATTCTATCCAAGCTCTATGTTCTATAACAGTCCCTGTAGAACAGTACAACAGATTTATTTATACAATATTGAATTCAGTATTTAAAAAATAAATTCAATTAAACTTTGTTATTAAAACACAGCCAAAGATATGTATGGTAATTCGTAAACAAATAAAGACTTAGCTTTTGCTGGAGAAGGGGACAAGTTAATCATAATTTGCTTGGTTAAACAGGGAACTGCTGGATAAACTTAGGTGGAAGAGGAAGGTTTATAGATCTTGGAAGGAGGGGCTGGCGACTTGGGAAGAGTATAAGGCTATTGTCAGGGGGTGTAGGCAGGCAACTAGGAAAGCTAAGGCCTCCTTAGAATTAAACCTGGCGAGAGGGGTCAAGGACAGCAGAAAGGGCTTTTTCAAATACATAGCAGATAAAACTAACACCAGAGGCAATGTAGGCCCACTGATAAACGGGGAGGGTGCCCTGGTGACAGAAGATACAGAGAAGGCTGAGTTACTGAATACCTTCTTTGTCTCTGTCTACTCAACCGGAGTCTGTCCTGAGGAGCCCCGTGCCCCTGAGGCCCCAGAGGAAGCCAGGACAAGGGAGAAGTTTGCCTCGGTTGATGA
>VYZX01009370.1:0-23683 GCA_013401335.1 Brachypteracias leptosomus | reverse complement strand
GAACTGCTGGAGAGAGTCCAGCGTAGGGCTACAAAGATGATTAAGGGAGTGGAGCATCTCCCTTATGAGGAAAGGCTGAGGGAGCTGGGGCTCTTTAGCTTGCAGAAGAGGAGACTAAGGGGAGACCTCATTAATGTTTATAAATATATAAAGGGGGAGTGTCACGAAGATGGAGCCAGGCTCTTCTCGGTGACAAACAATGATAAGACAAGGGGTAACGGGTACAAACTGGAACACAGGAGGTTCCACTTAAATATGAAAAGAAACTTCTTCTCAGTGAGGGTAACAGGACACTGGAATGGGCTGCCCAGGGAGGTTGTGGAGTCTCCTTCTCTGGAGACATTCAAAACCCGTCTGGACATGTTCCTGTGTAACCTCATCTAGGTGTTCCTGCTCCGGCAGGGGGATTGGACTAGATGATCTTTTGAGGTCCCTTCCAATCCCTGACATTCTGTGTGATAATGACACAATGCAACCCTGAACTAAATATACATAGCTTTGAGAAACTCCAAATTCCCATCATACAGTGAATTCAATGAGAACACAGTATCAGAAAATTTCAGCACCTTTTGCAAATGCCACAGGAAATGAACAGAACACCTGACTGCAGCTTTCTGAAGCAGCTGTCTATGTACAATAGAAAAGAAATTCACTATTTCATTGCATCACATGAATGAATTTCAACTGACTATGTTGTGCAGACACAGGAAGAAAAAATCAGACTATTACTGGAAAGGCTTTTTTTTTTAACTTTACAGTCACTGGTCTCTGTATGATTATCAGTATAAGACATATTTGCTTGAGACAATGTACATTAAGATTTCCACTTGAAAGATGAAGAGGATTCATGTCATCCAGAGTACCTAAACCGTAGTGTTTATTGCCTTTCTTAGAATGTGAAGCCACTGAGACAAGCAGCCATGGCCTCACTACATAACACAAGACACCAAAGCAGCATTATGTATTTCTAAATAAATAAATAGTCAGTAATTACCAGACCCAGGCACCTTTCTTTTGGTCTTTTTAAAAGGTCATACATCAAACATAAGTTACCATGTGCATACTTATCTAGAAGTGTGATGTGATCTTGAGTTTCTCAGACCTGGGAAGAAGGACCTACTTAAACCTTTTCCTTTATTTTAAGCACTGCAAAAGGACCCAAAGACTTTTAACCTCAAACATAGTTAAAACACAAAGGAAAAAGCAACAGTCTAAGGAAATGCAAAAGTTACTAAACAGTACAGGACTTGCTCCCAGGTTTGGTTTCAACCACCTCAGTATTGCAGATGCCATGGCACAGGCACCTCTGTCTCTTTAAATCACCAGAGCCCTGTGTGCTTCCTTCTTACTCCTCCACAGGGAACTTCTGTCTGTTTCTTGCTGTCCGAGTTCTTAAACCCTCATTACCTTTTATTTTGCTGTCTGATCACTGAAGCCAGGAACTTTCTCTCCCCCATATAGCTACTATTCACTTCTTTTTCTCCAGAAGGCTACACCTGCCCAAAACACTCATTCTTTCTACATGAATATAACACATTAATATAAAAAACAGCGTCACAAGAGACTTTTCAATCCTGCAGCAAAATCAATACACAACGGCATAGTGCCAGATTAACAGCAAGCTGACAAACTGACACCAGGAAGGGAAACACTGAGAACCTTCAAAACAAGTCTCAGCACTCTGTGCCTCCTCCAGTTTGCCAGTAACAGGCTTCTGTTCAAAGTCAAAATCCTGTCCCTCCAACCTTAGAGAAGTAAGCTTCCATATTAGGCATACCTTGCATAGTAGGTCTGTATGCAAGTTGTAGAAAACAAAACATACCACATTCAGATGCTGCCTAGTTGGACTGTTCTTCTTAAAATAGGAAGAAAACACCCCCATTAGAGTCAGAAGCATCCTTCTCTAAAGAAAAAAAAAAAAAAAGCATCCTTAAAAAAACCCAAAACTATTTCAGATGAATGGGCATAGCATCTGCAAAAAATAGAAGTACAACCTGGAAAAAAAACTATTAGAAAATTTTGTCTGCTGACTCCAAAGCAGAATCACTGACTTACTATCATCTCATTAACTAACAGAATTCCTCACCTAAAGTATCACAGAGATGTCAAAAGACCACAATCAAAACCCCCCAAAAACTCCCAGTACTCCAACAGACAAGTATTTCAGAGAAGCAGATGTTCCCTGTAAGGCTCAGGTTTGTACCATTTCAAAAGACACAGAATCATAGAATGGTTTGGGTTGGAAGGGACCTTAAAGATCATCTAGGTCCAACCCCCCTGCCATGGGCAAGGACACCTCCCGCTAGACCAGGTTGCTCAAGGCCTCATCCAACCTGGCCTTGAGCACCTCCACAAATGGAGCATCTACAGCTTCCCTGGGCAACCTCTTCCAGTGTCTCACCACCCTCACAGTGAAGAACTTCTTCCTTGTATTTGATCTAAATCTAGCCTTCTCCAGTTTCAAGCCACTACCCCTTGTCCTATCACTACAGGCCTTTGTAAAAAGTCCCTCCCCAGCTTTCTTGTATGCCCTCCTTCAGATGCTGGAAGGCCACAAGAAGGTCTCCCCAGAGCCTTCTCTTCTCGAGGCTGAACAAGCCCAACTCTCTCAGCCCGTCCTCGTAGCAGAGGTGTTCCAGCCCTCTGATCATCTTTGTTGTCCGCCTCTGGACCTGCTCCAACAGGTCCACATCCTTCTTGTGTTGGGGGCTCCAGAGCTGGACGCAGTACTCCACGTAGGGTCTCATAAGAATGGAGTAGAGGGGAGCATCACCTCCCTTGACCTGCTGGCCATGCTTCTTTTGATGCAGTCCAGGATACTGTCGGCTTTCTGGGCTGCACTTACACATTGCTGGCTCATGTTGAGCTTTTCATCAACCGGCACCCCCAAGTCTTTCTCCTAAGGACCACTCTCAATCCACTCATTGCCCAGCCTGTATTTGTGCTTGGGATTGCCCCGACTCAGGTACAGCACCTTGCACTTGGCCTTGTTGAACTTCATGAGGTTAGCACAGCCCACTTCTCAAGCCTGTCAAGGTCCCGTTGGGCAGCTTCCCTTCCCTCCAGTGTGTCAACTGTACCACACAGCTTGGTGGTGTCTGCAAATCTGCTGAGGTGCACTTGATCGCATTGTCCATGTTGCTGACAAAGATATTAAACAGCATGGGATCCAGTACTAATCCCTGAGGATCACCACCCATTACTGGCCTCCACTTGGACCTCAAGTTGTTGATCACAACCTTTCAAGCGTGACCATCCGGGCAATTCCTTATTCACTGAACAGTCCATCTATCAAATCCATGCCTCTCCAATTTAGAGACCAGGATGTTGTGTAGGATGGTGTCAAAGGCTTTGCACAAGTCCAGGCAGATGACATCAACTGCTCTTCCCTTGTCCACTGAAGCAGTTACTCCATCGTAAAAGGCCACCAGATTTGTCAGGCATGATTTACCCTTGGTGAAGTCATCCATGCTGGTTGCAACCAATCACCTCCTCATTTTCCATGTCTTATAGCAGAGCCTTCAGGAGGATCAGCTCCACGATCTTGCCAGGCACAGAGGGGAAACTGACTGGCAAGTAGTTGCCATTTTTTCCCTTTCTGAAAATGGGGGTGATGTTTCCAGTCAGCAGGAACTTCACCAGACCGCCATGACTTTTCAAATACAATGAAAGTGGCTTAGCAACCTGGCCTACCTGTTCCCTCAGGACCCATGGATGCATCTCATCAGGTCCTATGGACTTGTACACCCTCAAGTCCTTTAGATGGTCTCAAACCTGATCTTCACTTACAGTGGGCAGATCTTCCTTCTCCCAGTCCCTGCCTTTTCCTTCTGCAACTTAGGCGGTGTGGCTAGAGCCCTTGCCAGTGAAGTCATTGAGTACCTCAGCTTTCTCCATACCCCTCCATCCCATCCATTTTATATGCATTTGGGTTCAAATTGCTGTTACAATGAAAAGATATTACTGAACTGCCAAATTCTCATTTTATGTGGAAAGTAGAAAGCCTAGGTTTTGCCACTGAACATCTTTGTCGTTACTTTCTTCTCTAGATTATGCATTCAAAAAATCCTCAGACTCTTACCTTTTAGCATCCAATCACAGGAATTTTCAGTATCATTTGATGTTCCAGATTCTTGTACGGTAATGTGTCTGTTTTGAACAAAAAGTATATTCAAGATTTCTGTCTTACACAAAAGCAGACTTAATCTAACCAGTTACATAAAATTAATATTCTGAGTAATACTTTTAGCTATTGACAAAATCCTTACACATAAATACACTGTTGTAAGACTGTTCTTAACTCTCTTGGCTTTCTTATGTCCATCCCTATTAAGCAAAACCAAGACATTTCAAATCCCAAAATTTGTCAGTAAAAGATCATTATCTCAGTTCACCTTTGCCTAAAGTACTGAGAAGGGAAATATTCTCTATAGCAAATGATGAAAATACTGTGCTAATGAGTCAATTTATCATATACAAAATGTGATTTATAACTTTATACTAAAAGACAATCTGCATAACAATGAATCTCAAGGAGTAACAAAAACATTTATTCATAGAAGGATAATTACTGTACATATTATAAAGATAAGTCGGAAAAAAAAGTGTTTCTCCTTAGAAAAGCTCAGAATATAAAAAGACATATTAAAATATTATATATTAAACAACAATATCATCATTACAAATTTTGGAAGCTCATACCTGGTGAATGACACCAAGTATAATGACAGCAAGGTACTGAGTAAAATAGGACAATGAAAATTTGCAGCAACCTAGTGGAAAGGAAAACGCTCCCCAGTATGCAAACTTTGGAACTATATAAACCCAGGCACAGACATCTGTGTATATACAGAAAACACATTCAGAAGCAGAGTTTAATAACTTAAGGCAAGTTTGCAGAGGTGAGAGGGATTTTGATTAGAGACAGGGTCTCTGTAGGCTTATTTTCTCTCTCCCTCACATTTAATGTGAAATACAAAGTTTGAGTGATTTTGCCTACAACAGTTTACTTCCTTTTTTGTAAAACAGTAGTACAGACAGTTCCAGAAAGCTATCATCTTCATAAACATTGCTTAAAACTCAAAATGTTTAACAGCATGAAGATACTGAAATCTTCTTGTTCAGGTTAAAAGCCACTTCCAAAACTTTACCAGATTTTGCTAATTGTATAGTGTGAAATAATTACAGAAGCACTTAAGTTTTTGAAAAGAAGGTGCCTAAAACACATACAGAAGACTACATTTATTACAGTACTTGGCATTTGCTCACCAGCCTGGCCAATCTAGGAGCACTGACAGAACTAGAACTCAACACATTTCAGAGATCTAGAAATAGGGGCAGACTAGGCCACGTCAGAATGTGGGATGCTCTTGCATGCTGCTGTTAAGTTTAAACAAATCTCTCTTTACAGCACAAATTACAGAAACCAGTGTTCAGTTTGCTAGCATATGAAAAACATTTTCAAGTTTAGGCTTTTTATTCAAAAGGAAAGTAGTAGAGTGCAGAAGTCCCCTAAGACAAGAATGTCCGCTGATGTGCTTTCAAAGGTATCCACTGAACCTACTAGTTCTGTTGGGGTGAAAGGACATAGTGGATGCCACTTAAATGCCTAGATTCCCTACATGAGAGGAAAGAAATACCTCAGATGATTGATTCAAAAACCTGCACTGTTGGGAGTCACTTAGGGATAGGCAATATAAAATAGCAAAAAGAAGTGTATGTGAAAACTGAGTTTCACTGCCTCATTCAGGCCTCAAGTCCAGAATCCTTTCCTGATGACTGGCAACTAATGACTGGAAGTGACCAGCACTCACTCTTCTAAAAATGGCACCCTTCTAAAAATGCAACCTCCAAAAGAATAACCAGTCCTACCTGTCCTAAAGATCAGAGCATGCTAACTGAATCAAACCATTCAGGACATACACATACAGAGCTTCATCTGATTCTTCCTGGATTAAGAGACAGAACCTGCTTGTCCCACTTAAACCTACTTTATTGTCCTTAAATTTTCCTAACTAAAAACACCACTCCAGCTTTTAAGGTCACAAAGAAAGAAGAAAAGAATCATTGGCTAAGCACATCTTGCCGCTTAAATTAAAAGCTCAAACAAAATGGATCCACACTGATAGTTACACATCCACAGTGGCTAATAGTGCAGGGTTCTGCACCTGGGAATAACCCCCTGCACCAGTACAGGTTGGGAGTTGACCTGCTGGAAAGCAGCTCCACAGAGAAGGACCTTGGGGTCCTGGTGGACAGTAAATTAACCATGAGGCAGCAATGTGTCCTTGTGGCTAAGAAGGCCAATCTTGGGGTTCATTAAGAAGAGTGTGACCAGCAGGTCGAGGGAGGTTCTCCTCCCCCTCACCACCCTGGTGAGGCCATATCTAGAGTACTGTGTCCAGTTCTGGGCTCCCCAGTTCAAGATTGATAAGGAACTACTGTAGAGAGTCCAACAGAGGCTACAAGGATGATTAAGGGACTGGAACATCTCTCTCACACGGAAAGGCTGAGAGACCTGGAGCTGTTTAGCCTGGAGAAGAGAAGGCTGAGAGGGGATCTGATCAACGTTTTTATAAATATCTGAAGGGTGGGTGTCAGGAAGATGAGGTGAGTCTCTTTCCAGTGGTGGCCAGTAATAGTACAAGGGACAACGGGCATAAACTGGAACACAGGGAGTTCCACCTCAACATGAGGAGAAACTTTCTTTAACCATGAGGGTGATGGAGCACCAGAACAGGCTGCCCAGAGAGGTCATGCAGGCTCCTTCTCTGGAGACTTTCAAAACCTGCCTGGACACATTCCTGTGTAACCTGCTCTAGGAGAACCTGCCTTGGCGGTGGGGTTGGACTAGATGATCTCCAGAGGTCCCTTCCAACCCCTTCTATTCTGTGACTCTGTGAATAGTAGCCACTGAAGGCATAAGTTACTGAATCAACTTGGTACATCCTTCACACAGTTTCAGTGCTTTGGTTTCACAATGAAACTTGAATAAAAACTATTACTTCATTACAGCAATTTTCATTTTAGCAAGCTGTTAGATCTCAGACTTTTGTAGTTGGAAGAACACTACAAATTATGGCACCAATTGTTTCGTTTACAATTACAATTTAAATGCTATTGAACTATTTAAATGCTATTAAATATGTTCAGTAACTCTCAATGCTTTGAAAAAGCTTTTTAACAACCCAGCTATGCTTTCAGACTAACTTGCTGCTAGCAGAAATACAGTTCTTACTGCCCTGTACCAATGCCAGACTAAAATATCAGTACACAAGAAATAACATACTGAAGTCCATCCCCATGCATACATGCACTAAAACAGTTTTAGCAAAGATCCATATCCTCATAACCTACCTCCTCTTATTAATCTGAAGGGAAATAACAAAAGTTATGCACTGATGCAATAAAGAAAACATTCATCAATAACCACCACATGCAGCTATTGAGTGCTTGCCTTGTCCTTCTGCCTTAAATCACCTTGATTACATCAAACTAGAGTGCAATGGCTAACATTAACCTAATACTAAAACCCAGATGAATATAAACTAATATTTATACAAGTTAGAGATGCCTTACAATAGTGCAGTTCTGGCTCACTGTTACACACGGACACAGACTGAAGTTGCATTACAAACATAGCAATGAAGCAAAACTTAGTATGCATAAATTAAGAAATGCTAATGAAATGCTAAAGAAATGCTAAAATGCTAAACAAGAAAACATAGACAATACTCTATCTCTAAAGAAAAAAAAGTACATTAACAGAAACAGTACTTTATTTAAAAATATGTAGGATGACATGAGTGCAACTCTATGAGAATAAACTACTTTTTTTGGTTGGTCAAACAAAGTTCCAGTCATATCTGGTAAATATTACCAAAATAAAACACAACAGTATGAACTGGCCATTATCTGGTGATATCATAAGGCAATTACCAGAGTTTTATGAGGTAGATTATTTTTATATTCTTTTAATATTCTCATATTCAGTTCATTAATATGTTCCTGACTGTTACCAACTATGATTAGTCTCCAGCTACTGATCTTTGCATCAAATTACAGAAGGTAAAAAGCAAAATTAGACAATTTTGCCTGCTTCTTTAGCAAATTAATGGAACATTCTAAGAAATAAGAACCATGCAGTTTTATTTTGCATGGTTGATGGCAAGCAAATTCAGTAGGTACCAGGAAGAAAGTTGAAATATGACTTCAAAAAAGTTCAGTTTTCAGCTATCTAATGGTTATGATGTTACTCTAACCCAAAGTCATTACTAACTAAAAGGAATACTTGCCCTCTCTACCAAGTACGTGCAGGATCCAATAAATTTTTCAGTTAGTATTTCTATAAATACCACACTTTATTATCATATCTAATACATGAGTAAAGGGCTCAGAAGTTCTGGTCATCCATTTTGTGCAACAGCTGTCTGGACAGTCAGTTGGAAACCATCTCTGAACAGCTATTATTACTTTGGTGTAAAACACAGCAAATACTCATTCTGCTAAAGAGTAGATATAATATACACTATACACAAAATGGATATTAATTCTAACAAATTTACTATGATAGAGCCTAGCTGTTTAAGAAACTGGATGCTCCTACTAAAGACTTACTATGTTCTTCAAAGGCTTGTTTTGGAAGAAGTTTTATTCTATTAAGATCAGTTAGTTTTATATTCTCGTAACTAAAACACTGGTCTGCACCTCAAAGAAGATTCCTCTCTTCTTTTGTGCATGGGTTTAATGAAAGTGAAAGGATAAGGAGAATAAAGAGTAAAAAAAAATGAATGCATATAAGATATATAACCTGGTACAATGTTGAAAATAATTAATTTTTTTTTTTAAATAAGGATAATATAAAGCCATCCAGAAAGAGCAGAGGAAAAAAATGAAAACACCTCCCCCAATAAAAAAACTAATCTTCAGAGGAAAATCTTGTACTATCCCTACCTAAGATTTATGTTTTAATTCGTAAGATGAAAAATTTAGTCTTAAAATTCATTTATCAAACACAAGTATCAAACCTTAGAGAGAAAACAGACTGGGCAGTTGATAAGTTCATCTATTCTATGAAGGGCTACTACCTCTTTTACAAAAGTTTTTTTCTACTTTAAACTTCTCTTCCCCCTTCCGTGACTTTTATTATAATCTCAAAACTCAAAAAAATGCTAATGCCTAATAATTTACACCTGGGAACTTGCTGAATGAAGATGCAGGATCATAAACATCTGTAACATATTAGCTAAATTACAGATCTGAAAATTATGCATATGTCTGGGGGTAGGAGAAAAGCAGGAAAGGAGAATGGCAGAACGGAATACCACTGTAGAGACAACCATTTACTCACACAGATCCAGGAAAAGAATAAGCTAGATCCAGAAAGTAAAAAATATTTCTAAGTATTATATCACTTTACAACTAAAAAGCTACCCTCAAAAGGTTATCTGCTATCTCAAATCAAGTCAGACATTTAACAATTTAAATGTTATTTATTAACAATATTACTCTTTACTTTCATATTTCACTTCACTTGGTCTAAATCAATTCTTTAGGATTCAGCATCTCTCCTACTTCTTATGAAGAACAAATTATTTTTTTTACATTTAGAACACTGTCATACCTCAATCAAATCTTGAGACCTAAAATCAACTGAGAAATTACTGAAACTCTGTAAGAAAGTTTGACCACTATAACCAAATTATAGTGGTATGAGAACAAAACTCTTAGGATTATTGTAATAAAAGGAATGATATGCATACCTAAAACTATCATCTACTGCAGCTCTATTTTCTGAGGTAACAGGATACTTGGGCTCAATATCCTGCTTTTCATCTTTAATGCAGATACTAGTATGGGACGCCTTCACAGGACAATTTTCAGAGTCTACAAGTGCAAGCTCCTTTTCATCGCTGGTTCCAAAAAGATCAGGATCATCCTGAATCACATCAATAACAAGAACATCTTCTTCATAAGCTTCAAGAATATCTGGAAAATTCTGACTTTTGTGTTGCATAAGATTCCCTCTTGACTTGCTATCATCATTCATTTCTAATGCAACAGGGTGGTCAGTTGCATTCCAAGAATGACTAGGAAAATCAGGTTTTACTACACATTCAGTACCACAGAAATCAGGCACAAATGACTCTAGTTGTCCATCAAGAAAATGATGCGGATATAAAGAAAAATGTTCAGGGAGTGCAGACATCTCATCTGAAAGGTTTTCAGAGCCATCGTGCTGAAAGTCCTTACTATTGACCTCATCTGTCTTTTTCTTCATGGAAGCTGTAGATGTAGCATCACTCACATCAGGGAGAGGCTGCTGCTCAGCATTTATCAAAAAAGTCTCTTCACCTGTTTTATGCTTTCTTGAAACAGTAGTGCTGTCTAGAAGCTCTAGCGGACTACAGGTTTTTCTTTGAAATGAACAGACAGATTCCAGTTTCCTGTATTCAGGTTTGTTTCTGCATAAAGGAATTTTGAATTTTGTCAGGTTTCCAGGGTTCAATACTTTCATTATCTTTAAATCAGAAGATGTCTGGTTCAATACTGATGCTTTATGGCTTAAGCTTATTCTGCTTGTGTTACCTATAGATGTACCATTCTGGAATGTCACAGACAGGTTTCCGTTTGCTACAGCTCCTTTATTTTCATGTTTTTGTTTTGCCATAAAATTCAAGGTTGCTTTAACTTCTTGCACTTCACCATGGCTAAAAGCCATGGCACTTCTATCCACATTGACTGGTGATTCCACATTTTCACTGCTCGTTCTCAGTGTCTCATAAATATCCACAGAAGAGGATTCTTGTGGTTTTGGATTTATTATTGTATGTATAGATTCTTTGCTAATTTCTGCTGATGACATATGCAAATCCAAATGACTCAAATTCCCAGTCACATCACTGTTTCCTACAGCTTTAACACTGCTTTTATCAGAGGATTCCTCAAAGGCAGCCCTTAAAAGTCTTTTTCCTTCTGAGATGGAGCTATAATTTTTACGAACCAATTCAGAAGTCCTAGCACAAGATTCAAAAAGCCAAACATTTTTACCAGTCATAGGTACTGTTCTTTGACAGTTAAACTGCAATTTCTTATTAACTTTGTTCAATTTTTCATCTGTCTTGCTTTGGTGACAATTAAAAACATCATGCACCTGAGCTAGCATTCTCAGGCTACCTGAGGCAGAAGAATGATGTGTCATGCTGTTGGAATTTTCTATTTTTGCTAATGCAGAGAGCTCAGATGCCGCCTTAACACAATCTTCAAATGCAAGTAATTTGGTACTATTCCTTCTCCAGACTGATCTCTCTTGTGCTTCATGAGTACTTTTTTCTATATGGAGATCTGATGTACGATCACATGAAGCTGACAGAGAAATTTCTTTATGATTTAATCCTAAAACTGCAAGGGAGCTCGACATGGCAATGGCCGCTTTTGTTTGTAACTCACACTCACTGCATTCATTAGCTATGTTTGTGAAAATATTCTGCACCTCCGATTTCTCAGTGATTTTCATCTGTTTTCTAGGCCTTCTACCAATATTAGACTTTTTTTCTCTTAAACACTTACTGTTTTCACTCTGACAGTATGAAAAACATCCTTCTCCATTTTGAGTTTTCTCTTTATTAAACAATAACCCACCTTCCGTGGGTGGTCTCTCATTTTGTATTCTACTAGTGCTGCAATTCACATCACTCTTTTCTACAGTACCATCAGGAAAAACAGGCTTTCTTTTATCCTGGGCTACATGGAAAAATCTACTTAATTTAAAACTGCCGGTAATTCCACTAGCTGAAGACTTCGCAAATGTATTGATGTAACTACAGGCCTCTAATCTCACAAATGGATTCTTTTCTTTTGCACAGAGCAACTTGCCACAATTGTTTAGGGCATTTCTGCAACATTCAGCATTACGTTTTGCAGATACCTTTCTCACTTTTTCAACTGCATTCACACTAAAACTCTGCAAACTTTTAACTTGATCAATTCTGAGTTTCCTTTTTTTATACTGCATACAAGACTTTTTTGTTACAGGATGGCTTACAAAGGTCTTGCTTTCAGTCCTACTTAAAGTAGCAACTGTGGGAGACTTAAAGTAGTGAGGTTTCTTTTCCTTGGAATCTTCTGATCTATTTGTCTTAAGCTTCTTCATAGCCTGTGTACCAGAGTCTTGCTTAATGCCTTTCCGTTTCTCCTTTGCTGATGAAAACACAAAATAGTGTCATTAAAGAATACGCTAAGGGAAAAAGACTACCCTACTGCAATATTTTATAAAGAGAACACAAAACATTCAAGGCTACTTAAGAACGTGACACTGTCTAAGGGTTAAACATTTCTGTAAAGTTTTACCTTCTTTTAAAAAATGAATACTATTAGCAGACTTACAGTAACTTCAGAAACAAATGTGAAGAACCTTAAGGTGTAATAAGGACACTGAAAGCTGTACATTTAAAACATAGGTGGAAACTAAATTACAGCAAGTCTGCCAAGAAAATGCAGATGCTGTCTGCACACAGCCTTAAAACTTGTGTTTACACAGTTGGTTCTTTGTAATAGGAAAGCTTGTTCATAAGAATATAGCAATTTATTTCAGATAGTCTGACCAAATACATTAGACCACTCAAGAAGACCCAGGAAAACCGCAGGATTTGCATTTTCATGAAGTACTACTTTTTACTTAAAAGCAAATGTACATTATATAAAAAAATTGTACATCTGAAAATTCATCTGGAGAATGTTGGGTTTTTTAGATCTTAGTTTTCTAAGTAAGATACAATTTTAATACTTCAGATTTTCAGAATATGGCTTCTAGATAAAATATTAATAATAACCCTACAAAAAATATTTGTCCTTCGAATGTACCCATTTTTAAAATAAAAAGAATGTCTTTTAGACAACTGTTGTTAAAAAAATGAGACTTTAAAAAGCCTCTTTCAAAAAGGTTACGGTTTGATAATGCTATCTTAAAACATCAAAACACTATCTTTGTTTCTACATCTTTTAGGATCTTGCAGAGAATAGCGACTAAAAAGCAAAAGAAAAACCAGCATCCTATAAATGCAAGTAATACTAAAACTGAACAGCGTCATATATACTCAAAAATAATCACATAATGTAGATTAATAAAGAATGATCAATCTTGGCTTTGCTGAAACTACTGCCTCCTTTCCTGCTTGTGCCTGACCCCCTATGCATAAATGAACTCACTGCTTTTAAGGGGGGGGGAAAAAAAAAAAATTCTTACTCAGGGCCTGTTGCTGCTAATACAGCTTCCACCCTCCATCCTCTCCTCCCTGCCAAAGAACTGCTTTTCTCCTTCAAGAAAAGCCTTTCCTCTTCCTAAAAAATCTGCTTTCTTCTAAGACTGGTAATCACAGTATTGTAAAGCAGACTCTTAGTTCTTACCTCTACATTTGTTGAGCTAAATTAGCAGCCACATTTAGGGTACAGGCCACTCTTTCCTACCCCCATTACTTTATCTCACAGAGACTCATCTGCGAAAGAAAAATTATCTCCCATTTTTTCACTTTTTAATGTGGTCTCACTGCAGCACCAGTCCCTTGTCCTGGGAGTCCAGATTCTGGACCTGTGCTTCTACTTCTACAACAGGGCACAAGTGCTTACCACTTTCCCCTGGGTTGTCTGCTCCTTTCTGAGGGTTTAAGCTCTGCTGCTCTTCTTCCATGCAACACTTGTGCATCTTTCCTCTGGCTGTTGGTTGTTCTTGGCCACTTAGACCCTGCAGCCACTGTGACACCAGTGTATTTCTACCCCACTTCCCCAGAATCATAGCTCCTTTCTTAGATTCTGGACACCGTGTACACACCTCTAGTAAGGCAGATCTACCCCTCTCTCTGGACCTTGTAGTTTTGGTTTAATCAGAAGTGTCTCACCTCTCTTGCTCAAGTATCTCCTTCCTTTCTCCTGTGTCCCTGGCTTTCTTGATTCAACTAAAGAACAGCCACCCAGCTGCTTTGGCATATCTTCCTCTTCCTGAGGTGTTGGTTCAGACAAGGTTTCCTGAGTACCCAAATTCTTCTTAAGATCTGGGATTTGCATCTTCAATATCATTATTGAGTCAGTACTACACATACCCTTTCTGGGTTGTAGCATCCCAAGTTCTGGCAAACAGGAAATGCCATGTCTCTCTGTGCTCTCAATTTCCTCCTCTTAAGATAGCTTTTGTAATTTTATTTCCATACTTCCTGAGCTCCCTGAATTCTCCTGGAAACCTGAGAGTGTCAGTCCTTCTGATCTATGTTCTTTCCTTTCAATCCCTGCTGAGAATTTATTTTGCAAAGTAATTCCTGAGAAAAATAGCTGTTGACCTTGCCCTTTCCCTCTCCTTACAGTCTCTTGCCAGCATGCTGTTGCAACAGTGGTTGCTGCCTGCCAACCTTCACATACAGCAGTGTCTGAAACTGGCAGAGATACACTCTTGTTGCTTCTGTCAGTGCTCCTGCACTGTATGGCCCTGTTTTTTTCATCTGTGAGTGTCTGGATACTCTTACCTTGCTCCTTCTGCATGGCCACAAGAGTAGCATATTGCTCACAGGAAACACTGGAGAGCATAGCAGGTTGCAGACAAGAAGATAAGGGCTGCTCAGGTTTTCTCTTTGGTGCCAGGCAAGGACTCTGCTCGACTACCAACTTTTTCCCTGGCTCATGTCCTACCCCTGCATGCAGAGAGGTTGGGCCAGTGACCATCTTGTCAGCCGAGTTCACCTCGCTGGCAGTTACCACTTTCCCTGACCTTAACTGCAGCATCACAAGAGCCTAGAGAGAGAAACAAAATCCACTCATCAGTGCCTTTAACAGCACCGCTGCTAGCCCTGCACCCAGGGCAGGCAGAGGCCCGACCAGGAAGGGAGCACAACCTTCCTCAGACAACTGCCTCAGGGGTCACCCTGGAGAAGCCCAGCCTGGCAGAAAACAAGCCCAGGCCGCCTGGAGAAAGCCCAAGGCCATTAGTGAGATCACACCACCACCGACCCCCAGCCCGGAGCAGCCCCTCACCGCGGAGGGGGGAGGAGTAAGCAGCCCTTTCACCTCCTCAGACTCAAGGACCGCTCCGCTGCCGCCCATGCCAAGCAGCCCACCGCTTCCCGCCCTCTCCCTTCGACTCGTCTGCCGTGCACCGACCTGGCCCTCGACACTCCGGCTGAACCGCAGCAACACTGCCTGCTTGCAGGGAGGCGGGTAATGGCGGCGCGGCAACGCAGGCGCAGGGCGAGGGGGGGCCGTAGCGTGGTGAGGTGAGGGGAGGGGAGTTCCGAGGAGGCTGGCACTCGTGGGCGGGAGGAGAGGGACAACTGCTGTCTCGCTGTGCTTGCTGTCTTGCTGGGTCAACGGCGTGGCGGAAACCCCTCTTCTGAGGCGGGGACGAGTATGGAGAGGCAGAGCTCCGCCGGGTGGTAGTTTCTTGGTTTCGGCTGGGGAGTCTTCGTGCTGCTCCCTTGTTGCCCGAAGCCCAGTCCAGCAGCGGCCGTGGGTGAGAGGCCACCAGGCCCAGCCACAGCTTCAGGTGCGTCTCAGGGGTGGTCCACAGTACCGGGGTCCTGTGTAGACTACCAAATCATGGCAAGCGCGAAATGGCGGCAAACATTCAACTTGTCCCGAGCCGAGAGTCAAATAGAAAAAACCCAGGCCGCTCCTGGCTTGCTAGTTTCTTCAGGTGTTTCATCCATCTCAATGAAGCAGCCTTTGTCCACAGCACTTCAGAAGCTCTGCAAAATTGAGGGATTATATGCTTATAACCATATCTTGTGTGAACTTTGTATTTCAAACAACAGAGTTTCTCAGGACTGGGTTAGGAAAAAAATAGCTCACAGACTATGTAGTCAGAAAACAGCAAAGTTGGTGGTTGCGCTTCAAACATGGTTTTAGTTTCAACACAAATGGAGAACATCAGAGCTTCAGACCATTCACTGCATGTTCTTCACCATGAGGGTGGTGAGACATTGGAACAGGTTGCCCAGAGGTGGTGGAAGCCCCATCCCTGGAAACTTTTAAGGCCAGGCTGGATAGGGCTCTGAGTAACCTATCTAGTGGGAGGTGTCCCTGCCCATGGCAGGGGGGTTGGAACTAGATGATCTAAGGTCCCTTCCAACCATGACAATTCTGATTCTGTGATAACTTGAACACATAGAAATTAGCTTACAAAAACAATGTTGTACAAATACTGAATCTAAATGGCGAGTACTATGAAAATCATCAATTATTAAACTTAATAAGGTGATACTTTAATGCTAACAATGTGATCAGCAAAATTGCATGCGGTTGATAAATGCTGTGTCCTACAAGCAGTCCCTTTCTGTTAACAAGGTAGTCTCTGAGGGATGAAGTACCTTATTCAAATTCATTTCACCCTGACTTAGTGCTTGGCATTATTATTTCATGACCTGTGCACAGAAATAAAGCTTTTTGTGTCACTACTTTCTAGAAGTGCAGTACTGTGGATGGAAAAGAATAGTTGAAGGATTAAGGCATATTTTACCAACTGACGTTGGCTCACTATGTGACTTCAGCTCATGTTACTCACTTTATCTCTGTTTCTCCACTTATAGGTAGAGATAATACATCACTGTCCAAAGAAAGACAGAGAACACTGGATTTTTGGCAAAAGCTCTCCATAGATGAGGAAAGAACAGGCAAGCTGGGAAGCCATTAGCTTTCTTTGCTTATCTTCTTAGGCTTCTTGTACATGCATAAATACAACAAAAAAAGGCTTATAGTGGCTAAGTAAAGCAAATCAGAGCAGAAAAAGAGATTTCTTAGGCAGTTTCTCTCCTGGTTTGGTATTGGGCTTCAGGTCCTTGGGACAGAAAGGACCCAATAAAAAGGAGTAAACTGCACAGCATTTATCATCATCAGTGTTCTGCAAAGGTAGTATTACATAAAACTTTCAGCCCTGGCAAAATCTAACCTTCTCAATTCAAATACAACCTTCTCCAGTGTGTAACATAGTCTTTTAAGTTTGATAGCAAGACAAGAAAGGAAAAGATATACCTAAAAGCAGTAGTAAAGGAAAAAGATGCCTAAAAGCAGTAGTAAAGGAAATCTGGAAGAATGGCATATGAATTATCTTACTGCTCTCCAGTATAATTTTTAAGATTTCAGTATTAGTTATTTACAATGATGAGAACTCTACTCAGACCAGATTCTTATGAAATGAAAAAAAAGTACTTGAAATGAATACTAATTAAAGACTTTCAAAATAGGGCTATGGCTTCAGAAAGGACATTTTGAAGCAGCTGTGGATTGTGTTAAAAACCAGATTGCATTCAGTTTACAATACTGCCAAAAAGAGGTAGTATAAACATTGTCTTGCAAAGTGAATCAATTTAACCATCTTAAAAATACTAAATACTTGAAAGGAGAATTTTAATACATAGACATATTATTTAAAGAAATTCCATATCAAGTGTTTATTAAAACTATAGGTTAATAAAGTGGAAATAACTTTTAGAAATCATGTAAACAGCTTACAGGGGAAAAATGAATTGTTTTCACATTCCAATAACATCTGAATTAGTAATACTACAAGGAAATGTTTAATCTGTATTTTAAAATTATATTTTGTTTGGAAATAAAAATAAATGCTTGTTTCACTTGAGTTTTCTAAGTCCTGTCATATCTAAATTTTAGAACAAATTAAACTTTTGCTGATCTGTTGCTTTTTTTCACTGGTTTCTCATTCATCCTAGACAAACATAGTAACAGAAATATAAGGTACCAAATATCTGAAAGTAAAAAGGGAATCCTGGTGCCTAAAAACATTTTTTTTTCCAGAAAAATCAGTATGCTTAGACATGCCTGACAATTTCCAAGAGGGAAAAAGGAACTTGAGTGACTACATCTATGTAAAGTCCATGAAATTATTACTTCTTTCTTCTCTCAGAGGAGTATGTGCACCTAGCCCTCCCAACTAATGTAGTTTACTAGTGTGGAGAAATTGTGGCTGCAGTTCTAGCAATAATACATTTGAGTAACCTTCCAGAAATTTTTTTAAGGATTGAAATTTATAAACACATAAACTAGCTAAATGGGTGAGAAAATAATGTAAATTTTTTACTGTGCTGTATTTTAAACTTTGCTAATACACTCACCTACCAGAAGGAATTATGTTGTCTGTTTTATCTAGGTAACTGAAAAGAATTAACTTGAAAATGAATTGGGTTTTTTGTGAGGCAATGTGAAAAATGTCCCCCTGGACCACTTCTTTTTGCACTGCTTGCATCTTCATGCTTGGCTGATAGGTAAATTTGTTATCTCTACCGAACCTTAGTGGAAAGAGTTTAGCTGTGCAATAATAACTGAGAGTGAGCTCTGAAGAATACATGTAGTCTGTCACATTCTTAAAATGTATCAAATTAATGCTTTAAGTAATAAAACTAAAATGAATCAGGGAAGAGTTTTAGTCCAGTCATAGCATCTAATGAGAATTGTGCTAACTGCCCTTGTTTGCTTTGAGGTACAACGTACACATTCAACTCATGTCCTTGTAGGTCAACTGTATAGATGTTGATCCACTTTATACTAGCAGCTGTTTGCCTGCTTGTCTACCCTGACACTGTGAGCTCTGTTAGACAAGGGCCAGTACGGTGTTGAGAGCAGAAGTACCTCAGTGGAAATATGTGTAAAGTAGGTGAGTGATTATGCCATATGACATCATGATGCTAGACTAGGTGAATCCAGTGAGTAGCTTGATACTTGTTTTGGTGTTTGTTTTTATTATAGAGATGTACAAAGTAGATTAAAGTAACTTAATTTTCCACCAGTTTAAAATGAGGTAAAGGAAAAGGACAGCTGGTGTATTTCATACGGAACCATCTGGCATTACTTGGTAGATTGTCTGATTCCTAATTTACTACTGAATTGTGACAGCATGAAAATAAAAATTATTGATTGTGTGGAATCAGTGTTTCCCTCTGGCACATTTTGTGCTCCTTCAGTTTCTGTCAAAGGATAATCATGGGAGGGATGGACCTTTCACACTAAGCCTTGTGAAAGTCATCTATACCATTTGACCTTTTTTTTTTTTGTAATCATGCTGCTTGGCATTTATTCCAGAAAACCGACTTGCCAGATGATCACACCTGATCTGAACCTTAGAGAAAGGGACACTACTCAGTTTTAAGATTACACAAGGGAACTTGTGTTAGGCTCGTATTCTAGTTTATTCCCTTTCATATATGACTCTTTTTAAAATCCCCTCTGCTAGGAATTTAAGAAATAAACTAACTAGCTGACTGGAATTTGAGATGTACAAAAGTACAGATGCAGTACAGAATTACCTAGTCAGAAGACTAAACATTCAGTCTCAGTTTATTTTAAAATTCTCAAAATAAAGCATATCTTAGTTTAAACTAGGTAGTATGTACCTACCACTAAATGTTCTTTTAGTGGCTGGGTGAAAAAGTTGTTTATGACTTAATGAGGAAAGTGTCTGCACACCAGCAAGTACACGACACCTCCATCTTGCTGCCAAAAAGGATTATGAAATATGATTTCTAAATTAGAAAATTAAAAAGATAAGAAAAGAGAAAATGGAAGTTGAGTAAATCAGAGCTAGAAAAGGCATAAGATTAGAAATGGTAGGGGTGGGATAAGGTATAGACGGAGTATAATAAAACAGTAGATAAACAGGGAAAACAGTGCTAGCCAGAATCATAGCAAAAAATTGACAGATTGCTTCAGAAAATCAGCCTTAAAAAAAGAAAGGACAGGTGAAGACAAAACACAGTAATGGGAAACTTCTCTAATTCAGGCTGACTAAAGAAACAGTGGAGGATCATCTTCAACTGTGCTCCTAGAAAAAGTAAAGAGAGACTTGATCTTTGAGTGGTGATAGTGATCAATCACAAACTAAAATCCAATTCTGAATCCTAATTAATCTTGCTGTTGGGCATTGAAAAGTGACTGGCTTCTAGGTTCAATTTCTCGTGCTATAGTCATCTATTGAGGCCTTACATCTCTGTCTGCTTAATAGTATCAAGGTGGCTGACATACAAAGTATGGAATCTCAAAATAACTTGCTGTGTGTTTTCTTCCATGGATGATTTATCTATAAGCATCAGATCACTCCACATCCCCCAATATATTTGTATAAGATATGTTTGTTTGAACCTGAGGAGTGTATTTTTACGAGGGCTTTTAGTGGTAGGATGAGGGGTAATGGCTTTAAACTGGAAGAGGGTAGATTTAGATTAGATCTAGAGAAGAAGTTTTTCACTATGAGGGTGGTGAGACACTGAAACAGGTTTCCCAGGGAAGTTGTGGATGCTCTATCACTGGGTGTGTTCAAGACCAGGTTGGATGGGGCCTTACGCAACCTGGGCTAGGAGGTGTCCCTGCCCATTGCAGGGGATTGGGACTAGATGGTCTTTAAGGTCCCTTCCAACTCAAACCATTCTAAGATTCTAGGATTTGTAGTTGCTGTATGTTTTCAGAACCTGATTGTGAGTTTTTTAGAGCTGCAGATCTAGGAAATGTCTGCTGCTTACCTCTTTTTTTTTTTTTTTTTTGAGACAGTATTACTCTCTAGCAATGAAAGTATCTTTTACAGTTGAAACATAACTGTTTCAGCCGTGCTGACTGTATAGAGCAATGGACTGACTATAAAGCTTCCTCTAACCAAAGCAGCGTACAACTGTTAAAACATCTGCTGACTTTACTACCGAACATTTTCCCACTGGCATATCCAGGGTAATCTATGGAAAGAGTTGCATGAAAGTTGATATTATTGGTTCATGTGTGCAGCAAGCTGCTGTGTAAGAAAGAGGAGAGGAGACCAGAGATTTACCTAGTTTTGCATTCATCTGCTTACATCCTCATATTAATTACTTGTCCTGGTTTGATTTAGAACCAAACCAGTTCTGTTCAGTAATTTTACTTTTCATCTGGGTCTCTGCTAACTAGCTGCACTTTCTGAAGCTAACAGCATGTTTTTGCAGACAGTGTCTGCTTCTAGCAGTGATAACACTTGATGTTTAGAGTTACTACCAAGGATTGGTGTGCAGATCAAGGTCACTGCTAGATCTATGTACCACATCGGGGGTGCAGAACGTGAAAGGCTGCACCTGTGGGGAGGAGCAGCCAGGACAGGTGACCTTAAACTGACTAACGAGATGTTCTGTCCCATATACGTCATATTCAGTATAAAGCTGAGGAATCACAAGGGTCTTGACCCTGATTCCTTATGCTGTCCCTTCGGTATACCCCTATGCCCGGATGCTCATCCCTCTGGGACGCTTAGGCCTTTTTCCTTCAGTGGACCCTTTGGCCTTTGCTTCTTGGCCCTGATTTTGATCCCGATTTGTGCGTTCCTGAACCCAACTCCTGAACCCAGTTCCTGTCAACTGCTGAGCCCAGTCTGGGACTTTGCCAGTGCCTGCTCCACAGCCTCAGTGGTGACAGTGATGTAATTGCCATCAGGGGGAGGTTGGGTTTAATAATTGTTTTGTATATATTCAATTTTATTATCATTATCTTCATTAAAGCTGTTTTAGTTGTCTTTTCTAATCCAGAAGCCTTTCTTTCATTCCCTTCCTCTCCCATTTGAGAGGGGAGGGGTCCATAAATCTCTCTATCTTATCCTTTTTTCTCTTCCTCTGTTTGGGGGAGGGGGAAAGAGAGGTTAACAGAGAGCATCAGTTGTGGGTGGTTTGACCCTAAACCTCGACATTACTCTATTTGAAAACAACAGAAAATGATCTTCAGATAAACCAGGCACATACTAGGAGTGAGAATTTGAGGTAAAATTTATTGATGCTAAGACAAAGCAAGGCACCCATTCAGCAGGGGGTTGCATTCAGCATAAATTCTTCAGTTACTATCAACATCACTTGTATATCTTATGCTTTGATGAGCTGAGTGACTGGGTCATAACCTCTGAGTAGGATCTCAGCTATTTGTATTTTGCATATGAGAAGATAGGTTCATTTAAAATCTAAATACTCCTTGCTTGAATGCTCTGCTGCTTAACCAGCATTTGGGGATGGATAATTTCTTTTTCATCTCTTCACCTAGATAAATATTTTTCTAATCAGCAAGAGGATTGCTGATGTGTTTGTGATGATCCAGGTTCCATATTATGTTAACTGCAGGTGTCCACTATTCTGCTTCACTGTCATCTAGTGGGTCAGACTGAACATGTAAGTAATTATGAAGAGTGTTATTTCTGGAGTCAATGTCCCACAGACAGCAACTCTATGACTGTGGAGAGCTAAACAGAATGTCTCTGTACCTGTCAGGTGTAGACAAATACGTAATTACCAAAGAAATTAGATGTTTCAGTGTTAAAGGAGGAATTATTTGCTGGACTGCCCTTCAGCCTTGCCACTTTCTAGAGCAATTCCTTTGACTCTAAATAAAGGAAAACTCCTTTAATGATATAACATTGACAGTGTTATATCATTATAACATTATGTAGGCTTTCTGCATAATATTGCTATTACTATTACATTGGTAGAATCTTAAGGCGAGTAATTATATTCCTGGTGACCAGGCCAATCAGCTGAGGATGGTTGAATAAGCCATCTCAGGTCCTAGTTTCATTAAGACTTTCTGAGCAGAGACTGTATATGGATGGTTTGAAGACTTTTATTTGCTTTAAACTGTAGTTTCACTGACTATTTGGCCTATTCTCAACATGAGAATCTGAATGCTTTGCATTAATCATAATCTGATGATCAGGTGAGAAATGAGGTTACACATTTGCATGGGGTAGGGTACAGAAGAATAGGTCTTCTCTGATGTTACTGTATCTATGTAGAAGTACCTTCCTTGCACCCCAGGAGCCTCTCTTTCAAAAGCTTACTTACCTGTAATACAGCTGGCAATAAATGATAATTCTCAATAGCAATGTTGGTGTCACAACTCAACAGTCAAGTCAGAACAGCAGGACGGTCTATTTCCTTCTTGGTTGCAATGATGGTATTGCACTCCCTGTTTGTATGCCTGCTTATGTCAGTCATTCCTTCCTGGCCTCTGAGTAAGTCTCAAACATTGGGCAATTGTTTCTGAGTTCTATTGCAATGAGATAGAGACCATAAAGCTATTAAGTTCCTGCATTTTTAATGAAGATGGATGTCCATGTAGATGAGAAATTGACCATGGAAAGAAGGGCTCATGATTTATTAAACATCAGAGAATCCACAGAAAGAGAGATGTCAGATACCAGGTCTTGTCCTACAGCTTACAGAGCTACTGATTGTAAGCTCTTGAACAGGGTTTCAGGCAGGACTTGCTGTCAGGGGACATCTTGCTTATGAGAAGACCTGCTGGAGGGGAGAGAGCTTCTATGGGAATTACCCTTGCTAGCAGAGGTTCATGACCAGCAGACCCTAAATGTTGTTCTTGAGGGTTTCATAAGGTTGGGACACATGGGTTAGTAACTGCAAAGCAGTATTGCTCCATATGTGGGTCAATATGTTTCCATATGTAATGCATCTGGATTATTTTTCAGGACTTTCAATAAAGAAGCCTCTTCCTTGGTCCATGTGAATTTACAGCAAAATGGTTTTTACATATAGTTTATGTTTTGCAATAGAACTAAAAAAAATTTAAGTAAACAATATCCATATTTACATTAAAGATATATAAGTTGCTCTTGTAAATATGAAAATAGTTAGTTATCTTCTCAGCCTATGTTTGCATTTCCTATTTGTGGTGGGTTTACCTT
>VYZX01009366.1:0-17783 GCA_013401335.1 Brachypteracias leptosomus | reverse complement strand
CGGGGCAGGGGGGCGGGGGCAGCCGCTAGCGCGCGCACGCGGAGGAGAGGGAGGGAGGGCGTGCGCAGCCTCCCTTCACACAGGCGGTCTCACGCGCGCCCCGCGTTTGACTTGCCCAGCGCCGCCGACAAAAGCCCGGTGGGGTTGAACCCTCTTAGGAGAGAGGGCAGGTGGGGTCGCGGTACTACCCATCCTCTTCCCCACCCTCACTGGAGGCGCTTGCTCGCTCGGTCGCCAGCAGGCAAGGTCAAGGGTCGCGGGGAGGCGGACGTCGACGCCCGCTCACCGAATTCCAGTAGGACTACTTTTATCTTGCTCACCCTCCTCCGCCGCCTGGGATGCGGTGGGCCGCGGAGTAACACTGGACCGGGAGGGCCGGGACTACTTTCTGCCACAGAGCGGCGGTAGCAGCACAAAGGCGGCGGTAGCTGCTCTTCCAGCAGGTGAAGGTGGTAACGGCTTAGCCGGGCACCCTTGGGCACCGGGGCCACTTACTCCTTTCTCCCGCTTCGAGCGTTTCCCGCTCTCCGAGAGGGACACGCTGGCGCCTCCGAGGCGGAGGCTGCGGGACCGGGGCGGGCTGCGGCGGCCCCTCGGCCCGTCCCCAGAGCCTGGCGCTCGGCCCAGCTGCGGGGTCACACGGGCGTCTGAGTATTTATCGGCCTTCGCTGCGATTCATTTGGGAACAAAACGAGAGGGAACGGGCACGGAAATAGTAAAGTATCGCTCGGGGGGAGGGATGGTAAAATGGCAATTTAGTAAAATTAAGTTAATACTTTCTGTGTGGAGATTCAACAGCAGTAATCTTGATCTTTCCCAGTGCAGGGCTAGCAGGCATCCTTTCTCAGGAGGGCTTGCTGCTTGCCTGGTGTGAGATTTATTTCCTAACACTTTTAGGGGCAGCTGGGGGTTTTGTCCCCCTTCCTAAACTGTGGTAAGCTAGATTTGTTCTGCTTGAAGCAGTAGTTACAAATAAAATGATGTGTTGTGTTCAGACGTAACTTATTCTTTTCCCCTATTGCATCCATGTGAACAACACCCTTTTCTTTCTGAAGAAGCTAAGAAAGTTCTGATTTTGTAATATACCCTCACTTTAAAAAGCTTCACTCCTTACCTACTTTGTTTATTCCTAATAAACAATACAAAATGCCATTTTCTTGCATTTCCTCTAGATTAGAAAATCTACTTCAGGATTTCTACAAGGAACATTATATATTTGCATCACGTTCTCCCTCATAGAGTATGGCAGCTGGTTAGTAGGATAATGACATGAGGCAGAACAGCTTACAGCAAAATTTGAGATCCTTGCATTCAGAAGTCTGTATTATTTTCAGGATTATTAGAAACTTACAGAAACATTTAGCTTCTAATTTCATATCTGTTGAACATGTATTTGCATAGCTTTTCTTGTGATTACAGTAGCAGATAACATCTGGGCCAGATTAAAGGCCCAGGCATTGTAGACTGACTCTTAACATCATGCTCCTGGGGTTGTATGATAATGCCAGACTCAGATTTTTAGTGGGGAAAGGCAAAATAAATTAAGAGTTTTTTACAAAAAGAAGTATACTTCCAACCTTCAAGGTTACAAAAAGGAAATTTGAAAACATAAACGAAGTGACTCAGTAGCAATACCTGCCCAAGGCCAGGTCTGCATTACAAAATGTCCTTGGCTCTCTGCCGGATGAAGTAGCTTCCCCGTTACTGTGCTGTCATCTGGGAGGATTAGCAAACTGGAGCAAGACCCACATGGATAGTGGAAGAGAAGGTCTTCCCGTACAAAAATCTACCTAGTCAATAGATAACCCATGCCTAACCCTTGTTGTCACCGCTAGATTTTGCAGGAGTGGATGGAAGGAACACACCTTTATATTTAATTTCACTGTCGAATCAAAATTAGGAAAAGAGGTTTGTGGGGGTTTTTTCCTTATGCTGTACACTCATAATGTTGCACAATCTGTGCAAAGTACAGCAGATCTGTTATGAATTCTTCATATCTTAATCACTCGGTGCACAGTTGAGAAAAACCTGAAGCCTGAGCCCCTGTACCACAGAGCACATTTCTCTTCATGCTGTTCCCTCTCCCATCTTACCTGCTTCTGCTGGAAAAACCCTGATGTCCTGACTATCTCCCTTGGGAACCCGTTCCCCATGCCTGGTTGCTCTTACTCTTGAAGATGTCTTCCCTCCTCTCTGGGCTGACTGGTTTTATTTTTAGCTTTTGAGCATTATCTGCTGTCACCCTTCAAACTGGTGCATTTCACTGTTTTTCTATAGTTCGAACCCTTTCCTTTCCTGCTTGGATTTCCTCTGAGCCATGTAATGATTATTGGCTTCACCTCCCTCAGCCTAGCCCCTTTCCCCCACAGCCTGCATAGGCAGAGTCCTCTCTCTGTTCCAGCCCAGGTAGCCTCTTTTGAACCCCATCCATGCTTGGGATCCAAGACCAAGCCTATTTCCTGATTGTTTCTCAGCTTTACTTCTACCTCATACACATAGAATTAACTCCATGGCAGAGGTTTTTACAAAGTGAAATAGGAGGCAAGATTACCACATACAGGAAAGCCTCTGACAGGCAAGGTTTCTCTGAGATTATTGTGTTCCTTTATTTAAGTTTAAAGGCAATGGGAGTGGAGAGGGAATGTCTCTTTTATTTCGGTAAGAAGCTCTTCTTGTTGGTTGCAGTTGTTTTTATTAACCTTAGGAAGAGAAACTTTGGTTTGCCAACTCAAATCCAGTCCGAGGCTCCAACTGGTAAGAAACCTGTGCAGCCTTACCCTTACCTCTGGACTGAGATGATGGCTTGATGATACAAGAGTTTTCAGGGGATTTTTTTTATACTCGGGTTAGTTCCCTGGTTTCCTTGGTGGTCCAGCCTCACAAGCAGTTGGGTCAGCCCACAGGACAGTGAGGGATGGCAGCTGGAGCTCCTGAAACCAGCAGCAACTGAGGAAGTCACTCTATCTTTGAACTGTGCCCCAAGTTCCAGTGGAGTCAATGGGATCTTTTGTAGGACAAGGAACAAAGTCCCTAATGAACAAAAGCTGTTAGGAGAAGATGGCTTCTCAGCAAATGAGTTTGTGGCTGCCCACATCACAGAAGCCACTATCATAATTAGCTCTCTCACTGAATGTCTCAGCAAGAATTAATGGGCATGGTGTGGTGAAATCCTGGTCCCTCTGAAGGCAATGGCAGAATTCTCACTGACTTCAAAAGGGCCAAGGTTTCATACTGAAACTCGAGCTCAAGTCGTCTCTTGCCCCCAGCAGGAAAGTCTGAACACAGTATCTTGGGAAATGGGACTTGAGGTAGTGATGACTTCACCAATGATGCCTGTTACAACCACTTCACGGATAAAATAGGACACCCTGACTTGCAGCATCATCACCTTGCCACTTTGCCTAGGTCATACAGTTTATAAAGAAAAACTCTCCCCCAGGACAAGGTCAGGTCTAATAAATGTGATAGATATGCCTGATGAGGTTTATCCTGTTCCAAGAGTGCAACAGGTTCACCATAGAGTTCCTCCTCCAGTGAAGAGAGTACCCGATCATCTCTCCATAGCTGAAGTTCAACAACAAGCAGGCATACTTTTCCCCTCGCTATTACTCCTGTGCCGTATGAACTGCACCTTTTCACCAGGACATAGGCAGCTTACGAGCAGTTTTTCTTGGACCGATAGTCATGTCTCTAGTCCAGAAATTTTCCCCAGGCCATGAGACCTTACTTGTTTTTGCAGTTACTGTCTACTGGGTTCCTCACAGTCTGTTAAACCACAGCAAAAAATAACACTCCTGCTACTTCTGTGGCAACTTTCCTATCAAACGTCCCATCAAATCTCTTTTTTTTATCACACAGAGAGTTGCCTCTTGTGTTTCAGCACTACCTTATTCCCCCCCACCCCCCATAATACCCATTCTTTCTTTCCTGTCTCCTCTACCAGGAGAGGTTGCCAGGTGCCCAGGATGAGAACTGCATTTCTTTGTGGCTAAAAAAAATCCTTACAACAAAAACTTCACAGAGGAGAAGGTGCTTGAGTTCAGCAGCCCATACACACGAGCTAGTCCAACAGGAATCTGGCGATATCCCCAAGGGGAGATATAAAATAAGATGACCTGAAAGGCTCGGGCATTTTCTTTACGTCTTTGGAGGAGCATTTGGACTCCTGCTGATGGTGCATCCAAGGTCAGGCTGTCTACCTACTACCTCTTTTCTCCTCTTCCATCTCCCATGGAGTTGAAAACAGCACTGCCTGAGGATACACTTCTTCAGCAGTCATGTTTTTAGAGTGAGCCATGCAGGATTCTGATTTTAATTTGGCACTGCCCACCAGACCACAGGGCAAGTCCAAGACTTTTCTGATGAATATTTAGCCACGGCTACATTTCAAAGCCAAATTATAAAATGTCATTTGAAAAAGTTACAGTTCTAAAATTTGCAAAGCACTTCAATGCTAGGTCAATACAGCAAAAACATCCTTTTAAAAGAGCTCACATTTCAGGCTGACAGACACCAAAACACTATTTTAGTTTGCTCAAATTTTCAAAACCAGTCAACATCTGGGCTCTATTAACCATAACGTGCGTGCCTTTTAAGCAATAACAATTTAAGAATATTTCCTTTTCAAACCCCTTTCATGGAGTTCAGCATTTTGCAATATGCATCCATAATATTTAACAATTCTGCTTTGCACTGCAGCCTTTGAAGTTGAAAAATTATTTACTCGTAAAGCGTTGTACGTTTGCTCGCGCTTTTTTAGTCACAGTGATTAACGACTAGAATTTATGCCTATGGTCAAGAAAGGTAAGTTCCTGTGTCACAGTAATTAACCATCCCTCCTGCAACAATTTTCAATCTTTATGTAACGTGCACGATGTGACACAGCATCTCTGTGTAGGAAAGAACTCAATTGGCAACTTGAAATAGCCACTGCTGGGCTAAAATGTTGTACCATGGAAGGGCAGTTTATGGCAAGCAAAGAGACTCATCCCTCTCCAGTTCAAACTCTGGGAGAAAGATTCATATTTACATTTCATATTTCAATTTATATATCTATATTGATGTTCATGGTCATGATCATGGTCTATTTTGTTTATACTTACATCTAGTATTTGTATTTATATTATTTATATTCACATAGAAATTAGTCTGCAGTTCAGCCAAGACACTAAGCACTTCAAGAACATGGCAATGGATCGTTAACCATGATAACTCTTCAAGGGTGTTTTTATTAGCTCTTAGGTATATTCTCAACACAGGCTAGAAAAGCGAGATGAGTTCCTCAGAGCAGAAAAGAGTGCCCTCTAATGGTTAATCTTTCAGTTTAATGTCTGCATTGTTTTATGTTTTATCTCCTAAGAGTTTTGTAAAGGTCACACAAATGCAAAATGTTGAAACAATTTATTATTTCAAGGAATACCTAATTCTTTTTTACCCTCGTAATTGCTTTATAGGTAGTGATTAAAAATAAGGATAGAGGCATATTCTTGGTAACTTTTTCATTAAATTACCATTATCCAGGATTTCTCAGAGAAAAATCAATGCCTCTGACAATTCAGAACTCTTACTTGCACTCTGTTTGCTATGCTTTATGTTTCATGGTGGGAAGAGTGTTTCAAGGCCTGAAAAGGTAGCATGCAGGACATATATAAGTCCCCACCTTATTTCAGAAGCATAAAAATGGTGGTGAATGCCCTAGAGCATGATGTCACCCTTAAATGAGAAAATTTCAAGGACAAAATCCTTACCTTTTTATTTAAAAAAAAAAAAAAAATCTTTAAATCAACTAATCACAATGCAGTTAATAGTTTTAATTAGTCCTTGCTCACTTCTCAACTAATGAAATCCCAAGGTAATTGACAGTGTCTGATTTTACAGTCTATCCTCTTTTAACAGATTTTGCCAGTAATTTGGTTAGTGAATTTCTGGTTTATTAAGAACATAGTGATCTTTGCATTAAAGCCGTGGGACTTGGAGGGAATGGCTGAAGTGGAAGCAGAGTGCTAAATTCTCCCTTCTACCCGGCTATCAACTGGCAGCAGCACTAAGTGCAAGGGATGCTGTAACCACCTCTGCCTTCACAAAAGCTACTTGAAATACAGGCATAGGACAGCAAAAAGCTGGGCACGCATTCACCCTGGCCATTAGCTAAAGTGTCTCCCGTTGATTCCGTCGCCTGTTAGAGCAGGGATGAATGTGGGTCCTTAAGCTTGAACGGGCTCCGTATAGAAAGGTTTCCGTGGCTTATGGCCTGTAAATCATTCTTCATGTGATGTGGAGATGGAAGAGGTAATTATATATAGTCAAAGTCTCGTTCGCTGCTTGTCCATCTCCATTAGCTCTTTGAATAATTTCCTTACAGTGTGGGCTTCGATAAAGGCTCTTCCAGTGCAGCTGGCAACTAAATGTAGATAAGTGACAAAGGAAAATGCAGAGAAAGTCAGACTCACTCCCCAAATATATTTGCTAAAACACTTGTGCCTGCTATAAAGATATTATTGAAGGATCATCATATTCCATTTTGGAATAATTAGATTATATTTTCTCCTCTCAAGAAAAAATTGTGATTAAAATGAGGCTATCCAATCCATTCCTCATCCTTCCTTCTTCCACCCCCTCACCAGTCAAACCTACAAAGACGGTATTTGGTCACATGGATCTTTGAATAAAAGACAGGGAATTGTGTCTGAATAGCCCTGACTCATAAAGCTCCTTCCAATGCCTTTCTCAGTGTTGGAGCTTTGCAGTTAATGCAACTTCTACTAATTTTTTTCCTTATGACAATTGTGAAAAATCTAATACCTTTAGAATGATCTGAAAAGAGCTTACACAGAACAAAATCCCCGTTTAATCTTGGCATATTAAGAAATCTTTTCTTTGAACAATATATTTAAAATGATATTTTCCCCAAACACTTTTTTTTTTTTAAGATAAGTAAAGCTTTAAGTGTTGAAAGAAATTATGATTTAGAGTCCTATCTTCATTTGTGGTTTAAGAATCCTGGCATTTTAACTGGAGGAAACATTAGTGAGGATACATGCATTCTATAATACACTGCATCAGTAAATCATTAGTTCTGTATATCAAAAGATGTTCCAGCCACCATGTTAAAAAAAACAATGGGAGACACTTGAAGATATGAGAAAATAATGTTTGCAGACATTCTAAACAACATACCAGTTGTTTAGTTGTTGCTCCCACTTTGTGTACTACCCCTTTGGTAGAGTCATAGAACCATAGAATCGTAGAATGGTTTGGGTCACAAGGGGTCTTTAAAGATCATCTAGTTCAACCCCCCCTGCCATGGGCAGGGACATCATTCATTGGATCAGATTGCTCAAAGTCTTGTCTAGCTTGACCTTGAAAACGTCCAATGATGGGGCATCCACAGCTTCTCCGGGCAACATGTTCCAATGTCTCACCATCCTCATTGTAAAAAATTTCTTTGTTATGTCCAGTCTAAATCTACTCTCTTTCACTTTAAAACCATTGTCTCTTGGTCACTATATGCCTTGGCAAAAAGTCTCTCTCCGTCTGTCTTGTAAGCCCCTTTTAAGTATTGAAAGGCCACAACAGGGTCTCCCCGGAGCCTTCTCCAGGCTGAACAACCCCAACTCTCTCAGCCTTTCTTCACAGGAGAGATGTTCCAGCCCTCTGATCATTTTTGTGGTCCTCCTCTGGACCCACTCTAACAGGTCTGTGTCTGTCTTGTGCTGGGGACCCCAGAGCTGGATGCAGTACTCCAGGTGGGTTTTCCCCAGAGCGAAGTAGAGGGGGAGAATCATCTTCCTCAGCCTCCTGGTCACATTCCCTTTCATTCAGTCTGGGACACAGTTGGCTTTCTAGGCTGCAAGTGCACATTGCTGGCTCATACCTAATTTTTCATCTACCTGTATTCTCAGATCCTTCTCTACAGGGCTGCTCTCTATCCTTGCATTCCCTAGTTTCTATAGATATTGAGGATTGCCCTGACGCATGTGCAGGAGCTTGCATTTGGCCTTATTGAATTTCATGAAGTTCGCATGGGCCCACTCCTTAAGCCTGTCCAGGTCTCTCTGGATGGTATCTCTTCCTTCAAGCGTATCAAGTNATTGGACTGGATGACCTTGGAAGGTCCCTTCCAACCCAATGCATTCCATGATTCTATGATATTAAATGATATGATATTCTATGATATTAAACAGCATCGGTTCAAATACAGACCCCTGAGGAACACCACTTGTTACTGATCTCCATTTGGACATTTAGACATTGACTGTAACTCTCTGGATGTGACCATCCAGCAAATTCCTTATCTATCAAATAATCCACCCATTAAACACATATCTCTCCAGTTAAGTGACAAGGGCATTCTCCACATTCTATAGCTTTTACAAAACAGCAAGGTTTGGGCAACTTTATTTATTGGGCTCTCACTTTATTTATTTGGTTTATCTCACTGAGTGATCACAGCGTAGAGGCAGAAGAGCTGTAGCTCTTGGTCTTGTTCAGTGCCCTGGTAGCTCCCCCAGTTTCTGCACAGAAAGTTTAGTGTATTTAGCTATGCATCTGCCAATTCTTTTTCTTATTCTTTCCATTAAATACATGCCACGGTTTATACTTACATGAACACTAAGCATTTGAGACTTATGCCTGTGGTGTAGCTAGAACACTTGTTGTGGTTCTTTGAAACAAAAGACAAAATCTGTTTTTTTCTGAGATATTGGGTTTTTATTTCAATAGATTCAGAAGGACAACTTCATGAGCAAAAAGCACTCAACATTATGCAGCCCTGAGTCCTTGACATATGGATTGCCCAGTAATTATTTTGCAACACAGATACCATTTCAAAATAAAGTTTAGAATATCAAAATTCAGTATTAAAATACTCTTCAGTTTTAAACAGGAAAATCTGAAAACTAAGACAAAACACAACCTAGCAAATACAAAGGCAAATTCCCATTTTCTTTCCCTGGGCAAAACCTCCACCCTTGAGCAACGTTGGATAGACAACAGAAAGGCTGTGCAGGAAAAGAAGGGAGAGCATAGATAGTGCATTGTCACAATGAAGGGTAATAGGGTAGATTAAATATAAGTTGAGCTGAGTTACAGATTGAAACAAGATTTGTTAAATTATAGGTCAAAGGCCAAATGAGAAAGATGCAGAGTCTTTCCTGGAGAGACCTATCTTGTTTTACCAGGTCCATTACAAGACCTGAAAACAAGGTTGCTTCAAATTAAGACTTAATCAACATTCAATCAGGTGAAAATTAACTAAAGGAAAAAAAAACAATCAGAGTCAGTTACAAAGTTACAAACTTTACCTCCAAAACAAGTCTCATCTTTTTAAATTCGCCTTTCAAGCCTACTTTCCATCCATAGTCTCAGCTGGGATGTAGGTGTAGACCACCAGCAGAACAGGTACAAGACCCAGTCTGTCACTTGCCAGCTGATGCACAGTAACATGCTGTTGTACAAGGTCCTAGACCCCAGCTGCTGCATCTGTCCACTTTATTTTCTGGATTGCTGCCCAGGACAACCTTCTATGTTCTGAATGTCTGATGTTTTACAGAGTTAGGAGACACTCCAGACACATATGCTTGCAGCACATATGCACCTTATGGTTGCTCTTTTTGCTATTGCTGCTGTATGCAGACTGAGTTCCCGGAAATCACTTTCGTTAGCAATTGATGGGCTAGCCATTGGGGATGTCTGTTGTCACCAGTGATATCCATTTTTGGCAACTGCAAAAACATCATGGCACTTGAACTACCCTCAAACTCACCCTTGAGACAGTGTCTCCAACAAATTTCTTGGAAAGCTTGCACTCTCTCTGCTAGATGTAGCATGTGGACAGACTTCAGCATTCAGGCCTGTCACTTTTCAAACTCTACCATCCTTTACAACGCTCACTCGAATGGGTATACCCTTGTTTTATGTATTGGTTGGTGTAGGCAAGCCACATGTGTATCTTGTTAAGTTTAGTAGCAAGCAGCAGAGCGTGAGCTGTTCTCACTTGTTTAAGACTATACCTCACAAGCAAATTATTTTTTGCCCTTTCTAAAATGAAGTGCTCCATAAAGGCAACACATAGCACGTGTCAAATCTGACATCTTTCCAGAAATGGTGCCTGAGTTATCACAAGGTGGGAAAACATTTGAACTCCTTATTTTGTGCCCTGAAACAAAACAAGTACAACATTGTCATAGTTAAATAACCAAAAGCAGCTGTGAAAATAGTCTTTGGATTCTTTCAGAAATTCTACCTCTGGGTTGAGAAGTCCTGTCATCCTATAAGGCAATTGTTTTGGAAATTTATGAGCCACTAAGTGGGAGGACTTGACTTACAGCCTTAAACTTATGTACTGGAGGACCTCCCACTGACATCAATGGGTGTTGCACAAAGATGGCGCAGTGCATGGCCACTGAAGTAAAGGAATTCCTAACTTACTTGGGCTACACAGGACTTCAGTAGTGTAAGTGGAACTTAGGTTTAGGGACAGGGAAAAGAGGCTCTTTCATAAAAACAAACAGAAAAACTTACTTGGAAACTAAACAGCAGGCAAGCCTATGGGAAATTTGTGTTATAGTGAGGGTTTTTCTACCATCTTCTGAGCTCAAGAATAAATGTTTGAACTTTCTGCAAAATTTCAATCTCGGTGTTGTTGTGAAGAGTTGTCAAAGTCACAATGTTGAAGTCTAACCACCACTGATCACATCCTTCTGGGGCACATCCTCTGGGGCACAGAGAAAACATGGTGCTGCTCCCAGTGGCTTTTGAACATTCAGCCAGAGCTCAGCTGCTTCTCTGATGTGGCAGGTATCAAAGCACCTTATAAGTACTTATACCTTATATAGCCATCCTTACCATCCTAGCATTTTGAAGAAACACCTTTGTGGTCTTCAGAGTGACTACTCAAATCAGCAAATGTTTCAAAGCATGCCTATGATTTATCCAGTCTAACCTACAACATCTTGAAATTGTTAACAGCTTGTTAAATTTCTTTGAGAAAATACAAAGTGCATAAATTATTTCATTACTGTTCTTGAGTGTTGTCAGTATGATGGAATTTTCAATTTTATATTAAAAACAAAGCAAACCACAAAGAAGAAGGATTAGAACACCTTGGACATAGCATATCTAAACTCTTTTGTGACTTAAGACAATGACATTTTATAGGTTGGAAGAAGAAGAGTAACAGAACAGAACTTAATGAAAAAACTTCAGGTTTTGGGTTTTTTTTCATGAAGTGAGCCAATATACAGGAAATAGTGATCCAGCGTAGTTGTACTGAAACCTAAAAATATATTAATTCATTGTTTATAATATCTATCAAACACAAAGAGGACAAAGAGCAGCAGTTGTATGCTTTGCATGTTAATATCCTTGAGAAGTGTAGAAACCTAGAAGAAAAAGGCAAATTTAGGCTGTAAGATTAAGAATGAGTGTAGACTTCCTGAAGATGAAGAAAAATTTTCAATATATCTCCATCCTTCAGGGGACCTACCTATGAAGAGGCTGCTAAAGCATCTGGGAATAGCACGGACACTGCTGAAAGGATGTACAAGACTTTTAAATGATGAGGGGGTGCAGCTACCCCATAACTATTAACAAACAGGGAGGTAGAGAAGTACATTACCTATATGAGAGAATGAGTAGTGAAGGACTCAGTGTTCTGGGCCAATTTCAGGAGCGTGACAGAGCACAAAGTATAGCTCCTCCATGGGAAGGGATACTGGGTGGAAATTGTTGACTGAACTAATGGCACTTTAAACTCTGTGTTTGTATCAGCATGGAGTGTGGGATGGTGGGATCAAAGCAGTACCTAGTAGTGTCATCCAATTCAAATCCACTAAGATGGTTCTTTAGGAGGAAAGGAAAGAAGATTGACTTCTGAAACTGTCTTCTCATGTAATTATTTTTATGTTTGTTTGTTTATGTTGGTTAGTTAGTAATTTACTTGAAAGAATCCTGACTATAAACATTTCCTAGTCTTACAGGAATTACAATACACTGAAGGACAATTTGAAGAGAACATGCCATACTGAGTTTGCAGCCCTTTGAGGTAGGGACTATGCACTCTTCTCATCCATCTCAAATAGATCTGTGATTTATTTCTTTATGATTGTTTGCAGTTATAAAATTTCAGCCATTTGCTTTACTGTACAAAACCACAAAGCAATTTTGTTCATGACAGTCTATATCAACACACCTTATGTTTGCTCAGCACTATAAAGCAACAGCATGAAAACAAGCAGCTACTGCATTTATTACTCTCCAGGTGATTAAAGTCAATCAGCTCTTGGCCTTGAGCCATATCTGGTTGCCTTCAGAAAGAGTCACCACAAGTGCATGGATTGTCATAGTATCATGATGGTTAATGATCCAATTACATGTGTGGTGCACAGTTAAGACCATAGGAGATATCAGTGGAAAGATAGAAGAGTGCACAGAAGTTTTAGGTAAAGAAAAGCTTAACAAACTGGGTGGATTTTTTTACAATTACTCTCTCACTCCTTTCTGTTTCATAATACAAGAGCATTATCTAGACAAATAAATAAACTGCAAAAATGCATATAATTAAGAATCAGAGTTGAAAGAATGATAATAGGGAATCTCTCTCTCCTGCTCTGTTAACTGGCAATGCCAATACATAACTAATAATGCAATATGATTTAACATCATTAAATTAGAGAAGGTAATATGCTTAGTTTTGTTGCCTTCTACAGCTGTTAAATAACACTATATGATATAGTAAGAAGTTTTAAAAGTATGCATATATAATTCTCTACCCAGAACCTTCCAATAAACAAAACAGTTTTCCTATAAAACATTTTTGCAATGCCATTGATTGGAAAGTTGAGAACTAAGCTAATTAAAACATTTTTAAATTGGCATCCTCAAAACTATTAAATTCTATTTAATAAACTGTTGTTGCCCTCTAGTGTTCAAACACAGCTTGTAAACTCCTCTCCAGAAAGATCCAAACCAGTCACTTAAAAATCCCTCATTTGTTGTTAATACAGTAAGACAAATGGATGGCAAAGAAAAGTGCCTAATACCTACTTTTATTTGCTCAAACATAAAAAAAGATTTTTAATGTAAGAACACATATAGTTGTTTATTTCACTCAAAAATTGTGAAAGGCCATTCAGCTTGGCATCCTCACCAAACTAGTCATGGTACCTGTGCACCTCTCTACTTTGCTTCTACCATTCACTGTGCTTGAAATACATTGCTGTTTGGGTTGGAGGGCAGTATTTCTAATTATATTAGCCAAATACAGTCCCAGTGCTCTGAACAGCCCTGAGGTATGTCTGCCTGTCTCTGTTGAATGTATTTCTACCGTACTGTACCATATCAATAAAGACAAACATCTTTCCTTCCAACAAATTAGTTATTACAGCAGAAATGCACAGTGAGGATTCAAGGGTTGTTCTCAGCACCTCTTCTACAATAAGCTGCCATGATGGCATCAGCACCATAGGCTTCTTAGGAAACTGTAGTTCTATTGAGAGAAAATTGCTGTCCACTTCAAATCTGCACCCGCATTTTTACAGCCCACAACTAGGCCTAGTACTTATAATTTAAACTCATTTCCCAGAAACGTTGGGCCCCTTGTCATGTTCCTTGAACAGAAACCTTTGAAAATAGCTATTAGAAGAAAAAAAAAAGAAACTGAGGTTAAACAAAGTGTAGTCAACAGACAAGCTGATGAACTTGAGATACTTTTTTTGTGTAATTTTGTTCACTTTTAAGAGTTTATCTAGCATGTTTTTCATTAAGCACTGTCAGACTTAAACAATATAGGAGACCAGCTGGTTTTGTATCTATAAAGCAATTTGCAGCACCCATATAGTAAGAATTCAACTTCTTGACATAAGGAACACTGACTTTTATTTGATCTTTGAATAATGGAATTTTCAGAGAATTTTCTGCATAAAGTTATTGTTAGAGCCCTCAGAAAACTTGCCTTGAGGCCCTTTTTATATCACACCTGCTTCCCACTGTGCTAAGCTTGACAGATCTAAGAACCTCTTGGACGTGAGTCATGTTTCATGTTTTGTAGTAGAATTATTTCCTTGTATTCATGAGGCACCCTTCTTTCTCTGTCTTGATGTTTGCTGTTGATTATGCTGCCTGCTACATGGATACTTTCAAATCTAGTCTTTCATTCTAAAACCAGATTTACACTGGGTGTATGTGAAGGGAAACGTGAATAATACAAATTGGAAGTTGTGTAGTGAGCAGTAGATGCTCACACATGCTCTCACTCACCTCTTGTTGCAGAGGTAGGAAAACATATAGAGTAGCTATGCTGATTACCAGTCATGAGAAGATGACCCTAGAAGTGAAGAGAGTGTGCTTTGAGAGTCAGTAAGAGCTCTGTGCAGGCAAGAGGGACAGGAAGTCCAGCATTGTTACAAGCACCTCTTTTGAGAGCTGCCAGCCTACTGAGGGAAGTAGGAGAACACCAGAAGCATGAAAATGATACAACCTTGTTCATCTGCTCCTGCTGACTGTAGGAAACTTCTTTGAGGTTGGCCCCCTCCTACAAAATATACACCATTTTCCCTTAAAACTCTTTTACCTCTCTTTAGATGCTCAGCAAGTGGAGACCACATCTTTCTGTGTGTCTTTTGCCAATAATACAGCTGTTGTCTTTGCTAAGCCCCCTCCTATGATTCTGCCTGCTCTGTGATCAGATGTTGAATCTCTACTGTTGGGGATTTAGGTGTATTAGAACAGATTCTCTCTCGTGCATATTCCAAGTCACTTGGGTCATGCCATTTGTTACAAAAGAGCTTGACTGCAGCTTGCTTTACTTTGATATGATAAAACCCTCTTTATCTCTGATACATATTGCAAAAACCCAATGTGCTACAGGGTGGCAAGCTCTTTGGAAAAGGCAAACTCAGATTTGCAGCATGTAGTTTTAAAGACAGCTTATGACGTATGCAGAAAAAAAATTTAAGGTACATTTAAGATACATATATAGCCATAAACTCTATGTAGCTAAGGAAAATAAAGCAATGTTATGTGTACTACAATTTTTACTGTTTGTACCTAAAACCATTTCAATGCAAAACTCTACTACTAAGTGTTCCTTTAAGGCTTCAAATAGAGTAAATAGGCTTGCCAGACAATCATGTAACACTGTGGCATTTGGTGCAAATAGCACTGAAAATGCTCACACGCTGCACAGGTGCTCAATTTATTAGTTGTACTTTTATTCCACTAATCTTGTCACAGTACAGATTAAGCTCTTGAAATGCTTTTTCTCCTTAAATAAGACCTCCTTAGCTTAACTTGGATTTGAGTGTTTATTTTCAGGATTTAGTAATAAAAATGACAGACATAGTTCAGCATAGAAAGAGCAGTTCTCTTCCCACCAAAGCCATCTGCCGCTTTCCCATTAGTGGCCAAACACAGAATCCATCCTCTTCCAAGATTTCAGTATCTACTGTTCCCTTTCAGAGCTGTCCTCTCAAAGATGAGAGATGCTCCTCACAACCTTATTCCCTCTCTCCATCATACATCAGCATACATTCCATTGATCAAGTAATCCAGCCTGGTATAATGCCTCTTCTGAAGAGATTCATGTATTTTCTTCCCCGTCAATACAATAACTAGCAATAAGAATATCACCCCAAAAAGCAAAGCTGCTATAAGGCTGCTTTCTTCTCCCAGCTGAACAATGCCTTTCCCTCTCAGAACATTCTCTGACAGGTAGCTTTCTGAATCAGATGGGTCATAACCCTGAGGGTTGTTTTGGGGAGCCTTGGGTGAATCACTAGTAGACAGAGCAAAACCTGAAAAAGAATGGAGAGTAACATGGCTGGTGTCATTGGAAGAGACAACTGTTGGCTCAGGAGGGATGGCTGGAGTTCTTAGCCCTGATGGCATGGTAGCAGATTTAGAATTCGTGGTCACCTGCCTGGTTGTAGAAGTAGAAGCAGAAGTTGTGGAACTGGAAAGAGGAACATGAGTAACAGTGATGCTGGTGGCAGGGATACCAGGTTTAGCACTAGCGGTCACAGTAGGTGGAAAGGTAGCTGTGGTGGTTGTGGTGACAGTAGTAAGTTTAACACCACCAATAGGCAGAGAGGTTGTATGAGATTCCAGTTGGGTGTTACTTGTAGGCAGAGGAGTAAAAGTAGTACTGCTGGGTTCAGGAACACTAGATTGAGTGGTGGGGAATGATGCAGAGGGGTTTCCAATTCGAACAGCAGAAGATGTATTTGGCAGCAGATTAATTAATTTCTGCCTTGAGATGGGGTCTAAGCTCTCAGGATGTTTTGCCCTTTGAGATTCAGGAAAAACTGTGTGAAATTCAGTGTTGTCTAAATCCTTGCCCACGTGGTTCTGGAGTTCAGGTGCCTGATGAAAGACAGATTGTTGCAAAGCAGCTGCATGATTCTGGTGGCTAGTCTGACTGCGAGAAAAAAAGGCTCCATCATCGGAAGACAAAGAATATCCATTTGAAGAAAAGTCTTCACTTTTGAAGGATGTATCCTCTGGGGCATGGGTGTCTGGAAACAGAAATTAAATGCCAGTCTTTAATTATAAAATCTATTTTTGATTAGGCTTACTCTATTTGTATTTCTTAGCAAGAGAGATATAAAGGGGCTCCAGAAAGTAATAACTAATGAAACTGAGACATCATGATTTTCCTTTCTTTAAAATAGACAGAATGACTTTTACATCAGCCTCAAGCCTAAGCATATCAGATACTAACTGCAATTTCTTACAGAATGTACCTGTGCAGAGTGATCATCCCAATCTGATTGTTTTATACTCGTATTGCATGCATATAAGCATTTATTTAGACGTGAAAAGCAGTTTAGGTAGACCCATTGCCTTCAAACCGTTCTCAGCCTCTGACAGTTAAGAAGCAGATAATATCAACTTCACTTTTATTTGTCAGATGTACACATTTCCACCTACCCAAGATGATGATATGCTCCCCTTTCTTATAAAATCCAAGCACCCTGTGATTGCTTGGCACAATTCAATTCACATTCAAAAATTGTGTTTTGATACATGTTGGCAACAATATACTCACTATATATTGGCAATAATATACCCAATAGAGGCCATTTTATACCCATACTGATTTGTAGGAAAGACCTGAGCTCCTACTGCTGTGCTAGAAGAAACACACTGCTCCAAGAGTCTCAGAGGTATTTGCAGTGAAGACCTCCACAAGAAGCAGACTACATGTCATAATTTCTCCAGAAGTTGATACATACTCCTTGCAAAACAGATGGGTGAATGTCATATAATAGAATTTAGAAGCTGGGCAACAGTGTCACGTGACAGAAACTCTATACAAACGATAATCCTAACAGCTACCTGCTTCTACATAGGTATTATAGAGAGACTTAGGGTGAGCATGAGCTCTTGGAAAGACTAGCTGATTGTTATCACTCAGATTTTTATATAGGAAATATATATTAAAAATTTATAATTATATTTGTGTTATATACGTTATCATTCATCTGGCACACAGAACATTTAGAAGGGAACATGCTCTCAAGTAGTTCTGACTCTCACTCTTCTCTTTTTTCATAGAAGCAGAGATGTTTAACTGCACTAGAATTGAAATAAATAACAAAAAGTCCATGACATTTTCACTGTCACTTCTTTCTCAGTTAGGAATACTAATCTTAGAGGAATGGATTTATTTCAGTTTTATTACACATACAAAAAGCCTAGTTGGGTGCTGTCTTAAAATATATTTTCAAGCCTTAAGACTTCACCAAAAAAATTGAAACAAAATACAAAAGAAAACCAACAAACCA
>VYZX01009363.1:29564-43843 GCA_013401335.1 Brachypteracias leptosomus | reverse complement strand
CAATCCCTAACATACCGTGATTCTGTGATCTCATATAACATACCGTGAAAATATAGGAACATAATAAGCTACTAAAACCAGGAATAAAAATCTTTCTGCCCATTTCATGTCTTGTTTTTCAGGAGTGGAAATGAAGAAAAGATGATGTCTCTTCTTACACCATTAAATGTTAATTGTCATGCAAGTGATGGCAGAAAGGTATTTATGTTTAAAACTTGATTTAAAATTAATTCACTTTTACATGTTTCACAGTTATTATTTGACATAAGAATGTTAAACGTAGAATCTATCTTCTTTAATATATGTGGGAAAATAAGATTATATGTCTCTAATAAAAAAAAAAATGAGCTAGCTGCTATTTTTTTTTAACCTTAAAAGGACTATGTAGCTATTTCCATCTAGGAGCAATAAACAAACACCTTTTTATTGAAACTTCTGCTTGACCGTCATATCTGCAGCAATAAAGAAACGAGGCCTTTTCATAGGTTTTTGTCGCTTTCACAGAGATACACACAAGCACCTTATTTGCACCATATACCCTAGGCAAGTTATTGCTGCTGTTCAGGAACAAACTATTATTCACTAATTTTTAGTGAAGAACTAGAAAAATGCTCAAAATCTCCATTGTGAAAAATCCTGATAGTCTCTTGGATTCAGCCCCTAATCTACAGAAGGTTCAGATTGTTGGGTATCAATTTTTGGCATCCTTGTTCTCATTAAGTATGTGTACTCATTCATTTAAGTTTCATTTGAATGAGTTTCACTGTTTAAGGCTTTGTGGTAAGATACTGGGATTTCTAAAACACCTATGCATCTCTATTTTATCTTCTAGTTATGAGACTCATTCTATAGGAACGGTACAAACTCAGTTCAGTTGATGGGTTTGTAAATTTAGAGGATAAGATTTCTCTTCCCTAATTTGTGAGTCTTCCCTTGATGCTGCTGATGGGAATGCTTGAGTGGGTTTGCTAGAAAAGACCATAGAGCAGTTACCCAACTACTCTGTGGAGGGTGAGAATTTAGAGGGGAAATTATTTGCCCCACACTCCACTAACTTACTGCACTCACAAATGTGGATAGCAATCTCTGTTGATAGTTTCTAAGCAATCCTTTCATTGGCAGGGAGATCTCTTTATAATTTGGCAAATATCATTGTTTCTAATGGCCATCTTATGTCCACTTTCACAAGGGACATAGTTTGTCCTAGCTAAGTATTTATAGTTATAGGCTAAAAGACAAAAACTGGCTGCATGACTCAAAATCCTTTAAGAGGGCATTCATTGCCAGAAGGTAATAGTGATGGAGTAAATTCAGGATTTGTTTATGATGACTAAGATTAGTCAGTAAACAATGAACAAAGTTATCTTTTTTTTTTTTAAATGTTGCAAGTATTTTAAGGACTTCAGTAATTAGTACTGTTAACAAGTTTTGAAAAAATAAATGTAAAATCAACCTTGATTTTGTGATACTGATTACTTCTACATTCTGTCATTTCAGTCTACTCCTTTACATTTAGCAGCTGGATATAACCGTGTAAAAATAGTACAGCTCTTACTGCAACATGGGGCTGACGTACACGCTAAGGATAAAGGGTAGGTTCATTTTCCCTTTGTTCAGAATAAACACAATTTGTTAAAAATGAGATGAAGTAAAGAATAGTATTATTTTAACCATGAAGATTTTCTAAATTGCGACCATTACGCCATCTTAAACTTTGTTATGAGAAAAAAGCAAAATGTACAGGCTTAAGACATGAATCAGTAGAATCCAAATAGAGATGACCATAGAACATGCCGTCTTTAGGTATTCTCTTTTGTTTAATAAAATGCTTCTGCGCTTCTTTTTGCAAAGGATGTGGTAAAAATTTCAAGATCTGCTTCCCAGAGATTTTGATTGGACTACATTTTCAAGCATTTGGTTACGTCAGGAAATGTAGTGAAATACAGACACATACTAAGTTTAGTTGCATAAAACATAATGGAAAAACCTATTTTTGAAATGTCTTTATGTACATCAAAGATGATTGAAAGCAAACTCTTATTATTTCTTTTTCCTAGGATCACTTCACAGCTACATAATTAGCTGCCTTATCAGACAGCTTTAATTGTCCCCTTGCAATTGGAATTCACTTTTGTCATTTCTCCCTTACCAGCGTACAGTGTAACAATTCGCTGTGGGCAACTTCTCACTTGTTCCTAAGACCAGTGGGTTTGAGGGAGTGTGAAGCTGGCTTTAAAACCTCTGTAGCTCTGCTGTTATTGTAGAATACTGTGCAGTTACTTACACATTAGCCAGTATGACTTCTTTAGTTTCCAAGGTGGAAAATAACCTTACAGCATTGTTCTTGTGAAAAAGAATTACTGTCACTCCTGAAAATTATTTTCCCATCTTCTGATTATTTTAAATGTTCATTGTTCTGAAAAATTTTGTGTTCTTTCTCAGTTTATTTCCCCTCAACTCCATTTGAACATCTCTGATACTATTTTTGTAAAATGTTCAAGGTGCAACATCATACCATTTGTGGTGTTATAGATGCATTTGGATTTGAAATATACATACTCAAATAATCATCCCCCCCTTTCTCTCCTATATAGAGATCTGGTGCCACTTCACAATGCCTGTTCCTATGGTCATTATGAAGTAACAGAGCTTCTAGTAAAGGTTGGTCTTCAAAGAGATTAAATTGCGTATTATTAAATAAGAACAGTTTATAATATACTAATGTGAGTTGCCTTTTTTTTTACTTAGATTTACAAAAGTTAAAGAATGATAGTTTGCTTTTGCTGTACATGTTAGTGCTTATTAAGCTGGAGCTACAGAATCTTGTGCTTTCAAGGAGGCTTTTTCCTTATAAACGTTTTTAACTAACTGCTCCAAATTTGAATGGTGGTGTACTACCAAGTAAGTACTTATCTCAACCTTCCTATTATCACCCAAAAAAACCCCACAAAAATCTTCCGAAAACTGAGCAATATTGTGAGTTTGACAATAGGAAAGTATTTCAGAAGACAGTACTAAGATCTTTTTGAAAAGAACACTGGTAAAAATCATAAATGTTTTTAAATTAACGATTAATCAGTTTTTTGAGGGAATGAACTCTCCAGCATCAATTCTAGGCGTGAATTTTAGCCTTTACCTCAAAGAAAGAAAATGTCAGTTTTTCTAATGCAAGTGGACTCTCAGAAGTGGTTTATCTGTGAGCTGGATTGTGTTTATCTTGGAGATAGTGGGATGTGCATTAAACTAGAAGCTCCAAAATGTGGCCTGCAAAAATCTTTGAGTGTCCACCAAGGGACTTTTGAGCTGTGCCCATTGTCAGCTGCTATAACACATTGTGATCATTGTAACAGCTGAGAGTGTTCTGTTAGATAACTCCAGATGTTTGGATGTTCAGGGAATAGCTGCTGCTGTTCTATCCTGTATGTCTCCTATCTAACTAATTCCATGTGTCTTTCTATTTGTTTAGCAAAAATTAAGTGAAATTATTGGAACAAGCATATGCTTTAGCAAGTATAAATAGTCGAGAGGTGAGGTTGTGGGGTTTTTTTGGTTTTTTTTTTTTACTTCGGAGGCCAATTGTGAAGTGAATCTTTACAGTAGTGTTACTAGACCAAAAAACCCCAAAACTCTTGCCTAGACGCTACTGTGTGTCTTAACTGTTAAGCTAGAGTTATGTTCCCTGTTGGATTTCTGCTCCAGTGAATCTTCAATTATTTTTACAAAGCACTACAGCTTTAATAGGAGCAATGGGAAAGGGCATGTCATATCAAACTTGCTTACAGACAGAACTCAAGGTGCATACAGAATGTTCCTGGAGAAGAATTATACAGATATTAATCATCCCAGAGTATTACTTGCAGAAACTTGTACTTAAATGTTTTGAATTGAAGTCAGCTTTGAATGCCTATCCTCTAGATAGTTTAGCATTCGTATCTTGAGGGATGTTCACAGAACATGTGCTTATCTAAGTGCAACTGTTCACTCTAGTCTTTTTCTAGAGCAACAAGAAACAGGAGCTTGTTCAAAGGTGATTTGGAGTATATGAATTAGGCTCTTTCTCTGATATGACCTGTAGCAGAGCTAATCTCCTTTTAGTGGTGCTGGAGAAAGCCTGAAGAAACTAGCATGCATTTGGCTTCTTTGAATGTATCTGTGAGACATGAGAGGATTAAAAACTGTAATGTGCTAAAATGTTGTGTTATACTGAAAATGGATATTTGAAGAATGTCTTGGATAAAGTTTGCATATAAGCATCGATTTTTATTTTAACAGTCTACTGCATTGAAACTAATGGCAGAAGTCTTTTTTAAATGATCTGATTTTGATATTGCATCTTATTTACCCCTTTCCCTTTCAAGCATGGAGCATGTGTGAATGCAATGGATCTGTGGCAGTTCACCCCTCTGCATGAAGCAGCTTCTAAGAACAGGGTGGAAGTATGTTCTCTTCTGTTAAGTTATGGTGCTGACCCAACACTGTTGAACTGTCACAGCAAAAGCACCATTGATTTGGCTCCAACACCCCAATTAAAAGAACGATTAGCATGTGAGTATAAAATGAGATCATTTCTATGGTCATAGATTGTAATGTGTACTTTCACTGTTTATAATCTGAGATTGATGGATTTTCTAAATGTAGGCATTTAAAATAATTTTATTGTCAGTTTTATAGTCATGTGGTTGTGATGAGTTTTGTAGCTTTTCTTTCCTGAATACATGCTTTCACTCATGACCTTGCCAGTATACTTTGTTTCCTTACTTGCTCCTGTCATTGCACCAAGACTGTTGAAATAGTAAATTTTATTCCACTGTGTTTTAAGAAAAGAAAAAACCCATAACCGTTTAGAATGCTGAATATATTTGAGTATGCCACAATCACTGAAAGTTCAAAGAAATTGATGAAAAGCATTGATTTTTGTCCAGCAAACTTAAGGAGTTGGAAAGAATGCCTTGAATTCTGTTCTGGAGTGGTCAAACAATAACTTTATGGGATATGTACAAAAATTATCAGTAAATGCCACATTAGGCTTCATGTTAGAATCTCAAAATGGTTTTCCAAAGACAGGTCAGAAGTGGAGATTTATATATGCTTGAATTAGTATATATGCGAAGAGCAGAACCTAGAACAGTGGTGAGTGAAATGGATCTTGTTCAGCCGGTTTGGATGTCTCTGGCTTTGGCTTAGGGAAAAATCACATTCCTGTAGTGTTTTGACTTAGGTAACAAATTATGTTGAGCGATGTAAACGCTGAAGTCTGAGTTGGAAATGTCTGCACAATGGTCTGCCGAATAAAATGAGTGTTTTTATCTAACTGAAACAATCCTCTTGATCCTTCTGGAGTTAAGGAGTGTAACCTTCTGGCATGTATTCCTTTTTAAAGATGAATTCAAAGGTCACTCCCTGCTACAGGCTGCAAGAGAATCGGATGTAGCTCGTATAAAGAAACATCTTTCTTTGGAGACGGTGAACTTCAAACATCCTCAAACGCATGAGACAGCATTGGTAATATCTCAGGATTTACTAATTATTGTGCATATATATTATGGCTGACCTAAACATACTAGATAATAGTTAACAACTAAGAATTTTGATGTCAAACCATTTAATTCAGGCTAACCTGGAATATCCAGTGTCTAGTTAAGAACAAAATATTAATATTTAAGGTTAATCTTGAGACTAATCTAAATTGCCTGTTTAATTTAGGTTGTCTTAATGACTGTTTTTCTGTAGAATAGTGTAGTTTTAAACAGCAGCAAGCTACATATGGTGGCTTTGCTTGTAAAGCTTGAAGATTTCCAGCAATTATTGGAGAGAAAGCTCTGGAAAATGACAGAGTAAATCTAAAAGCCCATGTGAAATCTCCTGAATTAATAAGCTTCTACATGTTGGGGGTTTTTTTTTTGTTGACTTTGCACACAGCCAGCTCTTAACTGCCAGCTGATCAGCAAGCAGTAAAATCTGTATGTTGCTAGCCAGTTGTTAACACAACAATTTCAAATGTTCTCAGCACTGTGCTGCTGCATCTCCTTATCCTAAGAGAAAACAAGTCTGTGAATTGCTGCTGAGGAAAGGAGCCAACATCAATGAAAAAACGAAAGAGTAAGTGATTATAAATGAATACTTCTAAGTGTTTGTTTAGACTTCGCAAAATACACTTTGAATTATTCTTTCTTTCTTTTTTTTTAAAGCTTTTTGACTCCTCTGCATGTGGCATCAGAAAAGGCTCATAATGATGTTGTTGAAGTAGTTGTGAAACATGAAGCTAAGGTATGAATTACTATTAATACTTTTGTTGTTGTTGAGGTTTGCCTACTATATAGGTTTTCATGCAGTAAGAATGGACAGCTGAGTAGACAGACTTTTCTAAAGTAATTAATTTTGGAAGGTTATAGCTTTATACGCTTAAGACATAGGATATCAATCCAGCACTGCATCTCTATACATCGAGGCATTGTTTTGGTCCTCTTTTATAGGAAGTGCAGATGTAGTTCTTCTCACCGTTAACTGAAAGTTAGTAGAGTGTATTTTTTGGTGCTTCATGGTCAAGCACTATTAGTGAAATGCTCAAGGAAAAAAAGTATGGGATGTTTATGAACAGCAAGAAGCTAGACTGAACTGTAACAGGTAGACTTTACATGATAGTTTTGCACAGTGAAAATTACAGTGAAGACAAAATCATAGAATCATAGAATGTTTCGGGCTGGGAGGGACCTCTAGAGGTCATCTTGTCCAACCTCCCTGCACAAGTCGGAACATCTCTACCTAGNTTTGTTGAACCTCATAAGGTTCATCTGGGCCCACCTCTCCAGCCTATCCAGGTCCCTCTGGATGGCATCCCATCCCTCTGGCGTATCAACTACACCCTCCATCTTGGTGTCATCCGCAAACTTGCTGAGGGTGCACTCAATGCCACTGTCAATGTCATTAATGAAGATATTAAACAACATCGGTCCCAGCACAGACCCCTGAGAGACACCACTCGTCACCTTCTTCCATCTGGACATTGAGTCGTTGACCATCACTCACCGGATGTGACCATCCAGCCAGTTCTTTATCTACTGAACAGTCCACCTATTGAACCCATAATTCTCCAACTTAGAGATAAGGATGTTGTGGGGGGCTGCATCAAAGATCTTGCAGAAGTCCAGATAGATGGCATCCATAGGTCTACCCTTGTCAACTGATGCAGTCACTTCATTGTAGAAGGCCACTAGGTTGGTCAGGTAGGACTTGCCCCTAGTAAAGCCATGCTGACTACCTAGGATTACCTCCCTGTCCTGTTAAATGTAAAATGTTAAATCATAATGCACTGTTTAGTTCAGGTTTCTACAAAAAGAAAAAGTGGAAAGGGGATACTCTCTGTAATGCCTGAATCCTCCAAAACTAGGAGTCGAATCTCGCTCTCATGGATATTTGTTTACTGCCTGACTGCTGTGAAGTTTCCAAAGCAGTGATCAAAACCAGAGGAACGGTAGGGATTACAAGTAACCTTTGGGTGCAGAGTTTTAAACTTACATGTTTCAGTCACGGTATATTTAATAGAAGTCCTCAATCTGAAAAAGCACAGGAAGGCAGTGCCAGGTAAAGCTGTTTTGCACATAGGCACTGAGGATTTGTGCTGCCGTGAGCAAAATAGTGGCCTACTTCTGTATTTGGCACAATTGCTGTAACTGTTTATGCTGGATTATTCACATGCCTCTAAAAGGGGACTATCCTTCCTTAGTAAATGTAGTTATAACTTTATGAACTGCTTTATTTAAATTTTACCTTTTGAAATGTTGTGATCTTTGGAAATACGCTGAATATATTCTTTAATTAAAAGTAAGAAAAAGATTTGTAAAACACTCCCAGTCAGCAACGAAAACAGCTTTAATATTAAGTTTTGATGGTGATATTTCTTCTCCATGTTATTTTTTAGGTTAATGCATTAGATAATCTTGGCCAGACGTCTCTTCATAGAGCAGCACATTGTGGTCACCTTCAGACATGCAGGTTGCTATTGAGTTCTGGATGTGATCCTTCCATTGTGTCTCTGCAGGGCTTTACAGCCTTACAGATGGGGACTGAAAGTGTGCAACAGCTACTGCAAGGTACAACTGATTTATTCAAGATTACTTCTGAAGTAATGCAGTGCTTCATTTTTCTTGCCATTTCAAGTGCTGTCAAAAAAAAGTACCTTTTATGAAAGTCAATACTGGTTTGTGCAGTTCATATTCTATAACCACGTGCACAGGGGAGAGTGCCTGCCCTTGGTGTAAACAATATCATTTACTCCCTAGTGTTCAGCTACATAGATTGTCAGGGATTCTGAGAATGTCTTATGATATAGTCATCTGGAATAATTTTGAAAAAATCCTGATGTAGGGAGTGGAGAATCTTGTAAGTAGTTTCAAATTGTCATTAGTCTCAAAAGCAAAAAATGGCTGCTTTGTATTTGTGAGCAGAGGCAACAGGGTACATGGATTTTTGAGAGTAAGGCTTGGGCATTATAAGCATAGGTAAGCTTCTTGGTAAAGTCTAATTCTGAAACTAAAATAAGAATATTTAGTTGGTTCCACAGTACTTCAAAATGGATAGGAAGCATGTTGCTAAAGGCACCTTCCAAACACCATTAGAGGTAATAGCTACCGTTGTAGATAGTAGACAAAACTTGTCTATAATTGATTAGTGCTTTTCTTTTAAGGGAAGTCCTTGAAATACTCAAATGATTTCCTGTCTTAACAGATTTATTCAACTACACACACTTACCTGTCATGCAACCTCATTTATTTTGCAGAAGGTATCCTATTAGGTAATTCTGATGCAGATCGACAGTTGCTGGAGGCTGCAAAGGCTGGAGATGTGGACACTGTGAAAGTAAGCTTAAACCTGCCCTAAAAATAAGAGGGAATTATATAGCAATCAAATAGCCCTTCACTTGCTGCTTTAGAGTTTTGATCCCTGTCCTAAAACATATTGTACAAATATTACAAATGACAAAATTTAATGTTTACCACTTCCAAAAGTTTGTGGTCTATAAAAAGCATAAATAAGAAGTTGCAGGTGTGGATTTGGGAGGAGGGGGAATTGAATTTTTGGGGTTTTTTATTGGGAAACAATCAATGAAAAAAAAGTTATATGTAAAAACAAATGAAGAAATAAACTTTCTTTTTAATGAAGACAGTTTTTCAAAATTGGGTATGTATAACATTTTATTTTATTACTAAATTAAAGGTGTGGCAACACTATAGTGAGTATGTTTTGTTTTGGGAATTTCACAGAAACTATGTACAATTCAAAGTGTGAACTGCAGAGATATTGAAGGACGTCAGTCTACACCACTACATTTTGCAGCTGGATATAATAGGGTATCTGTTGTTGAGTATCTTCTTCAGCATGGAGCTGATGTGCATGCAAAAGATAAGGGGTAAATACTCAAATGTATATTTTCTTGTCAATTGTAATTGCTGGTACCTGTCAGTTCTTGAATATTGCTAGCTGATAAGCATCCTGTCTTTCTTCAGACATTCAATCTTTTTATTTTCATGGAAAGTTCTGTTAGAATAAAGATGTTCAGAATATCCACAGAAGCATTTTGCAGTACTTAAGACTAGAGCATCAAGAATTTCTCTGACCCTGTGCTTTTACTTCTTTTCTGTGCCACTGCTGATTGCATTTTTACCACTTTGGCAGTAGGTATTCCCACTATAGTAGACTATTGTGGAAAACTGAAAAGGTATGGTTTTGTTATGGTTTGGTTGTTGAAGGTGCATTGTGCTCTAAGTTTATATCACTTTGTGATAAAAGATCTAGTTTTTCAAGAGAACTTGTTTTCTTTAATTGTTTCCAGAGGACTTGTCCCTTTACATAATGCTTGCTCATATGGTCACTATGAAGTTGCAGAGCTGCTGGTTAAGCATGGGGCAGTTGTCAACGTAGCTGACTTGTGGAAATTCACTCCCTTGCATGAAGCTGCAGCAAAAGGAAAATATGAGATTTGCAAACTCCTGCTACAGGTATTGCATATGCTGGAGAGAGGTTGTTTTCTTTCTTGATTTTTCTGAAATCTGATTGGATCAAGAAATTGATTTTGTTTTGTTGTTTGGAAATGATTGTCCTTAAATGTATGTTTTCAGTAAAAGGGATACTATAAGCAACTATATTGCCCTTTCTCACCCAGTAAATGAAGGGCTCTTTCTGAAGGATTTGAATATGCATCAGAATGTTTGCTCAATGAGGTGCAAGATGCCTAAGGTGCAACCTGTTTATTCTGGTTGTACTTACCACATTTTTTTTGATGTGCACAGCATGGAGCTGACCCAACAAAGAAGAATAGAGATGGAAACACTCCACTAGACCTTGTTAAAGATGGTGATACTGATATTCAAGACCTACTTAGAGGAGATGCAGCTCTACTAGATGCTGCAAAGAAAGGTTGTTTGGCCCGAGTGAAAAAGCTGTGTTCACCTGATAATGTCAACTGTCGAGACACACAAGGACGGCATTCAACACCTCTGCATTTAGCAGGTCAGATCAAGAGTTTGATCAGAGTTACTAATTACTATGGCTGAACTTCCTTTGACTAAGCAAGTTTAAAGTCCACAAGCTAGAGGATTCCATATAGTCTCTTAAAAAAAAAAATAGTAAATCACTATTCTATTAAACTTATGCTCCTCTCCTAAACTGTTTAATTATGTTAATTTCCTATTTCACTGGGATTGATGTCTTAACTTTCAAGTAATTTAAGTGAATTACTGCTTCTCTACAGCCTGATCAGGATGTTCTTTTTTAATACATTATATTTATTCTGTCCTTTTGCAACCTTCCAGCTGGTTACAATAATTTGGAGGTTGCAGAATACCTGTTACAGCATGGAGCAGATGTGAATGCACAGGACAAAGGAGGTTTGATTCCTCTGCATAATGCGGCATCTTATGGGGTAAATATCTCATACTTTGAGGCTTGTATTTTTTAAATAAAGTAATGCATTTCACTGACAGCATTATGAGCTAATGTTCTCTAGAAAGCTTTTGCCATTGAGTTGTAATGTATCTTATTTTTGAAATGCAAAAATAAAATTTGATCATAGTCAGCTCATTATAGAGGTGCAGACTCTTCTAAATTTGTGAAGTCATGATTGGAGTTTCCAGAATTGAGTTTTCTGAATGTGAACATTTAGAAAGCCAGCAGCCTGAACGATGTTCCATAAAATGCATTTTCTTACCTGTGCCAGTCAAATTCTATCAGTAAGATCTTGTTTTCGCTTACTTGGCTGATCTTGGGACGCTAATTGTTTTGGTGGACTTCCTGTATCTTTGTGCTTGGATCAAGTTTTTACTCAAAATAGTTGGATTAATTTCCAGACTGGAAGTTCAAATTCAGGCTTTTTTCCTTCAAATTCCCTTGGATTTGGGATTCTGTTGTATTCTGTCCTTTTTTCACAAGAGAAGAAATCTTAACTTTTTACTGGTATGTTGAAGGTAAGGAAGCAAACACCTAGTTGTAACACTTTTAAAATTATGATTTAAAGGTAAATGTATTTGAAGAAAATTCAGAAAGAGAATTACAGAGATGTACCAGTAATAGTTCTGAGATAATTTAATACACTGTGGTACCTTGGAATTTAACAGGTGTGTTTGTTTTCCAGCATGTTGATGTAGCAGCTTTACTTATAAAGTATAACGCATGTGTGAATGCTACGGACAAATGGGCTTTCACACCTTTGCATGAAGCAGCCCAGAAAGGAAGGACACAGCTTTGTGCCTTGTTACTGGCTCATGGGGCTGATCCCACTCTGAAAAACCAAGAAGGACAAACGCCACTGGACCTGGTAACTGTAAGTGATTGGGCTCTTCTTCAGAAATCCAGACTTAACTGCCATTTGTGGCAGCTCATCTAAAAACTATTCTGTTAAAAAAACCAAAACAACCCAACAACAAAAAAACAAACAAACAAAAAAACCCCTAAAAAACAGTAATATGGCAACTTCTGCAAAATATAAACTGCTGTGGTTTCTCTGGTGTTTATACATGTCTGGTAAGGAAACTCAGTAGAGACTTTATAAACCTTTAAATATTTTCTTGCCCATGACTACTTATTTCAAGATGGAGTAGGAAAAACAAACAAAGGAATTCATGCTTATAACTTGATGCTTTTAATTTAGTACTTGTAATTAGACTAACACAAAAATTAGCAAACACCCAATGTAAGCAAACTTTGTAGCAAAATAAATTCAGGAAACCATCTGGCTGTTAAGGTTTTGGGTGGTTTTTTCTAAGTTGTAAAGTACAATTCAAAGCTACACTGAGTAACTGTTTCATAAATTCTGGTTGCCAGTAGAAGCTTTCATCTGTTTTTCCTAGAAAATGAATTCTGTTTAACTGTCCCTAAATTTTAGAAATATTGAAGTCTTTATTTTTTTATCTTATTACAGTTTTTATTTATAAACACTTCACAATTTATTTGTCCGGTTGGCAGAAAAGGCCATTTTTAAACTGCATTGTAAAATGCATGTTTTTCCAGTATGTATTTATTTTTGCAGTATGCTTAAGAAGTCTGGAATAATTATAATGCATTCTAGGGAAAAATGTGTAAAAGTGTTCCTCTGTTTTAATAAGTTGCTTTCTACTATTTAGGCAGACGATGTCAGCGCACTATTGACAGCAGCAATGCCTCCTTCTGCCTTACCGACTTGCTACAAACCTCAGGTTATAAGTGTGTCCCAGACTACAGGTTCTACAGCTGATACCCTGTCTTCTGTTCCGTCCAGTCCATCCAGTCTGTCTGCTGCAAGTAGTCTTGACAACTTGTCTGGTAGTTTTTCTGAACTTCCTTCTGTTGTTGGTACAAACAGTGCAGAGGGAGCTACTGTTCTGGAGAAAAAAGAAGGTGAGACTTTCTCAGTTAGGAATGAGTAACATTTTCTATATGGTAAAAAAAATACACAAGTGTGAAGTTTCCCACACATGCACACAGTTAGTATGAGATATGAAGTATACCTGTTCCTTATGATATCATTAATGAGGAACAGAAGTTTAAAGGTCTTCTAGTATAAGATTTTAGTACTTTCCCCTTACTGAATCTTTTAAATGTTCAGAACCAAAATGGTGAATTGTGTTTCAAAAGAGAAGTCATATGAAATTTGGCTCCATACCAAGCAGATTTTACTATAAACTTTATCTCATTTCTAAGAGGCTATTAGATACCTTGAAAAGCTTACTTGTAATAATGTTTTAATTCTCCAAAATATTCTCTTGTTTGAACGTGCATTTCTGGTAGCTAGTTAGTTGCTTATCTCGTGGAAGCACAAAGACTGCTTTTGGGTGGGGTAGAAATCTTAGAGTGATAGTGTAAATTAAGTAATAGTTGCCACTGGTTGGTGATATAGTTCATCTTCAGAAGACCAGAGATTTCTGTCTCTTGTTATTGCTACTGACAGTGTGAGAAGTGTATATTTTATTTTACAGTACATGTATGAATGTTCATTGTGAGTTTTTCTTCTTACTCAGTTTCAGGTGTAGATTTTAGCATAAATCAGNTGTCACACTTGCTTTTTATCTCAACTATTAGGTATATTTTCATTGTCATTGGCAGCTGTTCTAGTCTGTTCGTGCTGTTGTACAAAAAAATGGGTTTGCTTTCTTTATAGATAACACTGGATGTACTGGTTGAAATGGGACACAAAGAATTGAAGGAAATTGGAATTAATGCTTATGGCCATAGGCATAAAATCATTAAAGGAGTTGAAAGACTTATTTCTGGACAGCAAGGTATATACTTGTTTCAGATTTTTATGTAATGCTGCCTTTATAGAATCCGTTTTTATAAATGTTTTAGATTGTACCTCATTAAAAAGAATTGATATTAAAATTTTTCCTAGAAACTGGCACTTCAAATGATAAGAATGTCTTCCGAATTGAAACATGTTTTTATTTGGGCTGTGAATTGCTGTGAATCTTGCCTTTGTTTTCTTTTTTTTTTTTTTCCTTTGTGATAACTCATTTGTGCTTACTTAAGTGTAGGTCTAGTGCAAAATTATTATAAGCTTTTTAAGGTAGGGATTATTTATCTTCATTGGAGCACTCTGGTGAGCAGAGCACATTCTCTACTGATGTGTTAGGGCCTGTTATGTACTGTTGCAGTGGATTCTGTAAAAGAACACTGTTTGCTGTTTCAGAAAGCCAGCTGAAATTCTTATATATGCTTTTATCTAAAAATAGAGTTGATACGTTAATTTTGGTTCACTGGAGCACAACTGCTTTGTTTAACAGCTTCAGTTTGTATTGAAGTTTAGCCTAAGG
>VYZX01009363.1:0-24383 GCA_013401335.1 Brachypteracias leptosomus | reverse complement strand
AGCATTAACATGTCTTTAACCACATATACCACTTACGGAAGACGATGACCAATTGTCACAGACTTTTCTTGTTCTCATCTGGAATGTTCTTCTGCAGTTTTATCATCTCTAGGCTGGAGGATAAGGCTTTGGATTATTTTCACTGTAATTCCCAACATAAGTCTGAAATGCCATGTTCCCTTAGAACAGCTGTTCTCTAAAGGTGCTTTCATATCTATGTATACTGTTATAAAAATCCTTACTAGAAAAACCTGTACTTTTTGTGCAAATTAATGGGTATCAGGTGTCTTGAGATGCAGAATCCAACCAGTTTGACAGAGTATGCTTTGAGGCTAGATTCTATAACGATTGCAAGTAAATAAATATTGGTTTATGTGTATTGCTTTTTAAAATGCAATCTACTTAGTGTTAAGAAGAAGACAGGATTTTGTATAGCGGTGTATTCAATGAATCTTGGTTAGAATTGAGCTCTGCCAAAGGGAGTGCAGGTTCATAGAGCCTTCTCTTGTGGCAAGAGTCATTTCAGATACTATCCTATGTAAATCTGTGTTTAAAATGTGCACTTCTCAGCTACTGTCATTTGTATAATACCTCTAGCAAATTGGCTGTGTAAATCTGAAGTCAGAATTTCTTCAGATTGATTTCCTTTTATGTGTAGAAAAACTATACCAAAAAATGTTGGGAATGGATGATTGAATTGTGACATATACAAAAATCTGTATACTCCATTTTCAATATTTTACTTTTTTTCTTAGGCTCGCCATTTGTGAATGCAATAATTCATAAAGGCTTTGATGAGAGACATGCCTATATAGGCGGCATGTTTGGAGCTGGAATTTACTTTGCTGAAAATTCTTCCAAAAGTAATCAGTATGTATATGGAATTGGAGGTGGCACTGGATGTCCCATTCACAAAGATAGATCTTGTTATGTTTGCCACAGGTAAGACCTTCAGAAGAATCTGATTTTGCCTTTGTGTTATAGACCAACAAGTCAGCAGAATCTCTGAAGAAAGATTTGCTTGGTAACCAAACTTTCTCAGTGTTCTTTATATGCTGGGCCTAATAGATACTTTCAGGAAACTGCTAGTATTTCATGTTTACCTAGAGTTTGCATTTGGTCTTGATGTTGATTTGTGTTAGATACAAATCTAGTGTTTGAACACAAAGGAATTATGTTGCTAGTATGAGTGATGCAGGGGGAACCCTCAGGAAAACTTAAAAAAAAAAAAAAAAAAAAAACCAACCAAAAACAAGCAAGCAACAAAAAACCCCCGTGATAAGATAGTGGCAGTCTTTGAATACATCGTTAAGCATTCTGTTTCCAGTAATTAAGATATTAATTGATGTTATTACCAACCCTTTCCTCAGGCTAAAGAGCTTTTCCAAAGGGAGCATGACTTTTGTCCTTCAGAACAGAACTTCAGAATTTTGTGAACTACAAAGAGTGACTAAAGTGGCTTTAAAGTTCCATTGTTCTCCTCAAGTAAAAGTTTCAAATTACTAAGGTCATCTTTCTGAAGCTTCACAAGCATTTTATATTCATGGTTTTCTTTCTCTTTTAACACAGGCAATTGCTGTTTTGTCGGGTAACACTGGGCAAGTCTTTTCTGCAGTTCAGTGCTATGAAAATGGCTCATTCTCCCCCAGGACATCACTCAGTTACTGGACGACCCAGTGTAAATGGATTGGCATTAGCAGAATATGTCATTTACAGAGGGGAACAGGTAAAGAGCTTTTTAGTTTGTTTTTTTTAGACCTTTTTTTTTAAAGGCATGTAATACGTTGGGGGTTTTTTCTTAACTTTTTGAGGTGCTAGGACTTGCTTCTGTCTTAAAACAAACTCCAGCTGTGGTTGCAGGTGAAAGGATCCATGTGTTCTGAATGCTCCAGACATTTTACCTTTGACATTTTGCTTTTTTTCTCTTTGGCATAAATGCTTTTTTCACCTCTCTAGCAAACATGATGAATTTATCCAGAAAACAAAATAATAATAAAAAATGTGTTTGTCACCATTTCAGGCTTATCCAGAATACTTGATTACTTACCAGATTATGAAACCTGAAGCCGCCACTGAAGCTTAAGACAAACTGCTTGTGGGAAACCATCAGACTTTGGATGTGAAGATACAAAAAGCTGCCATTGTGTTCATTAGAAGTTGTTGAAAAACTTTCATCCACAGGTGGTGTGGTAGCAAATGTGAACAAAACATACCATTTTTGACTTGATAAAGCTTTAATAATGTACAGTATGTTTTTCTAAAATTTCAGAAATGTCCTCTTTTTCAGCACTTTAACAGATACCATTCCAGGGATAAACTGGGGTCTGGCTGTACTAAATTATAAACAAAAATTAACTTGAAACAATGGCTTTATACAATACTGCATTGAAATTTAGCAGAAATTGTAATGCTCTATACAGGAACTCATTTTACTAATACTGTGTTCTTTAAAACACTGCATTTACACTGAAAATGTTTTCATTTGTAAAACTGTAAATAAGAGCTTTTGTACTAGCCTGGTATTTATTTACATTGCTTTGTAATATAAGTGTTTTAGAACTGCGACCTTGTACAAAATGTTTTTTCCAGATATTGGTTTGTTCATCTATGTTTTCTCATGCATGATAGATTTGAAAAGCCATTTTTTTTCAGGGTTTATCACTTATTTGTGGGGGAAAAAGCAAATTTTATCGGAAGATATTTAGAAATACTGAACTTTAGATTGAATATGCAAAGTTTTGTTCTGTATTTTTATTTATGAAATATACATTCCTGAGAATGATGGGCTATGAAAATAGAATGTTCCAGCTGAATACTAAAATGTTTTTTCACCTGCTCCCTAGAGTTGCATATTTTATTTCTGTAAAAAGTCTTCTGAAGTTTTCTATTTAACTATAAGTATAGTTAACCTGTATCCTCACTTCAGGACTAGTAGACCTTGCAAGTTACAGTTTTAGTAAATTATTTTCTTTGAATGTAGTTGGAAAATTAATCTCAAGAAGGTTTTTCTTGAGTTCCTCTCGCTTACATTTAAGCCAGGAAGTTAAATAGTTTATTCCTAATGTGAAGGCAAACAACTTGGCCTTTTTTTGATCCTTATTTTGGTGAATTAATCTTTCTGTCGGTGCCCTCAGGATAGGAGTATTGTGAAGTGGAAATGTTAAAAACCATCCTGTCATCTCCCATGTTTCTTCCATGTTAATGTTCAAGCTGTAGTTGAAGCAGGTAGAAGTGTGTTTGTCTGCAGTGGTTTTGGCTGAGTGGAACTGGTCAGGGTGCAAAGTTCTGTTCCCCGTGATCAGCCGGCTGGGCGAGGAGCCTGTGAGTGGGGTGAGTGGCTCGTAAGACTGCTTGGGTGGAAGAAGAGTACAAAAGGTACAACCCCTGTTGAAGTCTCATTTGGGGTTGCTGAATGCACCGATCAGTTCAGCCAGCCCTATTGTAGCTCTCTTGTGTATTCTGCTTCTCTTCCATCTACAGTTTTTACCTACATATTTAAAAAAGATATGTAAATACAAATTATAGTTCATTTGGGGTTAAAGTGGTTAGGAATATGTTTTGGTTGTTTTATATTTCTAAATACAGGACACTGTCCCAGAAGACAATTTGTTTGCAGGGCATGTTATCATACCATGGTTTTAAATGTAGTGACTGGTCAAGATACTGAAATCGTCTTGCTGATGTGGTGGTTATGTGATTATGCTCTATGTAAAAATGTATTGAACCTTACCCAGTTATGTGAGGAATCTGAATAAGACTGCATAACTCTTGCAGAAAGTAATATTGGCTATGAATAAAAAAGGCTTTGATTTTTAGGTACTTTATCCCAGCATGTTGCCTGTTCCTTAGGTATAGTAATGCTGGAATTGGTGTTCATGCAAAATCTGTTAAGTATGTTTTAAACTTTTTTGGTTTTGCTAAAATGCTTCATTCTCTATGAATGATGGTTTACTGTCTTGTAAAACATTGTGGTATGATAGCATTTTAAGTGGTACCACAATATTGGTTTTGTCTGTTTGGGGATTTTTTGAGCTGTTTTTTTGCATGACATACCTTGCACTCTGAAGATGGAAGCTGTAATGATTTGATAATACTGACTATTGAGGTGAACCTTTAAGCTCTTGTGCAATTAGTTCTGCTTTACTCATCTTGAAGTGTCTTTACATGTACTGTATAACATTCCATATCCATTTAACACTAAATAAATTTAATTCACTGGTTTTCTGGTAGCATGGGAGTAATTACAAACAGTATGGCAACCCATTGTTTCAAAAGTAAGCATGCACAATACTAAACCTACATCACTAGAGGGGAAGTTAATAGAAAAGCTTTTAATGTGGATGAAAAACTGTAAATACTATGGAAACTTGTAGTTTGGTACAGCTTTATCTACCAGTGAAACTGTTTTAATAAAACTAGAACTAGTTTATGCATTTAAAACTCCATTATATGGTCCAAAACTGAAAAATAAAACCACTTTATGTTGGTTTTAGAAGATGAGAAATAACCTGAAAACTCTTACCTTTTGGATAACTGTGTAGGTAGCAGCATGATACATACACAAGCAACAACAAAAGTACTGCCTAGATCACTTGTAGTATCACAATAAGTAAATAATTTTATTTCAGTAGGACCATTTACATGGTAGATTTCCAAAATCTGACTTGGATAGAAGAGTTAAATAGACATGAGCACTAGAGGGCAGGAAAGCAAATGTTTAGTAAGATTGAGGGTGATGAAAATCTTTTGAAGTATCTTGGGAGTACAACTTCTAATAAAATTGCTTCTAAAAATTCCACCAATCTAGGTTGTAAAAAAAATTAAATTTTAACTTTCCATTCTGCATTAGTTTTTGAAAAATGAAATGATTAGTATAACAAATAGATAAACAAATCGAAAATCTGAGCATTTTTTTCTTAAAAACTTTGCTCATGACTTAAACCTTGGTTCTTAGAAGAGTCTCATTAAATTATTTTTTATTTCTATCGTATATAGCTGAAAAACTTAAGATTATCCATGCAATACATGTTCAAGAGATATGTTGGCACTGATTTTTCAATGGAAATAACTGTATAAAGTGAGTTGCCCTGTTGCTTCTACCCTAATCATTAAAACCTCTGCTGTGTATGTGTACATGTGTGTGTATGTGAGTACCCACATTCGCCCACTCTCACTTTATTCACCAAGAAGCTGAGAAAATGCTACCTTTCTAACAGACCACCATTGTTGGTGAGGGTGCTGCAGCCTAGGAGCCTTTTTCCCTTCTGCCAATCTCCTGAATTTAGTGTAATAAAACAGTTTTTCTCTTTCGCTTCTGCCTTCCAGTAAAAAAGTATAAAGGCTTGATTTGTACTCATCTAGTGCAACAATACAGCAAAGACAGCTTTCTTGCCTTCAGTGAACTGGAAAATCAGGCTGACTGACGTCTGCCCCTCTCTGGTTTCTGGAGCTGTGCTTTTCTTGCACCCACTGAAGTTGCAGTAGGAGGAGATGATGTCAGCAAGGGAAGCGCTGTAGTTGAGGGTGTGAGGGAGGCATGTGCCTTTTTTTGCCCTTCTCCAGCAAGCATAAGCAATGGTACTTCTGAGAGAATCAAGGGGTTTCTTCCTTCTGCCTGTACCTCACTAGATCAGAAAAAAAAACAGGCAGCTATACAGAATGCAAGATAAAAAGAAAAAGCATGTAGATGACTGGTTTGAAGTTAACATGTTCTGTCCTAAAAAGGGACAAAGTTGAGAACTGAGAGTAGATGGACAGGAGGGGAGAAGTATTAAAAGAACAGCCTTTAAAGAAAGAAATGCAAGTTGTACAAGAGCTGGAAATGTATAGTAAGAATAATTAATATAAATATTAGGAATAGCCAATAAATATTAGGAATTGCTGTACATCAACTTCCCATCTTAATTTGAGTTAAAACAGCAAACAAGCATTGATGTGTAGACAGTACAGGGATTTCAAAATAGCTTGTCTTGAGAAGAACACCCATGTTTAGGAGGAGAAAGTTGCAGCCTATTCAAAACATTAAACAAGACTTTGGAAATAATGTGTGCCAGAAAAAGAAATAGGTTTTTAAAACTGAAGGTGAATGTCCTATACACTAGTTTTTTAAAACGTTGGTTTTGAAACATTGATTATCAGAGACAAGCTGAAAAAGCACAATAGATAACCTATCAGGAAATTAAAGTATCTCACATTAAATTATCTACCTGTATTCTGTCTAGGGGTAGGATGTATACAGGGAAGTGGGGGTATGGATTTTAACACAGCCAGAAAACCCAAAGGAGGAGGTGGAGGTCTGATCCATCTCTCCATCTGTAATCTTAATAAAACTGCTAAATTTATTCAGCTGCAACTCAAGTATGTTTCAGGTGGGTTCTTAACAGGTGGGAGTGAAGGAGAGTGCGGTAGCTCCTTACATGGTCTGGTTGCAGGGTACACGGTACCATCGCACAGCACACGTGCAGTGACACAGCCAGGGCAGTCCTTACTTGCAGTTTTTAGGTTAGGGCCATTGAGAGTTCTCAGAAGATCATAGCATTAGTATTTGCAAACCTTAATATTTAAAATAGATGTAAATTGTTTAAGTAGCAAAAGAAAATGCACTAATACCTGAGAATACACAATTGAGACTTTTTATATTTGGGAAAGCAGCCTCGTGTCAGTTGATAGTGCTGCTCACAGATCTAGGTTGGTACATGTGGGAATGGACTAATATTGAATGTTGAAGCTGATAGAAATAGCCTGAGAAATGGACTTTGAAGAAGTCACTTAATTCCAGGCTAGTGCTTCATGGTTTTATGTTGTCTAGCTGCTATTCAAAAAGCTAAGCTTTTCCAGTAATATATTTGGAAGCTTATTTCATGACAAGAATTTTATTCAGTTTTGTGATGCAGTGGGCATTATAGATCAATAGATGAGTGTAGAAGTAAAACTTTGTACTAGCCTGATAAAGAAGCAGGTAGATAAATTAAGCAGGTAGGTGAGATTGACATATAAGTAGAACTGAAATTACATGAACAAAGGAAAAAATAGATTTTTGTTGCAAAACTGAGTAACAGTAAATTAATTAGTGTATATAATATTTACGACCCAATGAGGAGTATATTGTATCTAATAGTTTTTAATTATTGAAGTAGTCAAAGTGGAAGCTGACAGCAGTTACATTAAGTATTGTTTTAATTAATGATAGAGTGAACTACCAAGCGGTCCAAAAGTGTCATCTTTAAATTAAAAAATCTGTATGTGATGACCAGTGCCTGATAGATAGTGATTCCCCATTTAGAAGTATTTTACTGATGCATTGCAAACATGCAATAGAATAAATTAGATTTGAATTGGTATTAAAGGGCTACATTGTGAATAATTAATATTCATTAGAGCACTTGTTTTCATAAAACGAAGTCTAATGCAGGATTTAGGGAAAAAACTAGGAGAACTTAACAATAAGTTACTAAAATACAAAGATTTATAAATAATCAGAAAACTACATAAAAAAGGGCAGTTTCACAGGTAGCAGAGTCCCAGTAATAACATAAGGCCCCTGAAGCACATAGTATAGGAGATGTTATTTAATGCAAGGATCCCAAAACCAGGAATCAAATAAATAACTCTGATTTCAAAGTAAAGGGACTAATGGTAAAGCTTATTTCAGAAGATAAGGAATGTGAAAATGCACTAGAAGCTGCAAAACAGGTTTTGAGAGGCTAAAAAGTTCTATTGGGGCTAGAGCTGTATGAATGGAGAACAGGTTAATGCATCACTAGTAAGATGGATTTCTAAAGGTGCAGAACAGACAGACCTTGAAGAAAAATGGGTTTGAAAAAAAGGGACGGGGATTGACTGAGCATCTCTGCGAGTGGTGGCAGGTACATTAGCAGAGAAAATCTGGTCAGCAGTATGCCAAAAGATCTGAAATTGCCTACACAAAATTAGAATGAAAGGCACAAAGTGTCTAGATAAGGAGACAAAAATTGCTGAGTGCTGCTCTTAACTGTGGTGAAGAGTAAGTCAGATTGATGAATTTCTAAAATAAAAAAAATAGAAGTGAACCTTCTATCCAATGCCCTATTTATATATGCCACATAATAGTTTTAAATATCTTTAAAAGCCTCTGAGAATTTGTACAATGAGACTTGAAATGAAACATTGTGGCAGTGTGATGACCTGGTGCTTGCACTTTTCAAGTGATCCTCAGCACAGAGCAGACTCAGCACAGAGAATTCCCAGGGGAAAATTCTAATGGAAATAACCTCTTATGGATAGGATCAGACAAAAAAATACGGAAAATGTTCTTTTTATGTAATTGTTTATTAGACCATATTCCAAGGCACTTCTTCTGAAATATCGCCTGCTATTAAAAGTGCACTTAATTATAATTTAGGAAGCACCTATTAAAAAGAATAGATGTTTGTAAAATACAAGAAAGAACTAATAGTCATTTCTGAGCTGGACCAATTGAAAGGAATATTTCACACCGTAAATGGAAAGATTTATTCAGGGACGTGCTTTAAAACTGTTTTTGGATTGTTTTATATATACGTATAAGTACCATGTGTCTTCTGTAGGGAAGTATTCCAGCAGAAATACTGAAAGCATGATAATAATTTGCAAGACATAGGAGAGCCTTGTACATGTGACAGTGTTTAATAGCCAAGGACTCGTACAAAATGGTCTGTAAACAAACAGTTATGGATTTAGATATGCCTGCTTTCTGACTTCTGAGACTGCCCTCCCCATTCCCAGAAAATGCCAGTTTAACAAAATATATGAGTTAAATATTTCATATATCAAGGTTTGGTTGTGTTTATTTTTTGGAAAAGAAGAAAGAGTAATGATATGATGTACAATTAATAGCTTGAATATTAATTGTGTAATAGGGTGCATTGTTATGTATTACAGATATTTTGTTGCAATATCAATAAATAACATATTTTCCTTAAAAAAGAAAAAAAACTTTAAAAAGTAATGCTTAATATTTTTTGCCCTCTGGACTGATTTACAGTACAGATTTTGGGGAGTTTGTGGTTCAGCATCTTTAACCTACTTGAAATACTGTTAAAACAGTGAATTTAGACTCACTGACCTACTACTTTTAGCATAATGAATTTTCTGGTATCTGTAAACATGATGAAATTGCATGTATTTGCCTCAGAACTTTGTTATTTTCAGAAAAAATAACTATATTTATACATATTCTGATTTATCAATACAGATATTTTAAGGTTATTAACCAGAACAGTTGGCTTCTCAAACTCAAACACAATTCATTCTCCCCTGTTGTATCTAATTATGGAGGTAAAACCCTCCCAGGATTTCCCAAGCAAATTCATGAAGTATGTCTTTTAGTTTTAAAACTTACTTTATTTTGTTTTTTTCTTCTTTTTCACAGTATTTTGTCTCTTTTGACCCAGTGACATTTATTTATTTAACTGTGGTACCTAAAAAAGGCCTCACTTCATTATCACTGAGGTCAGAATGGGGTGTGGCATGTAGGTCATACTGTAGGGAAAAGGCTGTACACACATTTTTTCTTTTAAAATTTACTTCCTGAACTAAGTTTTGCTTGTTCATATCAGGAGGGGCTTGAGGGTGGTTCAGGAAGGTTCAGGCAGCCAGACCATCTGCCTCTCTTCCTTGAGCAACACTGGGGGATCCCTATCGTGTTCTTCATCCTCACTGCTATGGGTGGTACCAGAGACCCCCGCTTGTCAAAGATGTCACTAAACAAATAGCATTGCAGCCTGCATTCCCCTGAAAGACTTGGGCTGTCATCGGTAGCCTTTTACACCTTCTCCCTTTTTACAGACCAAAGGGACTTGCTGGTGTTAAGACCTCAATTTCTTGGTTCGGCATCTGCTCTGCTATAGACTCTGTACTTGATCTGAAGAAACACTAGGAGACTGTTCTATGTGGCTGGAGTTTCATGACTTAAAATGTTTCAGTGATGTGGATGGCATGTGACAGGAATACACACATCCTAAATGAACACCAGTTTCCATGGGGATGTCTATACCTGTAGATAGCACACAGCACAGTATCATTTTTTTTGCTGGGAATTCCTATTTTTCTACAGGTGTTTTTCTACAGCATTCTCTATAATTTTGCCTGATTTTTTTTCTGACCCAGAGTTCTGTGATAGTCGACAAGAAGCTGAAAGGCATTTCAGTTTAGGTAGAAGTGAGGTTTATCCAGCTTGCTCCCAGGTAACTTCACACAAAAGTATCTACTGTAGCACTTTAATATACACCCTGTAAATGCAAATTATCATTAAATGGTTTGGGTTGGAAGAGACCTTTAAAGGTCATCTAGTCCAAGCCCCCTGCAGGGAGCAGGGACATCTTCACATCAACACAGGTTCCTCAGAGCCTGGTCTAACCTGACCTTGAATGTTTCCAGGGATGAGGCATCTACCACTTCTCTGGGCAACCTGTGCCTGTGTTTCACTATCCTCATTGTAAAAATGAGATTAATTCTGGTTGACACTAAAGAACCTGAATTGAAACTAGTAATTTTAAACCTTGTATTTGAGAAGGATGAAATGAGTATGTATTTTAAAGGTCTTTGATTTAGTGAACTTTGCTTTCTTTGAAATAGGATATTTCTATTCTCAATGTTAAATCATTAGAGTGAGTTTATATCATAAGAAAAGCTGCTTGCCATTTTAAGTAGTTTCAAGTAAATAAGGAGTATCTGAGAAAACAGGAACTATGCCCAGTTTGTATTTATAGCTTAGAATTCAAGAAATTAAGCTGAGGAACATAAACCACTAATTGTTAAGAACAAGATAGATTAACCTGCATACTAGCAATGTAAAATGCATGTGAAATCTATAGCTCCCTATGTGGAAAGCAGCACAAGCAAGACCACCAGTTCTGCCAATCAGTCATTCACATTTCCCACTGTTTTCCTCTATTGTCGCAGAATGTGAGAAGCTGCTCTCGGGCCACACAAACAATGCTCTTTATTGGTCTTTACTGAGGCACGATCAGGCATCTATGCTGAGACTGTCAGCCACAAAGAAGTGCTACTGGATGACATCTGGCAGCCTGGCTTTGCCTCAGATAGATTTATGAGCTGTGAAAGATGGTCAAATTAACATCTTCTGCATTCTTGATAGGATTAGGGTTTCTGGGACATGCAGCCATTTGCATATTGCCCTGACTTACCACATTAGTATTGTGTTCATGGCTCATTTTAATAGATTGGAGCAGGGCGCTTGAGAAAGCCTTTACTTCCTACTGTTTCAGCCACTCTGGGCAGTGTTACAGCTGTGTCAGTTTAACAGACCTAGCAGAAATCATACTTCTTGCTCTGACTTTTTCTAGTTACAATCTTAATGCAAATTGAGAGAGCAGCAGTTGTAAGAAGCTCTTTCACTCAAGGAAGAGTTCTTTTCACTAGATATGAGCTCACACACACACATGAAGTTGAATGACTAATGCACTTCTATAATAGTCCACAAAAGTTGTCCCTAGGGGTTAATGAGAGAAGAGCTGTCCAAAGCTAGAGTTTTCTACAGCCTAAAGCAATTACTGAAGTTCTCGGAAAGCTTAATTTCATCAATAAAAACTTAACTTAAAACTCTGTTAGCATTAAATGCCTGTTCCTTTCCCTGTACCCTTCCTCCCAAATACACACAGGACTCAGAGCACATTATTTTTTTTGTAATGCTGGTCATCCAGTGTTGCTAAAATGCAGCCTGTGCTTGTCATGAGACTGGAGATGGCTTCGTATTGCTGTGGGCGCACTGAATGACAATGACCATGCATCCTTTAGCAGCTCCCCTGTGATTTGCCTGGGTGGTGGCACAGGACAAAGCCTCTTCCTGGAGTGCAAGGAAGGGTCTGGACTGGAGACATTAAACCCTGGTCAGCACCAGGGCAAGATTGACAGCACGGGTGGGAAAACAGGCTTATGGGGCCCCTATGGGATGGAAAAGCAGGATAGGGCTGGTGGGGCAAGAACATGGCCAGCACTTGAAGACACTGTATGAAAGCACAGGCCACTGAGAGTGACCATTGTCCCTTCAAGCTCCTAGTATGGCTCTTAGCCTTCAGGTGTGGGTAGGAGTGATAGTGGAGGATGTAAAAAGCAGCTTAGATGCACCATTATAACTCCATTAAATGCAAGGCTAAGGACTGTGTTAACTTAGCTTCTGATCAAGATACTGGCAGGGAAGCTTTTAGCTCATGTCAGTGAGGCCACAATTTTTGTCATCACAGAAAAAAAAAATCACATTCTCTTTAATAGACTAACTGGTTGAACTTTTCTGAGTGCTCTTTGTTCTGTCCTCCAGCTTTGTTTTCCAGGTAAAAGTAAGTGGTGTGAGTGAGACATGGTGTGGCAAAATGCTGGAAGAGTGGTTTCAACTGCACAGGCAGCTCACTGCCTGTGAGGCCTGGAAACAACAGCAAGCGTCCAGCCCAAGCCCCAGAATACAACTCAGAGCATTTACAGATGGAAGACAAACAGAACTGCAGTTAATTCTGCGTAACCTCGTAGATTTTGAGGTTTTGGTGATCTTTAGAGCCAGAGATCCATGCCTTTTCCATGCCACTGCTAGGACAGCTTTGCACCCTCCAGATGCTCTGGTGAACATGCATGGTGCGTTTGGTGGTTACACTTGGTCATCATAACTCACTGTACATGATCTTAAGTGAAATATTCCTGTAAGCTAGTTTGAAATCACCCTTTCTTCAGAGCAGATATAGGGAAACATAAATACGTGGATCTTTTTGGTCTCCTAATTGCATTCAGTTGCAAGGAACAGCTTATGCTGTATGTAGACTTACAGCCATTTCAAATGAGATTTCAGCAGTCCTGTCACTGAGCTTGCCTGCCTTTGGACACTCACTTCGGCTCCTGTGCCATTCCTTCCCTGAAGCTGATATAACCACCTGGGGAATCTGACCCAGTCAAAACCTCTCCTGCCCCAGAATGCTTCAACCCAGACTGATTCCCTGATCTCGTTTGCGATGTGGTTGCATAATAACATGGGCAATAGCAAAAAAAGAGAAGGACAAGGCTGCCTTTTCCAGCTGCAAGGCCAGCTTCCACTGACTGCAGTTGATGGCGTAAGCAGCGTTCCCCAGCCTTGGGGTGTCTGTGTGAGATAACTGGGCTAACTGCACAATCGTGTGGTGAATGGGATTTTCAAGGTGTATAGAAAAGAGAGAGTATCCAAGAAATCACTATTTCAAATTCACAAAGAGTATTTGTACATATTTAGTCCTTATCTAGACTACATAGTAATAAAATATTCTTCAGGAAATGATAACTTTTCCAATTTTTTCTTCTGATTTCCTGACTCCCAATTTTTACATTCACTTCCACTCTGATTTAAAGTTAACTGGTACCTTCTCTCTAGAGCAACTTACTTTTGCTGTAAGTGCTGTGATGGAAATATTTTCATTAACCTCATCCAGGAGTTAGTAGACAAGAAGTCTACTCTACTCTGGCATCTGTTTAAATAACTTGAAAGGATTTAGCATCTCTGAGAGTCCCACTATGCTGTGAAGTTGTGGGAAGAGGAGCTACAGAGGCAGAAACATACAATCATCTGAGTCTAATTTCCTTTTGGCAGCAAAGAACATGGAGATGGCAATGAAACATCTGCATGACCTTGGCAGGTGAAGACCCACAAAAAAAGGCAGAGCAAGCTGTGATTATATTCTGGTGGCATTGACTGTGTACTCCTGATTTTGTGATGTTATTTCATTCTTAAGCCATGTTTGCCATGTGGGCATGTTAAAAGGGAGAAGGCAGTTGGTGCCAGGCGATTCAGCCACTCCTCACCATCCTGGCACTGGCAGAAAGTGTCAGCCAGAGCTTCTTGGTGGCCCAGTGATGTATTGATCCCACAGGTGCCCCCTGCACATGGCTGGTCCCAGCCCTAGAGCTGCCTCGTCTCCCAGAAATGAAAATAGGAGTCTTTATCTCCCTTAGATCTATAATAACTTCTTAAACCAAACTTTTTTTGTTTCCTGGTACTGTTTTCCTACATGACTATGGCACCATAAAGTTCCTGTCTCAGACACATTGAAACAAACCATCACGATACTGCTGCTATTTACCATGGACTAATAAAGCTTTAAAAAGCCCCCAGGAGCTATTAAGATGTCGTTGATGTGTACGTGTGTGGCAGAGCTGGGCACAGGAGGACGTTCATTGGCCCCGCACTGGGTGGGATGACATCAGGCCTTGCTTTCCATAGGGCCCTCAGCTTGCCCCGACGTCTGCTGAGGGCTGCAAGAGAATAGAGCTGAGGGGAGAAAATCTTCACGCTACACCCTCTCAGCTCCAATGAGAACACAGGCAGCTTCAGCTAGGGATAAAGGAACTTAAAAAAAGACAACAAAACAACCAACTCACCCCCCCAAAAAACCCACCACAAAAACAAAAAGAGACTGTAGTCTTGGAGCTGCTATTAGCAGGAGATGAATCGCAAGAGACCATTTCATGCCGAGGAACTTTAGAGAGCAGCATCCCCAAGCGCCATTAGCTCTCAGTGAGTTGTGCAGAAGCCCTTTGCTGTCAGGACAGAAGCATGCATATAAATTTTATACCATTTGTCTTTGAGCAGAGACAAAGATCAGCTCTAAATCCTCAACATCTTGCCTCAACTAACACAAAACAATACTCTCTTGTGTGGCTGTCTTGTTACTCTTTTCCCATCAAAAGAATACTAGTGATAAATTTATTCATAATTTTGAAAGATTTTGCTCTTAAAATTAAAAAAGAACCAGCAAACACATAGGGTTGAGGCTATATTTATCCCTGTTAGCACAAATCACATTGCTGCTGAGGACGGTGACTTTGGGAAGCGCACAGTACTTTTTTTAATTGAAGAGAAGCAGAGCTTTAGAAAGTCAGCCATTAGTTTTTGTTCTCCTGCTTTTTACTAAAGTAATTCTGAGAATGATACATCTCATGTATTTTCTAGTTACAAGAGCAATCTGAAAAAAAAAAGAATTTACTGTAGGATTTATTGCTCTTTTTCAATTGAGAATTTAAACCCTTTAACATTTTGGGACCTAAGACCTTCACTTACTCATACAAGAAAATCTGCTGAATTCAGTAGACAGACTAAATAGGGGCTCTGGACATAATATGCAGAATGAAATGCTTTAAGATCTTTTTTTATTAAATTAACAATATGTGCTGAAGTAGATATTACATAAAATTTTACATTTTAGGATTTAGATTTCTTTTATTGGACTAGATTTTGTTTTATGTATTTCCTTTGTTAGATATTTTAACTGTGTGCAACAAGAAATTATTTCTGTGTACACTCTGACACTTTCATTAAAGATTTTTTCGCTTTTTGACAGTTCAAACAGAAAATAATGCCATGTTACAGTCTGAATGAATTACAACTTAATCCTAAAAAGGCTTATTTTACACGGAGCAATTATTCCTAGATTTCCTCTGAGAGATGAACATAAAACTACTCCAGTGGATCCAACAGTTCTACAGCGGGTGTAAAACAGGTGACTGAGTTGCAGGACACAGGTGCTGGCATGGTGGTGATGCTGTGTGTCTCAGGCATTCCCTGAGCAAGCAGCAGAGCCCTCTGCCCAGGCACACATCAACAGCCAGCCAGCATTCCATGCATGTACCCATCCAGGCTGCAAGAGCCAGCAGCATGGACAGAGATCCGAAATTTGTGTATAAAGAGTATAATGGTTTGTTTGTTTGTTTCTGTCAGTGAGGCATCCATGTCTTTCCCCGGTACACTGAGATATCAGGGGCCGATCCTCAGCAGTGGCCAGGGCTGTGTGGGAGCCAGGGGGATGCCAGGGCCGCTCAAGGTGTGTGGGGGGATCTCTCCTGTGGGAAGGCTGGAGCCAATAGTAAAATCAGAGCCCAGTGGTCAGGCCATGCCGCTATTCAGCCAGCGGGAATGTGGGCTGAGCTCAGGCTGCACCTTGCCCCCCTCTCACGCCCTCTCCCCCCTCGGAGAAACGTGCATCATTAACCTTCTGAGTGCTTGAAATAAACTGGGCAAAATATTTGCCTTCTGAAAGGCCAGCGCAGACTGTACACACTTCACAAAGCATGGCACTTTCCGAACAAGGTCAAACCCTACAATGCTGAATTATTTCTAGAGCTGTAGATATGTTATACATGCTTGTACTTAACAGATCTCTTCCGTATAAGGAAGGAGTGTGAGTGCTAGGAGAGTTAATCTAAACTCTGTAATACTGTACAGTTAAAAGCCTCTTTCATGTAGCTGCATTCATGAACTGAGCTTGGAATTCTTAAAAATCCAAATTATTACAAAGGAAGGGGTTTGGTGTTTGGCAAAATGACAATGCCTGCCATTCACTTGCCTCTTGTGTTGCTTGGCTTTACCGTGAGTCTCAGACAGGACTCACAGCACCAGGAACAGCTTAGAAATATGTCAGAGCCACACTAGCTACATCCCCTTGTCCAAAAAACAATTTCTCACAAGTATCTGTAATAATTAAAGGAATTCTTCAGCCTAGCTGAGGCCTTGGTTTAACCAGCTTTTGGGATAAGCAAGATTTACACATGTGATCTCACTAGACGTATAGGGCCTCAAGTGCTGATGCTCAGAGGCAGCACTAAGGGCTTCCATAGAGAGATGCGGGGCACATGCAGGTGCTGAAGCCTGGGCTTGGGAACCCCACAGCAACCACCCCTTGGCCAGAGCATTGGGGTGCTGGGAGCAGTCTGTGGGACAGCTGGGACCAAATATGTCACAATATAAAGTACTAAGTACATTTTTGCACTGATGCATATGTAAATAGTGATGTTTCGCTTAAGTATATCTCTCCCTATTCCAACCTCCTGCTTTTTTCCTAATATTGGGCATTTTCCATATGGAAGTGTCTAGTGCAGAACCCAGGAAAGAGTAATTCCTATTGGTTACTATGACAAAAGACTGAACCGCTCAAAGTTTGGGGTCTGCAACCCCAGAGCTGTCCCAGGAGCAGCCACCTCGGAGCTGGCAGCTGTGCCAGGGATGTGTGTGCTGCCAGCCCCCACGCCACATCTCCTGGCAACCTCCTCTGGCAGTGCCTCAATTTGTTTTAGGTTTTATGGATGCACCAATGTTTCTGGGTGAAACTATCTATGGCTTAGCCATGTTTGGGTTTTTTTAAAATCAACCTCCATATACTTCTTCCCACAGTGCTATGCTGTTTGTGCTGGCAGTAACTCAGTGCCACTTATGGGAGCATCGTCTTTTACTTGTCTGCACTGAGATAGCACAACCTCGCTGCTTTGGATACAGTGTGTAACTCTGTATGTCTTGAAAGGGGTTGGGAAGAGGGGGGAAGGAGAAGAGATGGGAGCTGTTCCTGCAGGTCCTGAGTATATAACAAATGAAAACGGGACAGAGTAATCCACAGCACTGGTATTAACAATATAGGTGTGTGCAAATCTACTTGTGTGCTCTGCTGCAGTAACTAATCCACTGAGGACACACAACAAATAGTATCTGCTAAGCCAAAACTGTAAATATTTAAAACATGCTTATGACAACTCAGTAACACTGTGGCACCTTAAATTGCAATAGATATACTGTGCATGGTAATATATTGGCATGCATTGGCTTATTTTAGTTTTAGTTTTACAAGGCAAGTATAAACGGATGAATGGTCCTTCAGAGGACAAGAACTAGTCCCATTGTCCAAACAGGGCTGAGCAGAGTAGCCTTTTGTGGATACTGGACTTTTCTCCCACCTCAGTCCAGGAAAATTCACAGGCGTTAAGCTGACTTACAGAAGTGGAAATGCTTTCAAGTAAGACACAGCCATGTTGATCTAAAGTTGCCATCACTGTGAACATCACTCCTATGCTGAACCTTTGGAGATTCTTGTTCTTAGTTCAGCTCTGCTCAGATAGTGAAGAAAGATTTATTTAATTTATTAATTTTGTGATGTCACAAGGGATTGTTGCAAACAGCAAGACAACTTACTGCTTGCTTTAACCTTGCAAATTAAAGTAACATCTTGTAATTGTCCCTTCAAAATCAGAAAGTACTGAAAGATAGATTATTAGTTTGCTATTTAATAAGATCAAGGGGGGGGTTATGTATAAAAAGAGTAATTAAAGCCAGTTGCACCAAAAACATGTCCAGATTCAGCATCACTGATTTCTCTCCAAAGGAAAATCAAGAAATGGTATTGCCAGCTCTTGGAATGATGTTGGAACCTCCAGACATTGAGATATCTGTATCTGTGGTCTCATGATGATCTGTGAATTCAAACTGGCTACCATCTCAACTGAACAGCCAAAGGAAAGAAAACAGTGCTGATTGTATGCAATATGGCACAAAGCTCATTTTATTTTTTTTTATCCCTGAAAATTTCCCAAGAGTTAGAGCTCCCAAAATTCAAAATCCAGAAGATAAAAAGTCAATTGATTCCTTTTATTTAAGGTAGCTTATACTTTTTCTTGAAAGACAGACCCAATGCCCTAATACGTTTAGCTGGCAGCACCCTTGTGATGATGACCCAACTTGCATCTGCATGTGGGGAAGGTGTCCTCTTGTTAATTGTGCCCAGGAACACCTGCCTGTGGGATGGGAATGCTTATCAGGCCTGTGGGGCAGGTAGACAGGATTTGCTTCTGGCAGGTTGGCTCTGGCTCTGCTTGCTGAGGACATTGGGTGGCCAGGAGGAGCTGAGGAGGAAAGGATGAGATGACAGGAGCCAATCAAGCCAAGAATCAGACAAGTGTTGAAGGACCACGACAGCTTCAGTGGGAGAGCAGAGGTAACATTGGTTGCAGCATTGGGTGTGTGGGTAGATTTGGGTGACTGAACTAAATTTGAAGGGGTGACAAGTATGTGTTGTGGTGGAACTGTTACAGGGCTGGAAAAGAACAGACTCTATTAGAGGTGAAGATCTTGGCTACTAAAGCCTCCCTGTGTTTGGTTGACTTAGCTAGTGGTGTCAGCTGCCATCTAATCATGGGAGAGGATGAAAATGTTGAGTTAGGAAGCAAAAAGCCATAGTCTTCCCAGTTAAAAACAAGTCTGAGGATCTTACTGTGGTTTTCCAGCCTTTGGGATCTGCAATACCCAAAAAAACCCCCAGAATATTTGTTGCCATTTAGCTCTAGCTATTGGTGTTTTTAACCACAGTAGATGCAGTGAATACAGTCTGTTGGGTTGTTGTATTTCATTACTTGGTGGTGCTGTAGGAGAGACTTTGAGCTGTTTCGGAGTATCGGGGGAGTAATGTGGTAAACCACAGAGCAAGGGATTCTCTTCTTTCTTCTCCCTCTTTGGTAAAACAATGAGTTTGTTCAGAGTTGTGTTTTTAAACATGGGGTGATGTGGGTAATCAGATCAGTTGCCATGGTGTTCCACCTTTGCATCCAATGGTGTGAAATGCAAGCTCTAACAGCACTGCACAAAGCTGCTGTGCCCACACTATGGAAGTAAAACAAAGCTGAGTATTATTGCAAGATACCCTGGGATACTATGGCCAGCAGCTTGCTGTATGGCTGTTTGTACCACACCCTTGTGAAGGAAAGTAGTTGTAATGTTAAAAAACAGTTGTGCAAGTTACATACATTGATGATTAAGCTTTTGCCTAGTTCTGCTGAGAATAATCCAAACTATCCGCTGTAAAGGAAACATGCCTCAGCCCTAAGAGCTGTATGCAACAGTCCAGATCCTATTGAGAGCCATGGGGCAGATCCTTATTGCCTCTTGGTGGCCTCCTCACAGCCATCCTTAAAACCATATAGAGTTTGTGAGTTCTCCCAGTCATGGGCAGGCACCTGGGGCTGTGTAGGACCACAGGCACTTAAATGTGCCTGGGGCAGACAAGGAGGGGTTTGCGGAGTGGGGCATGCTGGGGCTGCCCTCCTGTCACCCTTCTCCTGCACTGTGACCATCCTCAGGTGTATCTGCGGCATTTGACATATGAACCAGTTCTGGAGACTGCAAGCTAGGGGCTCAATTCAAATACTCCTCTATTAAATGTGGGGATTGATAGTGCAAAAGAAGAGCTAAAGGACAGATTGTGAAGGTATACATGTGCTTACAGAGCTACACAAGCAATGGTTTTGTTAGCTTTTTCCCTTTACGTGTGGCTTTCTTCAAACATGTTATGTTGTAGGTTGAGTGCATTTAGAGGTTGTCTGAAGGGACCACATTTAGGATTAGCAATAAGCAGCTCTCGTTGCATAACCTTTCTGAGCACTCTGTAGTTCAGGTCTTAAAAAAATAGTTTCAAAACTAACACTGAATTTGTCCCTGAGCAGTATTTCATCAGTCTCAAATTCTGTGAATGAACAATTATGTTGTGAACCTATATTAAGGAAAGTGAACACTATTTGTTATCTTGCTATGTTTTGAGCATCTGAGTTGCAAGGGCTGTAAGGCAGAAGCTTGCTCTCCTGTCTGGATTAAGTTCAATTTAAAATAGTTAAAATTCTGATTTAGTTTAGTCACATCATGTCAGTACACTGCTCTGCTTACCTGTGAGGTTGATTAACACTTTTTCCTAATAAGCTTGCCAACAACTTAGCTGTGAAATTTAAACTTTTGCAACACATTGTTACCATTTCCCTTGTATGAAAAGGTGAAATTCTATAATCCAGCAAGGTAAATAATGCTGCCATAAGAATATATATGACATGGTTAAATGCGCACTCATCTCTAATGCTACAGTTTTGATAGAGGTGTGCTTTCCTGAGGCAGAGAGATGGTTAGGCAGGGACTGATAGCTTTTGTGAAAATAGTGCTGCTTCCTCTTCTAACCCAGCTGCTTTCCCAAACAATTTCTTGGGGTAAAAAGAAAATATCCCTGGTGCCTCCTGATGTAGCTGCTCCTTTGAACCCTCTTGTTTGAGGAGGACTGGGTTTTGTTTTTGACATTGCCCTGTCTGCTTTATCCATGGCTTATGTAGATGTTTTACTTCTGTCTTGTGTGAGAGGACCATGATCAGTGTTCTGCTGCTGGGAAACTGCTTCTCTGTGCTAGGACTACTCATGCACCGAATCATCTGGTTCAGGAATGCATGAAAAACAGCCCTCTAAGTGAATGCAGGGGTAATTTTGAGATATCTCCTGTGGAACAATTAAATTAATGTAAGCCTTAATCAGACACCTCTCTGCAGACAGGTATTGTTCCAGTTGCTGCACAAGTGACTCACTGGGAGCTTCTTTTTTATGAGTGAAGGGGCTATGTCCTTCCCACATTTACCTCAAGTGCAGCCCTGCTTTCTGCACAGCCGCACTGAACAGTGGGGCAGAGAAGTTGCTGATGTGCAGTCAGGTATGAGCTGCAGATTTTTTTTTCAGAATCTGAGTGGGAAGTGTCTAAAGGAGAGGAATCAGGATTGAGGAAAATCTGAGCTTTCCTTACCAAAATATACCACAGAATTGCGCTTCCGTAAGCGGATAAAGTATTTAATATCTCAAAACCCTCCTCCGCCACAGTAAAAGAACTTGCTTACTTCAACCTTACATTCCTCTAAACATGACTGTTGCTTTGGTTTTAGCTCATTAACTAGGTGAAACACCATTAATCTCCCAAATTCAATCTCTACTTGGCTGCTTCTGAGTTTCTCAATCTTTTCACAGTTGGTTTCCCACCCAACTCTGTTCATGTTCCTGTTTTAAGTCAGTCAGTAATCATCCGCTCTGAGGAAACAGGACTGGACTGACTTGTTTAGCTCATGAAATCTTTGTAAGCAAGAAAGTTTTTTCTAGGGCTTACTGTTTAGTGAAGGCTCAGTTATTCCTCACTTTGGCATAAATATCTGATTTTCCAGTTGGGCAATTTCAGTGTAACTTTAACATTTAGGCTTTAGAAATTTATTTGGGGGACTGAATAGCGGTTACTCATGTTTGTTCTTTGGAAAACGTTAATGTACGCAAACAAACGGACTGTCCCTAGATGCTCTCATCTCAGTTAGCTGACGGATGTCACACAGGCTGTTCAGCAGTGTAACGGTGCTGCAGGTATTACCGGGCTTTCACGAGAAAAGAGTTACGTGAGCGTCTTGTCATAAAATAGTTACCACTTTATTGCAGAGGAAAAGGGGAAAGCTGACAAAGTCGAGGGGCACCGACAGGTGGGTGAGAGCAGGCAGGGCCCGGGCCGAGGAAGAGACAGCCACCCTCCCTCCTGGCAGCCCGGAGGCGGCTCATCCCTCCCAGAAGCCGACGAAGAAGCTGCACAGCGAGTGCCACCGCTCGGCGCAGTAGGTCTCCGCCGGGTCCCCGGTGGGCTCCGCGGTGNGCGGGCGCCGTAGGCGGGGCAGCGTCGCGGCTCCCCCCGGTAGGCGCAGCTTCGCGCCGCCCCGCCGCCCACCGGTGGCCGGCACCTCAGCCGCAGCTCGCTCGCCCCCGCCGCCGAGCGCAGCTCCCAGCTGCAGCGGTGCTGCTCCGGCGTGGAGAACCTCCCCGACTGCGCCACCTCCTCCGCCTCCCGGCCCGCCTTGTCGGCGGCGGCAGCTCCCAGGGCGGCCAGGGCCAGCAGGGCCAGGGCCAGCCTCATCTCCTCGGCGCCGTGGGAGCCTTCTCCGGTACCTCAGCGACGGAGCGTCCCGGCGCGGGGCCCGCCGGCCCGCCGCATCCTCCGCGCCCTGCGGAAACACGGACACTGCCCCCGCTGCCCCCAGCCGCTGCCCACCCCGGCGGGAGCGCAGCCCCGAGGTTCGAGCTAGGCTGAGCCGGGTGGGGTTTGTTTCGGCAAAGGGGCACAGAGCACGCTTGTCCCTCCAGGGTTGTAACCCGCGGGGCTTTTACCTAGTTCCTCCGCTGACAGACCGCCAATGGCACCGGGGCCCCAGGACCACCCCAGCCGGGAAGTATAACCCCGGAGCAGCGGGAACCGCTAGCCTGCACCCGGCGGCTGCAGCATCAAAGAGGGGAGCGGACGCCGCTCCGCAGCCAGAGCCAGCTCCAGGCAAACCGCTCCCCTACAGCCCCGTCGTTTCCCCCGAACCCGGTTTTCTCCCAGCGCACCCCGGTATTTTCCGCTCCGTCCCGAGGGCACTTACGCTGCGCTGTAGGTTTGCTAGAGGTGCCCGGGGACAGGCGCTCCCGGCTCTCCGCGGTCTCCAGCTGCCAGCGGCGGGGCCGGGCACGGGGGTTATCAATGGTCGGGGGCTGCCCCCGCCGACGCCCCTCCCCGGCACGGCGCCTGCTGGGGGACAGCGCAGGGACATGCGGGGAGCTCCATGCCCCGGCGGCACCGACCGCGGGAGGTTCCCCGAACACCACACGTCCTCCTCCCCTTCTGTTCGAGGAAACCGCACGTCGGTACCGCAAAACCATCCCGGGGCTGCAGCGCCCCTGGGAGGCGGCCGAGGGAGAGGGACCTGGGGACCCCGTTGGGCAGCAGCGGCGGTGGGGAGAGCCTCCCTTCGCGGGGCGGGCGGGGAGTCTGCCGGACGAGAATCGATTTCATTTGTTTTTCCTTTGCAATTGACGGAATTACATCTCGAAAAGGTATTCTCATTTGGAAAGTAAAATACCAGTGTGGATGGTCATTTTTTGTTAATGTGGAGACGGGCTTTTATATTGGAAGGATGTATTTAGAAAAATATGCCAGACGTTTCAAGTGAACGTAGATGTCAACTCTGTTACTGCAGTTTCAGAATTCTCTGGTCAGAATTAGGGTCTCAAAATCCAAATGTGCTTCACTGTCATGGGTGATGATATACTTTTCACATCTGTTCCAAACTACTTAGCACTCTGACCCCCTTACTAAGCTTGAAGGCAACCAGTTACCAGCAGCTCCCCACTGTCTCTGCAGTACAGTAGCGGATCAGCAGAAGAACGTGTCCCTGCAAGTGAGGGAACAGCGGAGGAGAGAGGGTCATGAGAGGGAAATAAAATGGCTTAGGCAACAAACCATAGGAGAGAGTTTACAACCAAGAATCTCGAGTGGAAGCTGTTATCTCCCATCCTGTCTCTGAAGGACAAGGTTTAGCTGATCATTAGCTGTGCATGGCTCCTTGCTTGGCCTGCTGGATTGTGTAAATCCCTTTCATGGGTGCTGAGGACTTCCCATGGGCTTTAGGAGGAATCTTGTCATCTAACTTTGGGCTGTGGGTATGATGAGGCATCATAAAGAACTGCATTGTGACTTTTAAAACCCTCTGTGGCACCAGTGAGCATAAGGCACATCATGTGCCTTAGCTTAGTAGTCCACCAAACTTCAGAGTTGCTTTGAGATTAAGTTCTGACCACCCATAATGGCTATATATTATTGCAGTGGGATCCTGGTCCCTATTCCACATTCTTGTTATCATTTATGTAATGTGAAATTGAGTTGTCTAATATGTTTGAGATCACTTTCATAGAAGGTTTTCCTAAGTGTACCAAGTTTTGGGGGAAATATTACTGTGTGTTTCAATGAACATTTTGCTGTTACATAGAATCATAG